>WEKY01046498.1:138073-212956 GCA_013390045.1 Picathartes gymnocephalus | reverse complement strand
GAGCTTTTGGTTAAGTGATAGTAGCTGCTCCTTCCCTGGAGTTGAACAAAATTGAAAAGATCAAAGTTAGTGCAATCTTGTTCAAAGGTGAAGAGGTGAAATTTTATGTGTGCTGGAGGATCAGAGCAAAGAGAAATGTACAATGCTTAGTGTGCGACACCTGAAGCCCACTTTCATCAAGGTACCTCATTTTCATCTGAATTCAGAATGTCTCTCATTTAATGGTAAAATAAGGAACAGCATAGGATTATCTTGGTTACAAAGAAGAGAAGCCCTTGCTCAACACTGAAAAGTAAACATCAGTAATAGGTGAAAATGGTCACATTTTTTTAGAATTACTAAGTTCACCACATTAAATTCTGTATTCGTTCTTTAAGTAACATTTATATAATTGAGTAAGATGAAGCCATTACACCCACGATGTTTCGAGAATCATAATGCTGTTGATAGTTGAGTTTCTTGAAAAAACACCATGTTTTGAAGAGGATTGCAGAGAGGGACATCTAAAAAGGGTATGTTTTTTTTCCATAAATCTTCATGTGACTGACGTGCCCTGACATAATGTATCACAATGAAATACAGCTGCCAAAAAAGAACTTCAAATTAAGCCCTTTTCTAGAGAAAGAAAAAAAAAAGTGATAAGAAAATAGGTACCTTTTCAGCAAAAGCTTTTAAAGCTTTAAAAGCAGGGCAAGTAGAAAAGTTCTCTCAATTTTATCTAAGTAACTAGAAGCTAAATGGGGGGAAAAGGGTATGGAAAATAATGCTCCAGCCTCTGTGAGAATTGGAGACATCCTGAACACAAGACACTTACACAGGAAGAAAAGAGGGTTTTAATGTCCTTGTCCTACCTTGTCATTTTCAAATACATGGAAGATCCACTTTTAAATTATTGGGAAATGTGTTACATTATATTAAAAATGCTAGTCTAAGAATGTCTTAGCATAAACATGGACTTAGACATAGCAAAGTGGCCACATTCAGAAGCTGAACTGAGTCATATTTCTATTGTTTCTTTTTGACTATGTAGTTTCTTTTGCATATGTCCCTGTGTTATTGCTGTAATTCCTAAATTCCCAAAAGCAATTTGCTGCCCAAAAGCAATAAGCATTATGTATATATTGTCTATTAGAGGTCAAACCTTGACCTAAAAATCAGGTCTTCTCAGTAGTAATATAAAAGTCTTTCATACACAGCCCTGATGGGAGCCATCCCACAGAGTCAAAGGCCCCTTTGTCAAGGATTCACCCAGGCCATTCACACCCAAATTCTTACTTTTGTTCTCTTTCAACCTCAACCCTCACAGAAAATCTGCTAAAAAAATGTTGTCTTCCAGTGGTAGCTGCAGAAAACGAACTGCTGGAAGCAGAGCATGTTGCAGATGCTGGGTTTTGCAGACCGGGCATGAACTGAGGTTCAGGGTCAGAACAAAGCCAAAGGCGACAAAACACATAAAGGGAATTTAAGAAAACTCCCTCCAGCATTATATATGTGCATGATTAGACTGGATGCAGTGGAACCTGCCACCAAACCACTGCCTTATACCAGGTCAGAAATTATGTCATCCATAAGGGAATCTCTTCATGCTTCATAAGAATTGTTACATTGACATAAAATACATATCACATGCATGATGCAGTGGCTGACTTGCAAACAGAGATTGTGCCAACTGTGTGTCTTTATGCTTGAATGTGCTCTTGCATTTTGGTAGTATGTAGACAGCTGTATTTGCTGCTTTGGAAGGGTTGAGGTGCTGGGACTTCAAACTTCTGAAGTGCTCTGCAGAACTGACTTCAGGTATTTCTTTAACCAAGAATTTCTGCAGTGTTCAGATTCTTCCAGCTCCAAAGCTCCCCTACACACCAGTCGTGAACACTGTGTTGCCAGCATAAAGATGGGTTTTGGTCACTGAAGAGCATGCTGCCAGTGCTGTGCTCTGAGGCACAGGCTCTCCTTCCTACACAACTGTGCCATTCATCTGCACAACCGAAAACACGTGACAAGGCACTACTCTGGTACTCACGACAGTCTCACAAGGTGGGGTAATAGATCAGACACATCGGGCTGTTATTGTTCCTGTCTGTATTTGTATTTGTTATGGACTATAAACCCTGATGATCCCATGAAGGGTTGTGACCATGAATCCCAATTGGCTGAGCAGTGCTATTTCATGGAGGGACGAGTCCAGCAGTAATGAATTCAGTCAACATAATGATTTCAGTTTCACTGCACTGCTCTGCTTCCTGGGAATCTGCAGAAGATGAGTGACGGTGTCACAATCATAAATTCAGACACACACAATGCTGAAACTTCTTATAGAGCTTTAAGTCCCTGTGAAATGTCAGACTAATAAATAAGATGATCGTATTTGCTATTTGGCAAAAGTATTAATTAACCTGGAAAAGTTAATAAAAATATATTCCCCAAAATTATGCAGCAGAAAAAATATTCTTTCTTATTCATGGTTATATGAATGCAAAATGCCATGGGTTCTTCATCTTTAATACCTAAGGGATTTTTAAGCATATTGCTTCCATAAAACTTGGTTCATCAGTACAGTACACAGCCCAGATATGCATATTTAATTACTTTGAAAGTAATTTACTTGTACAGATGGTGGTATTAGAAGGTCTTACTTCCATTTAAATTACTTCTATTTGAAAAATAATGTTATTTTGCTATGAATCTTGAGTGAAGAATTCACTCTTATTACAAATGAATAATACTTGACAATTGTAATTAATCTGTGACTAATCTAATACTGTCCAGATAAACATTTTCTTTCCAGTTTTACAAATCAAATCATCCTCTTTCCAGAAGGTTGATCTAGTAGTATTTTATATCCAAACCTGCAACCCCAGTCTGCTCTTGGGACACACGAATAAAAAGCCACAGAAGAGTTTGTTGAACATCCCTGAGACTTCCCAAGGCAAAGAGATGTTACAAAATTGTTTGCATCTTTCTGTAAGATTAAGCAGGGATTAAAGCAAAAGGATGCACTCAAGGAAAATACCTACCAGGCATAAGATTTCAGGAAAACAATGACTCAATGTGCATGTGTGGACTTTGGGAGACACGTAAATTGGCAAGGATCCAAAATATTCTGGGCAGCGAGCTCTCCCAGCAGTGCAGGTAGCAGGGCCATCAGGGTTACCCATCCCTTCACTGTTGCCTTCCCACCCTGTGCCACCCAAATAACAGCAATTCCCAGGAGCAGGCATGTAGCAGAGGCAGGGAAAGCTAGCAGCATATTGCATTACCTCTTACATGCTTCCTGGGAAAACATGTCTTCAAATTGTTTTTTTGTACAGCACTGTAAAAGGTCTACATGTGTTTGTTAGACTTTCTTCAGTGAACCCCCATCTTTATTCAAGCAGAGGCTCTATTGAAGGAGGCTGATGTGGTTGCTATGGTAAGCATTCATGTTTTATTGACAAATAAATGGTCAGAACTCACATAAAGGGCTCCCAAGTGGCCCTAAAATGTGCTCTGCCTTCCCTTTCTGCCACCTCTCTTCAGGACAAAACAATTTTTTGACAGCTGATCTGATTTTGCAGGCTTATCCAGAACAGGTATATTTGTCCCTTCTATCTATGTAACTTTAACGTTGTGATCTGGATTTAATGCAGCAAACCCTGTGGACCTGCTTCAGAAAGCTGGAAAGCACCTGAATTTCCCAGAGAGTTTTGGGGAAACTGGGGATGATGGGTGACCCACAGTAAGACTGACAGAACCATGTGTTTTTGTCACTTTAAAATTAGGGGTGGGGCAGAAGGGGAAGAAGAAGAGGAAATGTCATAGTCTTGACCAGCAATGCTGTACAACGCAAGCTGGATTACACAGTCTGGACTGCAGAGGTTTCACCCAGGCAGGGCAACCAGGGTGCCAGAGGAGAGAAAAGGAACAGGACACATCACTCTTCTGCTACAGCAAAGGAGTTGTGGTGCTTTGTGTCTGGCATTCAACTTGCAGACTGCTTTTCTTTTTAATTATCCTAATTAGGAAAAAACTTTACCTCCTTTCGCTTCTATACATTTACACTTACAGAGAATTTCCAATAGCATCTTTTTCCCAGGAAATCTAAGCACATTCGCTTTCACTGAGTTTAGAAAGCATCAAGGTCACATCTTTCCAATTTTGAATTTTTGTTTTTTCAAACCATCTGTGGTTGCTGCATCTCCAAGCACGTACCCAGTGTTCACATTACCCTACCCACTGCTTCAGACTGCAGCTGCCAGGGCTGCACCAAGCTGCCCCTGCAGACTTGCACACTTGCATTCCTGTGCAAGAAATGCTTGGAGCAGGGAAGTCCTCCTGGGCTTCTCATTTCCAACCCTTCAGCAATGCTTTGCTCCAAGGGATTTCTCACCAAGGGTTCTCTCTTCAAGGGAGTGGGATCCCTACTTGTCCTCACCCTTTCCTAGTCAGGGTGACCCCATAGGCAGCCATGTGCAAAAGCCAGATGCTCAGCAGCGGATCGAAGCATGCCTGGTTAGCAGGTGGTGCTGAATAAGTTGGAGAAGGCAAGGATAGCCCATGTCTGTATCTGGAGGGGGCAGAGGCTGCAAGTAATAGTCCTGTAGAGGTATAGGAATAAGAGAAGGTGAGTCAGGAATTTGGAGAAGAGGGGGAGTAAATAGATGCAAACTGTAGGATGGCTGTGGCTGAGCTGATCTCAATGACAGTATTTCTCAGTTTAAGTATGCCGTTTTAAAGCATGGAAAATCAAGGCTCCAGTTTGTATTTTATGACACAGAGCCAAAAGCCCAAAACAGAAGAAGCATCTTAACAGTTCTGTCCCTTATTTTCATACAAATTCACACACTCGTAGTCATCCACATATAAAGACAGCCTTAAACACAAGATCCATGGTAAGTTTTTCAACAAAATAATCCTTTAGACACTGATAAATCAAGCAACAATGACACTGGGATATCATAGCATCACTAAAAATGTCACCACAGTTAACAAGCCTGCTTGCTTCAACAAAAAATATTGGTGAATAATCATCCGTCAGTTAGCAACACTAAAAAAAAACATGCCTGGTATTCCTTGCCTAAAAATGATGGGAGTGGAAACATTGTTTTCTTGCCAGGTTATTTTCATTTCAGGAAGAGAAATAATCAGGGGAAACATGGAGAGAAGAATAAATAACAAGAAGCAGTATGAGGGGAAGAAATCCTTCATAATTATGCCATTGCCTCTGCCTTTCTCACTATCAGATTCCTCTCCTGTACCATACTGTGCCAAACCACTCACACGCCGGGCATCCTCCAGATGAATCAACTCAGTGGCACATGGCTTCGAGCATACATCAGAGGCACAGAGGAGGTGTTTGATATTGTATTTATGAACAAATCAGAGACAAGAGCTTGGTAGGGTTTTTTTTTGGAGGAGGAGGAGGAGTAAAGAAAATAAGATTGTATGCCAGCTTGGGAGGAAAAACAGCTCATTATCTTTTTAAAATTCATATAAACCACAGACTCTGTTCTGCTTCATCCTCTAAGTGGTAAATTAAAACAGCACACATGCAATCTCTAGATTTGTTCCTTTACTCATCACTCAGAAAATACAATATGAAAGACTGCCTACACTAATGCAGACTCCTACATCTGTCCTGATGCTGCACACTGGGGCAGAGGGGCTGAACTGGGGCACTGTGCTGCCTGCAGTACATGAAGGGAGCCCCAGGTGCCACCAGGCAAGCCTGGCCAAGCACCATCATCCCAGCCAAGCACAGAACCCCTCCCAAATATGGGAAAAACTCCATTTTGGGCAACCTCACCATAGTAATTTCTTATTTTACTTTGCAAAGCAAAACCAACTGATTATGTCCACAAGCCACCAGGTATGACTACAAGCTATAACCTCCCAGTTGCCTGGCAACTTACCTGAAACCAAGCCACAAAGACTTCACTTTTGTTCAAAACCATTGCTAATGAAACACAAAACCTTTCTCCAAACTAGCCTGATGAAACCTTAACAGCTCTTAAGACAAGTTTTCTCACAAACAAACATCCCCTCAACAGGAGGTAACAGAAAAAGAACTTCTAGAGCCCAGTATCACAAGCTGATAAAAAGAGAGAGCTGAAAGGCTCAAGTCCTAGGTCCAAGAACAGAATTAATCTACTGCATGTTCAGCTTCTTCTCACAAAAGTTATCAGCACAAATGTGTTCTATTGGTCAAATGAGGATGTCAGGCCAAAAACTTGATTGTGTCCCTGACGTTTTAGGAAGCAGAAGTAATCCCCGTTCATACGTAGGGCCTTGCACCCAGCTCGCTCCTGTCTGCACAGTCTCCCCTGTAAACACTTTTTTTTCTTCTTTTATTTTTCCTTCTCTAAAATAGAAAAACCAGATATGGCAACCATTCATCAAGCAAGTAATAAACTTAGTGTCAGCCAAGGGGGAAGACTGAAGCTGAGGAGAGGCAGAAAAGACACTCCACCACATCTCCAGTGGAATAAATGCGACTTTTCTGCAATTGAACTGTAGCTCATACAAGATCCTCACAAAGAATGAAAATTGTCATGTTTCAAATATTTCACTGGTAAAAGAGTTTGATCAACAAGTCATCAGGCACATAAAATATTAATATTTGCACATATACTGTCATGTGTATCAGTGACAGAATTTTTTTATGCTAAGATGGGTGTGTGGGAGAGCTCCAGACCTAGAATGAACACCTCCAGCCTGCCCTTTGTGGCTCGTTCCCAGCCTAAACCCTTGCAGCAACTGAGAGCTTGAAACAAAATCAGAGCCTCCTGCTAGGGTAAAGAGTGAAATGCAAACACTTTCCTATGCCAGACTCTGAAGGACATGACTAATAAACACTTTGCACACAAAAACATTTCCCAGTGCCCCAAAGACATATTTTCCCAAGTAAAGGCTGACATTAGACTTCAGAGGTTGGCTGTGTGTTTTAGGGGATTTAAGGCCTGAGTAGATTTAAACATGGATAATGAAACAAAACCGACTTCCTGTATCAGACCACCAGTTGAGTGGGACACATCCTTTAGAAAGACATGAAGTTTTGATAGATACTCCACCAGTCTCAAAAGGAACCCTTTCCAGTGCCTAACTACCTTCACTGTCGAAAACGTGTGAAATACTCAAGTTGTAATTTTCCTCGTTTTAATCTCGATTATTTTGTGGGTTTATATGCATTTTTGGTTCATCTTCAGCCATGTTACAAGTCTTCAGGTAGTGGAAATCTTCACTATAACTAGGTATTTATGCATCCAGTTCCTTGCTGTTAGTTTATCATACTTTTTACTGTAGATTCAAGTATGTTCTATCTAGCCTCCTCAGAGGAAAAAAAAAGGGCTGCTTTTTTTTGGGGGGGAGGGGGGAAGGGGGGTGCGTGGGCTTAGTTAAAAAACTCACTCAAACTCCAGCACTGTCAATGATATGAAAATGAATCATTAGATAAAAGATGTTTTCCCCCTTGTGTTTCTCAAATGAGTAAAAATGCTTACAGCGAGAGAAGAATGCAAATTTCAGGAGGAGTAAATGGCTGCGTGGTTCAGGGAATGGAGGTGTGTGGGTATGTGTGCAGGGGGGGCACCTGGGGGTGTATTTGCCTTTTCTATGTATATATAGACTTTTTGAATGTCATAGTACTATGGACAAACTGTACAAGCCCTAAACAAACTTTGAAAGCTTAAAATGCAGTAAATTATGGGGTTTGTAAAAACAGAAAAGAATCGGTAATGGTAACTAAGACTGATTTTATATTTTAATTTAGTGCTCTACCCCAAAACAAGTTTTAACTAAAACAAATCACCTGATGTTTACTAGATTATTTATTGTACCTTTATCTATGTTACAGATGGCCTCATAAAAAGTAAGCTATTATTTTTAGGTCTTATAACTATATAAATTAAATCATGCATTGCACATAGGTCTGTATGTAGCATGTCTCTGTGACACTCACTACTTCTCTTGTACAAAAGGTCTGTAAAATGCCTAGCCTGAGACTGCTTTTGCTGGCTAAAAAATAATCAGTTGCAGAAAGCTCAAACTTCTGTCAACTGTATGAAATGAGAAGGCAGAAGGCTATGCCCCTCAGTATTTTGATTATATGGATCAGGACAACAAATTTCAAGAATTAACAGTGCACATTTTTAAATATGCCAGAGCATGGTAATTCTAAGCACTGTTACAAGTTACTGTAAGGGAAGGGTGTTGCTTTCAGATTTGGAAATACCTACTACAGTCTAACCTCTTTGTCAACATGTCTGCAGTTTTGCAACATCCATTTCTAAGTGAATTACCTTATGAAGGAAACCAAAAGGCAGAAAACTGAAGAAATAGGGGTCAAATTCCTTCTGTGAGATCTACCTTGTAAAATTATCCAGAATGTAATAATACCATGTTATTGACTTAAGCACAGTTCCCTGTGACATGCTGCAGCTGACCTGTAATTTTTATCCTACATGTTGCCAGCACTATTAAAATGACACTTGTGAATGTAAATTAAGCCCACAAAGGGGACAGATTGTATGATTCTGGTTTCTCTCAGATGCCTGTAGGCTATCACAGGTTCCATATGTGAAGTAATTATGTTCACTGAAGGAAAGAATAAATGCTGTCAAATTGTGTACTGAGAGAGAAAGCAGCTATTATATTGCAGTAGTCACTGGAGCATTGCCTTAGAAAGTAAAAAGATGTATAAGAAAATAATAAAAAAGAAAAACTGGAGCAGAGCTATATTAAATATAACCTTTAAATGAGTATCTCCTTTTGAATACATATTACACAAAGCTAATATTTCACAAATAAAAGCATTTTACCTTTTTAATCACATTTTCTTTCTCACATCTAGAGGGCACAGGGCAGAATATTTATTGGAGGTGTAAAGGACAGGTGGAGCGTCTTTCAGCTTTCTGTGTTTCCTCCGGAAGAGCCCTCCAAGGCCCCAGCAATGCTGTCCCCACCTCCTTCCCCACCAGAAACCTCCTCCTGTGGGAGCTGTGCAGTGGCCAGTCTTCCTCCCCAGCAGGCAGAGGTGTCCCACCCCAGCCCTCCCTTCCCACCCTATCTATCTCTTACAGCCAGCTCCAAACCTCTGCCTTCCACAGGTCCCGAGCGAGGGCACTAAGGTGGGGCAGGAGCACTGCTGAAGACACCCTTCTCTGCAGCACCAAAGCTTGGCTGCACAGGCTGCAGCAGCCTTGGAGAAAGTGAGGCTTCTAGCATGGAAGCCAACATAGCTGCTAAAAGGAAAGGCACCACTTCCATCACCTCCACAGCTGCAGTGTGGTCCTTCTCTCCTGTGCCTGGGGGAGGTGAGCCTATATTTAGACCAGTGAGGTCATCAGTGAACCAGCACAAGAGGGGAGAGGATGCTAAGATGGGAAAATAGCACTTTTAAAGCCTTTCACTTAGAGGGAGCCAAGGACACTGGAAGCAGGGAAAACTAAGTGTTTGTGTGGGTTTGGATTTTCATCCAGAAAGGAGAAAGTTAGGATGCTCTAGAAATGGCCCTGCAAAACACAAACAGGAAGGCACATGTTCTTACAAGGGTGTAATTACAGATGTAGAGCTCATGAAGGAGCCCAGAACACTGAAAAACAGCACACTGAATGCTTCCATGTTTTTTTCTTGTTTACTAGAGTAGCATCACAAAGTTTGGTACTCTGGAGCTTCCCACGGCAAGGGAAAGGGGATATTACTGCAGCGTCCCACTTGTGCTAGTTTTGGATCTCTCTCACCTCAAGTTTAATGGGTTGCAAAAAGTAACCAAGGGCAAATAACTTTCCAAGGCAGCTGCCCTCCACCCTGCCCAGCCCGTGCTGTTGTTACCTGCATGCCTGTGGCTAACCTGGCTGCTTTAACAGCAGCACATGCTCAGGCTAGAACTGGCTGCTGTGCAGTGCTGAGAGAAGGAGAGGAGGCTGGAGATGGCACAGCACAGGTGTTAGCTACTCAAGCACTGAACCTCATGTGTGGCCTGTCTGTGGCTGAGCTTTGTCTGTGCTCATCTGATACTCAAAAGCTGATATGCCCAGGAGATCAAAGCTTTCAGACTGCCCTCACATGTGAAGGCAGCTCTCAGGGAAGTAAGGCACCTGCTGGAGCAGAGATGATGTCTGGAAGCTCTCAAGTACTCCCTCTCCCAAAGCCATGATCAGCTCCTGGACAGCACTGTACAGAAGTCACAATAGGTCTACAGGGTCCTTTTCCAAGCAGGCGATTTTCCTGATTGTCACCATCAGGCAATTTGGGTAATTAACTTGTATCCAAGGATTTGTCCTGATGCTGGACAAACATTTTACAGGCAAAGTGGTGTTCTGCCTTGACCAACAGCTCTCCCTGGAGTCCATGGTCATGGGTGCATTACCCATCAAATCCTCATGTTCATGTGAGCAGTAACAAGACATTAGGTAATGACATGGGTATGTCTCATCAAAGCAACAGCTTGCAGCAAACCTGTTTGCACAACATCACATTTCTGCTTCTGGGAAATTAGAAACTGTGGCACCTTTTTTTTGAGGTTTCTTAGGATAAAAAGCCTGACACTCAGCTTTTGCAGTCTCTCCACGGAAGCCATTTTACAAACTGCATATTGCATTTAGTAGAATTGTTCAGCAGAGAGAAGTACTCACGGCACTGACCACTGTGCAATTGTCCTTTGTTGTTTCTGGGCACACACATCTCCACTGCTGAAGGAAAGGGCCGCCAGGCTGCTCCCCACACTGCCACCATCAGACACAGTACAGGTCACATGTCTTTACCTAAAATCTCTCTATATGTTAAAATATGAGGCTTACATCTGAATTGCCCATCAGGAACAGAGCCTGGCACATCCTGTCCCTGTTAATCCTCTGCACACCCAGGAGCAGGGTAACAGCCTGGCCCAGCCCTGCTCTATGTCCACTTTGATTAAAAAGGCTCCCAAATCACTTGGGTTTCTCTATATCCAGTACTGTGAAGAAATAAAACTATGAAGATGGTCCCATCTACCTATTTTGCTCATTAGTCTTCCACTTCTGTTTCACCTCCTGGCCAGCTACCTCACTCATGCCAACACCCTCCTCTGCAACCCCAAACCCTGGCAGCAACTTCCCCTCGAGACCCTCAGCAAAACCAGCTAAGTGCCCCTTTGTTCAAGGGCATCTCGGTAACAAAAGGCCTGCGAACACAGCCCAGAGAAGTGCCCAGATGCAGACACGAACACAGAACAAATTCTTCCATCCCATGCAGCAGAGCTGCCTCACAGCTCACTGTGAGCAGTGACTAGGAGACACGGGGAGACCTACCCAAGCAGAGCACAGCTTGAGCACTGGCAGAGGGCTGTGGGAGGAAGCCCCCAGCCATTCCCCCAGGACATCACCTCATGGCATGCAGGGGCGCAGAGCCCCGTGCCTGCCCCGTGCTACCAGCCTGCAGCACAGCCCCCCGAGCCCCCAGCCCTGGGAGACATCCACCCTGTGACAGAATCCCTTCCAGGAGAGTTTTCTGGGGTGTTTGTGCATAACTGAACCATTGCCTTGTGCAGCCTATTAATAGCAATTGGTCATGGCCGGGTGGGCAGTGCGATGGGCAGACAGACAGCCTGCCTGCCTCCAATTAAATGCAGTAGCAGTCACACAACACACTACTGCAACTTCTCCTTGAATAAAAACCCCTTTGAAATCAACTACCATTTCCTAAGCAGCTGAAAACTATTAAACAACTGTTTGCAGGGTAGCTCATGTCATACGTGGGAGGCTGAAATGTAATGTAGAAATGAGAGGGTTTTTTCTGGTTGGCAGCACTGACAGCAACTATAATGTATGACTCTTTCAGATGCAGCGTGGCAGAAGCAGGGTGAGGATCATCCAATGCTATTCACTAGAGAAATTGTTACATATAAAGAGAAGGCAGAATCAAGGATCTCAGGATCGTGGCAGGAAGGAGCAGGGTGGGGGGGAGGAAAAGAAGGAAAGATGTGGCTTGCTTTTGCAGTTTTAATAAAGATTTGTGGGGTAATGTTGTGTAAAGGTAATATAGCTGGATCTTTAATAATAATAACTAGAACCAAGTCTCCATGTTAACTGACCTTTAAATATTATTGTTCCTTTCAGTTTACCAAAAAGACATTTACTTCATGAAAGATGTTATTCAACTCTGTATAAAGATCCAATAGGCTAAAATATGCTAAACTGACATTTAGAATTATCTCATAACACTTTTTTATGATAACTCATATTCTTCCCATGTGACTTGAATGTGAGGGTTTGGGTTTTTTTCTTCCAAGTATTTTGAAACCATTTCAAATAATAGGCAGATATTGCCTGGACATTCAGGTTATCTGTAATGATATTAGGACCTTTCTCAATAGCTGAGTAATTACTTCCTTATTATGCTCAAGGCAAGTTGAAATCACATGCCCTGCTCAACATTTAAACCTCTATCACACAGGCAAAGGAAACATTCAAACTGACATTTTACATACCTAACTGAATTTTCTGTAATAATGAAAGCATCTATGGTATATTGCCCTGATAATGTGTGAAATCAAGACAACTGGGAGCAGCAGAAAAAAACCCACACTTTATTACAGGGGGAAAGGCAGTGGGACTCGAGTAAATGTAGGTGTACTGATTCTGCCTATGTTGCAACCATTTCCCAGGGCCCATTTCAGACACAGCCATGCACAAGCAGGCCACTGCCCAGGGCAGCACCGTGTCTTGGTGTGCTGGAGCCCTGGCTACTGCCCCAGGGGCTGCATGTGCAGCCTTGTGCCCTGACAGCCCACCTGCTGCCCCAGACCCCCAGCAGACGCAGCAGCTTAGCACTGCTCCTCTTCCAGCTCTTCACAGAGCCATGCTCCCTATTTTCCTACACTCGCGAGACAGTTCAGGCATCCAGGTCCTCCCTCCCTGTCACATACTCCAAGCCCACCCCCAAATGTATTGGGCATCATCAACCATGCTTGAGGAAACACAGAACAAACATTTCTCATTCCTTCTTGTTCCTGTCACCGTAAGAAAGAAGTTCAAGTTCTGACACCCTTAAACCATGCAGAAAGCAGGAGTCACCCAGCAACATCATAGACACAAGCCATCTTTGATTTTTTTAAATTCTGCATTTTCTTATTCTGCATTTTCCACTCCAGGGGCCTTCCTCCCCTGGCTGCTACACATTATAGCTCAGCTACCTCAGCGTCTAGTGGGAGACGTGTCCTTTTTCCCCGGACATCCTTCAGTGCCCAGAGGAGGAAAAATCAGTAGATTGCCAATGTGCCAAGAATGTGGATAAGTAAAGACATGGAAAAGTAACACATGATAGTAAACAGCATACAGCAATCCACTTTGGCACTCATGGTTATGGTATTTCATAATGCAAGAGGAAGGACTGATCATTTATGTGACAAAAGACTGCTAAATGTTTTAAAGGAACACATACACAATCAGCAAAGAACTGAAATGGAAGCTACAAGGAAAACCAATGTCTTATGAGAATTTTAGTATTTTGTGATTTCAGCAAAAGAAGCAAAGACAGAAGGGACAAATTATGTCATAAGAGGAAGAGGACTAATTTCATAAATAAAATCTGTAATATTTTCTAAAAACACATTCTAGATACACAGATATAGTATTCATAGGATGTATTTTAGTGAGGTCTTCCTTCATTCACAATATTTTTAACATTAGTAATTAAAGGAGAGAGACCTAATTTTTACTTTGATACTGCAGTTCATTTCAGTTGAGCTAGCAGCAAAGTACATGTAAAATCTAAACAGTAGACTTCAATAAAATGCTTGAGATAACCATAGCATATCTAGCTCATGTAGACCTCAGCTGTGGAAACACACATTATTTATCAGTTTTGCATCTTCCAAGGAATTAAAAAAGAAGTATTATCTCTTTTCTTATTTTAACATTTGTTTAGTGAGTTCTGGTAAATTCTAGGTCAGATATTATGCACTAAGCAACAACAACTAATTACCTTAGAAATCCACAGTTATAAGAAAAATGTGCAGTAAATATTTTATAACCAGGCAACAGCAGAAGGTAAGTTTGTATTTCATTTGCTGTGGATTGCACAAGTTGGTAAATGTTTTCTGGCAGTTGTCCTTCAAATTCCAAAAATAATGCATCCATTTTATGGCATTATCTCAATTTCTATTATATTTGTTTATATCTTTGCAGTGAAACCATATTGTTATTAAGGTTATCATTATAATAGAAAATTGTATTAGCTTTTAAAAGCCTGTTCTATTTTATGTGTATATAAATAGGAACATTATGATCACGCATGATTCCCATTTGTCCTTGCTATGCTCTCGACATTGCTGTAAATGGAAGCAGAGCACAAAGCCCTTACCAGGGCTTAAAATATTGCCCCTTTCATTGGCTGCACAGAAATCAGTTTTGCTTTTGTCATGCAAAATCTGACCCTGATGGTTATGTACTCCAAAAGGTACAAACACTGTGTTCTCTTTACCTTTGACCACCAAGGTGGGTCTCTGTGCATCTGTATTTGTACAGTGTGGCAATAGCAAAGCACCCAACACGTGCCAGAGGACAGATTTTTGAGGATTTTGAAGTGTCTAAGAGCAGTGAGGTGACCAGTCCCAGTGCACAGTGGAGAAAAGCGAGGGGTGCTGTCACCTCCAGCAGGCTCCTGAAGGGATGTGTGACACCAAGGCTCTCCGAGTGTGCAAGCTGTGCTATGATTTCTGGAAGTGCAATGCAGAAACCCACTGTGGGCACTGATGTGCCTCTCCAGGAACAGGAGCAGCCTCAATTTCCCCTCTTAAAGAAAATCCAGCCTAGACTTCTACCCGTGCTCAGGAGCAGCAGGCCAGGCTGAAGATGGGTGCATGGACCAAGCCGGGGCTGGGCAAGGGAGGCCAGGTGTGGTGCAGTAAGAGGCACTACAGTGGGAGTATCTGCACCCCCAAAAGAGACTGGGATGCCCTGTATCCTGTCAGCAGAGTGCCACATCCCCTAGCCACATCTGTGCAACACTGTGATGCTCTGACTACACCCTGAAACAGAGATAAGGCACTTGGGCAGAATAAAAAAATCTTCAAAAATCATAAGCAAGGTGTTTCATTAATGAAAGTAATTAATGCTGTGACTGCTGAGAAATCAGACAAGTTCAAATTATTTCATATCACCTGATGACCAGCTAAAGGCTGTGAATATTGAGAGCAATTCTTTTTTTTCTTTTTTTCCCAGATAAGATAAAATTTAATTTCAGTGTCTTGAAATGTTTTACAGAGTGCAGTTGTGTCTCCTCCTTGCTGACACAACACCCAGTAGTTCAGGGAACACCAGGCCGTGTGATTACAGGGCAGATCCCAGTCAGATACACCATATAATTTGGGCTGATGTATGGTGTGCTATGCTCTGAGAAAACCCAGAAGAGTCTGGTGTAAAAAGTTCTCCGAACTGGGGTAATTACAATATTAATCACAATCCATTGAACTAAAGTGGAATTAAATACAAATTTTCTGTTTAGATAGTAAATGCTGAATAACAATAAGTTAGTAACAGCATTTTGGTCTGGTTTAACTGCCTAACATCTGGAGAACATTATTGCAGAGTCATCAGCCATTTGGCCAGTGCCCAATATGAAAGCAGTTTTACTCTTTTTTCTCTAAACATCAGTACAGCCTCACCAGAACACACATATTTCTCTTTTCTCGAAACATTCTCTTAAGTAGTCTCAAATATTGTAGAATCTAGATGGGATAAACCACTTGTTTCTGTTTAGAAAGCAAACGAAATTGGATAAAAAAAAGAGAGCAATTTTAATATCTAATTTAGGCAAAGATCGTGCTGCTTATGAGAGTCTGTGGTAAAGGCAGTTGTTCCAGCTATTTAAACAATATGATTACATGGCATTACACAGGATGGAAGAGACAGATTACCAGAAAGTTGAAAACCGTGTGCCCTTGTTCCTATATAAATATGTACACAAAACCTATCACTCATTACTACCAAATTTATATGAAGTATAATTTGGTCTTTATTACAGCTGCTGAGCCTGAAAAGAACCTCTTTACTTATGAAGAATCCTTTTTTTTTCTATAGTAATGAAAAAACACAGTTGTCAGCATAATATCCTGACATTCAGGATGCCAGCCTGTCTGCACCAGAGTCAGATGTGAAAATAAATAGATATTAAACTGTCAGTCAATGAAATTACAAAGTCAAGAGCAGCTCTAGCTGCGATTCTGTGCATTCTGTTTGATGGACACAGGTGTTTAAGTGTTATGAAATCCAGCAGAGCCTCAGAGTGAATAATGCACCTTCCAGCAGTTCTGCCCTAGCCAAAAGAGCCGCAGTGGGCTCCCCTCTCACCCTGAAGCTGCTAAGCAGCCAATGTGCCCTAAGAAAGGGGACAGAAAGGCCTTCCAGGTTTATCAGAGTTAAAGCCCAAGGAGTCTTACAGTCTGTATTACAGCATACATTGAGGAATTGAAGCTACACTTCTCTCAAACTGTGAAGGTTAGTCCCACTGCCTTTGCATACAAATCTAAGGCAGATGCCCAAAATCCACATCACTTATTTATTATTCATAAGGCACTTAAAGTCAATCATCTGTCACTAATAAACATTAACACTATTAAAAATTAATGATCATCCTACAGCATGCTGAGACAGATTCTTCTTTCTGTTTGATGAGTATTGGAGCAAAGCACATTGCTTTCATTTACTGACTCTGAAAGTGTTTATATTTTGTATAATGCTGCTACTTCAGCTGCTCCTCTGAACACCAGTGACCACCTTCTCTTGGAATGCCAAGAAATTATCAGTCTCATGAGAAAGCTTGAAAGGATGGTTTTAGCTACAAATATGTATTTGCAGAGAAGAAAAATAAATCATGGATTCAAGGTTATCACACAGCACAAGCCTTTGTGATGACAGGGCTTTTTGTCTCCCTTTCCACTTTCTGCTGAATAGTAAGATGTCTGTGATGGGGGACAGGTGTCCCTGTGTCCCCCACTGTAAAGAAGGGTCCTGTACTCAGGTAACACACCACAAGTGGCCAATGAGGCTGGAAATAACAGCTCTGACAAGACTACCTGAGAGTCTCACAAGCTGGAACAAGAAAAGGCTTCCTGAAGAGCAACTAAAAAAGGTGACTTCACCAAAGGTCCACACAGTGTCGCAGGGCACTTTCTTCTCTCAGTGGGTGGGAGGCAAAGCCCACTGCTAGAGATGAAGAAACAGCTTGCACCTTAACCCTCAAAAGGACATTCCCTCTAAAAGTAAAAATGATTCTAAACCCTTCATCTTCTGTGTTCCCATTTTCAAATATAAATCTTGGGGAATGCCTTTATGCATTGCTGTCTTCACAGGCAGAACTCATAACTCAGCACTGTTTCCTAATACATGTTCATCGTGTTATGCCCTGCTTCTGATTTTAGCAATCATTTAATTGTGGAAGTGCTGTAACTATATTATAGGTAATCACTTGATACACAGTTGATTCTGCTAAAATGTAGTTAAATAAATCTAAGCAAACCTGCATTGAAGACCAGTCAAGAAGTAGAAGAGAGGCAATACAATTGTGTGTACTAAATCAAGGTTTCTGTGAGTTATATCAAACCTCGAAAAACAAGCTAAACTTTAGGTCTCAGTGCTAGTGATATAACGGGAAAACTTGCCAAGACAGAAGATATATTAATCTTCCTCTTGCAGTTTACAGTCTAATATTTCAGTGCCAAACCATTTTTCATAGAAAAACAGTGACTGTTAAGAAATAGAAAGAGCTTTGTAGAATTAAGTGACTGCGATCATGCTGTTTTCTTTCCTTACTGATGTTTCACATAAAATAACTAATGAGGCTTTGCAAAGAACAGCTATCAGAGCTAGAAATGTACTGACCAGCTGGAAAAACATGATGCCACAGGACTACATTCCCTCTGCTGAGGACAGAGAAGGGTTCGTGTTCCATACATTTTACCTTCCTGCCAACTATTGCCATTACAAGTGACACTTGGGGCCATTAGAAAAATGCAGCCAGTCAAAACTAATTCTGCTTTTCAGGGTGCAGGACATCAAGAAAAAATGAGAACTCCCTGCTGTGTTTCCAAACAAGACCCAAAGAAAAGTTTTTTCAGGTACTGCAGGGCATCAGGGAGCAGTTAGTGCCTCACACACCATTTTTACATTTGCACATCTCCCATCTTTTGCAGAGCCACACAAGATGGGCAGCTCCGTGAGTCATGACTAGGGAACTGAGACCTGGTTTTGCAATCACACACACCAATAAGCCCCACAGAACCTCTGATTAAACCGTTTTGAACAGAATTAGGATACACAAAAATCTCAGGCTGAAGACTGTTCTGAACAGTAGTTTTTAGTCATGCCACCTTGTCCTGCTGCCTGCTCTCCACTGACAGAAGACTTCTTCATAATTTGTCTAATTTTTCTGAGAATTCATGCACTGACAAGTTACTCTTATACAGACAGCTGGAGCTACAGTCAAGGAAAAGATGTATTTTAAAGCATCATTATTTAAACATAAAAATGCAATGAAACTGTTAACCTTTTCCTAAGGTGAAGGTGTTTATTTGCTAAGTTTTTGCAGCACAATTACATTCAAAAAGACAAATGCTAGCTTAAAATAAACCTTGTTTTTTTAATCCACCTAGAAGAAATGGAAAAACATCTTGAAAGTAAGCTGCCTCATATCAAATACTTGACTAAAAGCTTTATTATTAAAAATATTAGAATTTTAAGGATAACTTTGAGAAAGCCAGGCAGCTAAAACACAGTGTCTTATTTTCCCTTCTTAAATATAAACCATAGAATCATAGAATGGCTTGGGTTGGAAAGGATCTTAAAGATCATTTTGTTCCAGTGCCCCTGCCATGGGCAGTGAACCTTACACTAGACCAGGTTGCTTAAAATCCTGTTCAACCTGGCCTTGAACACTTCCATGGATTGGGCATGCACAGCTTCTCTGGGCAACCTGTTCCAGTGTCTCATCACCCTCACAGTATAGAATTTCTTCCTGATACTTGATCTAAACCTATAATCTTTCATTTTAAAGCAATTACACCTTGTCCTATCTCTACACATCCCTGTAAAATAACCTTGCACTTTCTGCAGTGCATGAGTTTGTAATTTGTATTCACTTCTAATACAAACCTGATGGTTTTTTATATTGTGCTGTGTGAGCTGCATTTCCATAGATTTGTTGCAGTTCTCACAACACAGACACACCGCAGCCCCAAATGTGTACACAGGGTGATTCCTGTCCCTGCCTGCTGCGCTGAGCAGCTCCCCAGCCCACAGGGGACAACTGCTTCACAAGAAGCTGAATTGCCTTTCAGACAGGGCACTCCTGGCACTGGCTTTTGGAATGCCATCAGCAGAGAAGCTGGATGTGGAGATGTGTCCCTGGGATACACAGTCTGACAGGTTGCCCACAGGCACAGCCCCTTCATTTCCAGCCTGCCCTCACTGTAGAGTGTCAGCCCCCCAGTGTGGGTCTCTCAGCTGTCCTGCCTGTTCTCCTCCCCTCTGTTTTTAGTCAGGTCCCTTAGGTGTCACCTTCCTCCCACCTGAAAAGACGCAGACCTCTTTGTTTCCCCAGACAAAGTGGTGCCACCCCCAGGGCCCATCTGGAGACCCATCAGAGGCCATAGAGATTATAGATAGCCAGGGACCTCGTGTGGGCCTCTGGCATAAGGGACACAGCAAGAAACCCAGATCATTACAGCAGGAGGGAACGCAGCCCGTACTGGGCCACAAGAAACAGCGCCGCTGCAGCACCAGTATTTATAAACACAACTGAGGGCTGCTGTCTCTCTCGTATGATTGCTGGACCACAAACCATGGGCCATCTGCCTGCAGTCTATTATCACAATCTGTGAACAATTAGAGA
This sequence comes from Picathartes gymnocephalus, assembly GCA_013390045.1. Lineage (NCBI taxonomy): Eukaryota > Metazoa > Chordata > Aves > Passeriformes > Picathartidae > Picathartes > Picathartes gymnocephalus. The sequence continues at coordinate 193,114 of WEKY01046498.1, read as the reverse complement.
CAGGATATTTCATTTTAGAAAATAGCAAAGTTAACAAAAAGGCACAGAAAAAAGCCAGAAAACAATCAAAAAGCAAGCAACAAAACAGCAGTCAGCCACTGCACAGAGCCCCATTTGCCAGTCCTTGAACCCTCCAGCTCCTGGACCACCACCACATCAGCTGCCTCAGAGGAGAGATGACTTCTGCTGCTGCTGAGGCCACGGTGGGTGCCAACAGTAGCACTCCTCCTGAAAACACCTGGCCCTGCTCTCTGAGACCTGAGAGCACCATAACCCTGTCTGTGAGACCAGCTCAGCACATGCAGGAGGCATGAGAGCAGCCACAGGCCACACAGCACTATCTCCAAGCAACATATCCCTTTCCCAGATGGCAGGTGAGCTCATACCAGAACTCCCAGCCGTTTGGCACTCTCCTCATCCTTGCCTTCCTTACATGGCCCTTGGATCTGAGCCTCTCTACCTACAACCCACCCTTTGACTTAGGACAGATGGGAATCAGACCAAGCAGGCTCTGCACGTTGGTGCCCCTGGGATGTCCCCATTGGTCAGGCAATGGCTGATTTCAGGAGAAAGCTGCCTGGAAATGCCACATGCTTCCATTCACTGATGGTCAGAGCCCACCTGATGGGAATCTTAAGTGCTTAATGGCCCAAGGACAACAGGTGGTAACTGAGTGCTGCTCAGTGTTGTGTACTGCAAGTTTGAGATGAGAGGGTGCCACCTCTGCAAAGGGATAACCCCAGTTCAGCTGCTGAGGGTTCCTGGCTGGGGATCTGCACCTCTGCAGACCTGACACCACTGGATTCCTGATTTCCCCAGAGATCTATGTCATGCTCCAGGTGGGAGTCTCCCAGGAAGCCCCAACAGACACTGCTAGATAGAGGTACAGATACTGGGGAGGCAGCATGGGATGGCACTGCCAGGTTGAGCCAGCACAGCAGAGAAGGCTTTAAAGAGCAACAAAACCCACACACATGCAAAACCTCAGCATCAGTCTTCAGTGTAGTCTGAGTAATTAGTGGTTTCTTACAAGAGGAAAATGATAAAGAAAGTAAAAATCCAACTGCCTTAAAACAACAGACACTCCCAATTCATTTCTAATTTATGCATTCTTGTCATATGAAAGCCACTTGCTTAAGCTGCTTTTCTATCTATTTGCAGTCTATTCAGACACACAATGCTCAGTGGGGGTCTGTCTCCATGATTCATTGGCTCAGATTTCCTATAGAGTTTACATGATGTCTACTAAGCCCCATACAGTTTTGTATCCATTATAACTAGGGACAAGCAAGCAGGGCTCAGGAGGCTGAGCATCCATCTAAGAATAGCTTCCTGTCTTCCAGCTCTCTTCACAACAAATGAACAATGGTTACATTTTACGGGCTAGCATTGCGTGGTGAGGGGAAATTAGAGGAACTTGTCTGAGTTAAATAAGGGAAGAAGCATTTAGAGTAAAGCTCCTTAAATGAGCAGGTCAATAACTAGTTTACTGAGACCAAAGCACATAGCTAATGAGAGAATAAAGAATTATTCTTGTCAAGAGAGAAAAAGATGCTGCCCTGGTTTTGTGCTAAATAATTACATTCATTATGTTTAGGACAGCCTTGCAAGTGGTCTTCTGCAGTAGTAAATTCATTAGCAAAGCTAACAGGCAAACTACTATTGGGGCAAATCTAAACGATTGCAAGAGGATGGATGGCAAAGTTGGGGAATGGTAGTATGAGAGCTAAGAGCCAAAGTTAGCTTTAAGTATAATTGAATTTATCTTCTCATCAACTTTAAGGCCTCCTTCTGGGCTTGAAACAAGGAGAGAAAAAGACGTTGAAATGAAAGGATATTCACTTGATTCGATTTGTTGCTAGCTCTTCCAGCTTACCAAGCTGTCTAAACTGACCTCTTGACACATGTCCACAATTATAAATCCAACAGAAATTAAAAGGTTAACTAAATTGGCTCGATGTTTCAAGTGACAAAACATCTCAAATGTGCCAGGAAGCCATCTCCCCAGCAGACACACTAAAAATGTAACCAGGCTTTGAATTTACGAAGAAGTTCATGAAACTGAGCTGGGCAGCAGAAGGCTTGGGTCTTCTTCTGAAACATGGCCTGCCTAGATGTAATCACAGGAGCTTCACAGACAGAAATGCAGCACATTGAGGTGAGCCTGGAAAATATTAGAATTCAACTGAGCCAGTCTGTGGAGCAGAGCAATAATACCCACAGGACAGAGCAGACCACTGCCGCTGGGCACAGCAGTGTCTGGGACCTCCCACCATCTCCAGGCAGGGCTCTGCAGCCCCACCCCTGCCGGGCCGCCCTCTCTCACAAGCTAAGGCACAGAGGAATGCAGGCAATTCCTGCCACTGTCCTCAGTACAGGACAGAGCTTTGGCTGAAAAGGTAGAAGGGATTTTTTTTTTTCTCTTTAAAATGTTGAAACAGTTTTTAGTATATTTAAGGTGAGATTCCAAAGTGAGGGTTCTTCCAAAAATAGCTTTACCACTAGAAAATGAAAATGTGTTATGACTGAAAAAAATGCCTACTAAAAAACTAGGAAAGAAAACATCAAATCTTTAAGCTTATTTTTCCTTTGGATGTAGAATATAAATAACTTTTTGTTAACTTTTTAAAAAACTTATTAAACTGCCTGAGTAAGGTTCATCTGGGTTGGGTTCAGTTTTGCCACTGAACCAAAAAACTGTTATACATCATATCTGTGTCTGGCTGTTTTAAATGGATACTCAGGGTATTGACTGAGGGCACCCAAAAAGTAACTTTTCAGTAATTGGCTTTTGGAAAGACAGAAAAGAAGTAATTGCAATGAAGCCCATAGCTGAAAGAAAAGAGAAGAAAAGAAGTCCTCTTTGCCAAGTGGAAATGGAATAAATGTTCTTGGCTACTGTTGCATCCTGAAAAGCCAGAACTAAGCCTGAGGCTCCAGCAAACCTAGTTTAGAAACCTCCTCAGCTGATCTCTCATTTCTTCTAGGTAGCTGCCTTATCCAGTCAAGTTAAAAATTCAGGATCTAACTCTCAGTGTGAAATTGGGAAGACAGATACACAGTACATGTGAAGAAGGATATCCAGAGAATTGTCTTTGCCTAAACCAAACACTGGGGAAACACCACCTTTGCCATTTCAGGGAGAGGTAGATCTCTTCCCTCCAGCCAGCACAGAGTATCTACCTCACCAGCAGGTCTGGTCTGCACAAGCTGTGACACAAAAGGCTGCTGGAGGTCACAACACCTTTGTGCATCACCAGAAAAAAATGTCTGATCTTCATCCTTCTCCCACCACCCTCTTTCATGCATCTACAGCCTTCAAAAGGTGCAAAAAAAAGCTGAGATATCTAGATAGCAACAAAGCTTCCTTCTTAAATAATATTTAATTAATAATTTCCACATGGAAGATGAAAACAAGACGGTAACTGTTATGAGTGTGGGAAAGGTGTCAAAGCAGTGTTTTACTGCTTAGTGTTTTACTAAGCACAGGCTGGGGAGAAGCTGGCACTTGGTTCTCTCAAAGGTAAAGACTAGACCTGCTTTCCTCACTAGGTTTTTGACAGTTATTAAGTAATGAAAATATATTATGCAATCTTTACATTTAGAGACTCAAAAAGTTCAGTTTTGGTCAGAAAAGCAACCATGAAAGTGTCATCTTGTTTCTGCACTTATCTGTTCCCTCAAGTCCCTGCTGTCTTGTCAAAATATATTCATTTTACTCACTAATGTTGATGGGAGCCCCATATGCCAAGCAGAGAAGATTGGCCTCTTAAACTTAACCTATTTGCCTGCTAATAAAGCGCACTTTTTATCCCAATAAGCAAGGGAAAGCCAGCACAGGTGCACCACAGTAATATGCATTATACTTTGCCTCATGCTGTGCTACCACCGGTGAAGCTTTATTCTCATTCCAGAACTTGTACCTTTGCTGAAGGTTAGTGATGAAGTGCAGTGCAGGTCATAAACAACTGAGCTTCATTTTCCTCAACTAGACAGAGCAGCAGGTACTTAGGAAAAAAATTATGCTAGCTTGTAAATGGAACAATTTAATATGGAAGTAACTGATAGCAAACAAACACAAAATGCCAAGGCAACTTCTCTGTCACTTAGCTGTACTCTGTTCCTTACATTTCTTTAGAAATCAAATCTAGTAAACTAAAATTTATTCAATCTTACCAAATAAATCACTTTAGAATGTGAAATATACTCATAAGAAGGCAGAACACTGTGCTTTTTCCTGACAAAAACCTTTTCTACAGACAGTGCATTGACAAGGTCTGAATAGTGCAGCTATGGCTAAGATTTTCTGGCCATGTCCTGGAAACACTCTGCAATGTCATTATTTGACAAAGTAATATGTGTGATAAAACCTTCTCAAAACAGCAGAGCTTAAATGATATGAATGGCAAAACACCTCGTCTTCTTTCTTCAGTTACCCTCCAAGTGCAGAGGTTCTTTCTCCAAATGTGTGGTGCTTTCAACATGTTCTTGACCAGCTGCCTCTTTTTTAAATGACTCCAATGTTCTTGTTACCTACTGCAGCTAGTGGTGCTTGAACCTGGTCTCTTCTAGAAGCTAAGGCTTTATTTTCTGACTTCCTGCAGCAAAAAAATATTCATTGCTTATGGACTCCCACTGACAGGTCAATGCAATCTTGGTGCTGCATCAGCAGCAGATCTGAGTCTTTTATGAATAGATGTGAGGTTTAGCCATAGAAATCTATGTGGAGTTCTGGGAAACAATGAGTCCAAACAAAATCATGTTGAAACTGGAGGAACAATTGAAAAGACACATTTTTACTTTAAGTGTGATTTCTGGGTAGGAGAACAGCAGTGAAGCAGTGTCCCAGGGAGGCTGCATCATCTCCTCTCTGGAAGGTTCACTAGAGCAGACCAGATGAACTGAACAACTTATTCTGGCCTTGTGGCTGACCCTGCTTTCAGGAGGTCAGACCTAGCCCTCCTGCAGTGCCTTCCCAACCAAGGAAGGACTATGTGGAGCGGAAACGGGTTTCTGCTTGGGGTGGGGTGATGATTCCCCTCCTGACTTACCTCACCTTCCCAGGTGCCCTTGCAAAATAGGCATCAGGCTCTGAAATCCGAGAACTCACAAAATGAGGACCGAGGAAATGTCTACATGGATAAAGGTTCTTCCAAGATGGAGGTGTTGCCTAGGGCTGGGCAGCCTACCCCCTGCATCAAAACCTCCTCCATGAAGAAAAAAAGAAGATAGTAGTCATTGGTGACTCCCTTTTGAGGGGAATGGAGGGCCCAATACACCAACCAGATCCAACCCATGGGGCCCGTGCAAGAGACATCACCAAGAATCTTCCCAGCCTGGTACAGCCCATTGATTATTATCCTCTACTGGTTTTCCAGGTAGGCAGTGACACAGTCCCAACAAGAAGGTTGCAAACAATCAAGATGGATCTCAGGGCCTTAGGTCAACAGGTCAGGGGATCTGGGGCACAAGTTGGGTTCCTTTCTGTCCCTCCAGTTGCAGGGAACAATGGAGCCAGAGAGACATGCAGCTCCTGGAGCAAGTCTGGCAGAGGTTGACGGAGGTGATGAAGGGACTACAGCATCTCATGAGGAAAGACTGAGGGAGCTGGGGCTATTCAGCTGAGAAGAGACGCCTGAGAGGGGATCATACGAATGTCTGTCAGTATCTGAAGGGAGATGTCAGAAAATGGACTGGGCTCTGCTCAGTGGTGCTGAGCAACAGGACAAGAGGCAATGGACAGAAACTGATGTACAGGAAGTTCCACCTAAATATGCAGAAGAACTTCTTTACTGTGAGGGTGACTGAGCACTGGAACAGACTGGCTTCCAGTCTCCCCCACTGGAGAAATTCCTGAACTATCTGGACAAAATCCTGTGCAATGTGTTCTACGACGACCCTGGCTGAGCAAGGAGGTTGGATCAGACAATCCACTGCAGTCCTTTCCAACCTTACCCATTCTGTGAGTCTGTGTGACATGAGGTCTCACTCAAAATCATATCCCCATCTACAGCCAGCCACAAGTCAAAAGAGATTCTCACTCTGCCCCTTCACTGAGCACATGGCATTTTGGTACAGCCACAGGCCTCTTGCTAATCCCTCCCTAAACACTGTTCTGACCCATTAGACAAAATTCCACACATTCCTTCGTTACTTTCTGCAGTTCTCCTTTCCTAGGAGCCTGTAGGGTACAAACCTACAAGCCTTACAGAGCCTCACTGGCTTGTCAGAACAGAGACTGCTTTGAAGGGAGCAGCAACAAACACCTCTGATACTCATTTCCAACCATACAGATGAGTACAATGCATTCACTGCTATTTATATCCTCTAACTTCTCAATACCTATGGCTCAGTGAATGTGTCCAAAACCTCTCCCAGGTTTATGAGTGTGAATTTAGTTTTTATGTTCACTGACTGCTAATGAGGCATCTTCCTGCATTAAACCTGCATAAAACTCGGTACCTACTGTAAAACGCTCCTTCCTACTGCTTTTTGTTGATTACAAAGGGAATTACAATCTGGCAACCATTGATAATGGCCGTGAAGAGATGCTCACTATTCTCTTGATGTTTCAAAGTGAATTTAGTTGCAGCAAATGGTCAAAACATGGCCCAGTACAAGAAAGAAACCCTTCTTGGTCAAATCAAACCAGTAAGGACCCTTAAAATGAGGGTGGAGCTGGACTTTGCAGATCTGAGCAAAGGGCTAGGTAGCACCAGTGCCCGGACACCATGGCACTGCCACTACTCATCATCCCCTACGCACTGTTCCCAGTTTCTGAGTGCACTTTGTGAAAGAAGAGCAAGCACAGAAACCCTTGCTGGTTTACAGTGCTTCCAGCTTAAGCTTTGCCAGGTAGCCTATGCAAAATAAACTGAACAGCTCCCCAGAGGGACCTCAGTTGACTCAATTCTTTTGCTTTGGAAGAGGAGGATACAGAGTTACAGTACTCACACATTTTCCTATGTGCAGAAGCGGGCTGTGGGCTTGGAGGAGGTACAGGGCCCAGGAAAGGAGCTCTCATTCCTTCTTACTCTACCATGAGAGTGAAAAGACCAAACTACAGTTCACCTTTCCACTACTGCAGGTCTGTGGAAAGAGCAAAACAGCATATGAGTTTTGACGTAACAGTCCTAAATTGGTGATGGAAAAGCTGGCTAGCACATCTGTGGCTGAATGTAGTTATTTTGTTTAATATAACAAATTATACTACAATTGTATGAGATCTATATTCTTGGCCTTTAAATCAAGGGTAATCTATGGCTTTTAAGATTTCAGTTTATCCTTAAACAATATAAATGGCTGTCCACAGCAGACACAGCTGTATTAGAGGGGAGAACATTGAAAATTTGAAGAACATCTCCATCTAACTGCCTACCTGTAACTGAGAAATTAGCTTTCTTCCCATGAGAAAAAAAAAAAAGCTGAGGTTAATTAGGTGATTGTTTAACAACGCACACAAAGTTTCTATTATGAAACACTGTTTTATAGAGAAATATATGCATATCCCCACCTTGGCAGAATCTGATAAAAGATGAAAGAGAATACAATACATACCGTCAAATGGATGACAACTTCATATAACTTCTTCTGAGAGAAAGCAGCCTGTTGTTTACTGCATTTATCGACAATCTGTGAAAGTAGACCAGGAATCAGTCTAATTACCAGAGTGCCAGTTGTGCTTGTTAACACCAGCTTTGTGACCAAATGTTATTCCACAGTTGTCACATCACAAGAAGGTTTCATTACTAACATAATAGTGAACAAGATCACATGCCTGGCTATTGATTGATCTGCCACACAAAGGAAGGACATTTGTTGTCTCTATTATAACCAGTTACATCTTTGTCTGCCTGTATAATATGCACAGGAATGTATCACAAGCAGTTGCTGCAGTGTTTCTTAATTTCTGCCTGTTACCCCATTAACAGCCCACTAGGATTTGCAGACTTTACCAATAGAGAAGAAATGACCTTCCCATAATTTGTCTTTCGAAATCTTCAAAAAATTGTTTCCATCAGCCTTCCTGCAGTCCTACGAGGATTGAGACTTACTCAACATTTGCATTATAAATATATCATTTCTGTCAGATCAAAAGCTATTTTAATTCCTTCCAGACACAACTGGGTAACACAGCAGGAACAGTAGAAATATTCATCATTACTGCAGTTGAATGGCCCTGAAAGAACTATATCTTAGACCAGAGCAATGCTCTGCTAACAAGCACCCTAGACAAAATGAACTGACTGACCCTCAGAGCATCAAGATATTGCTTGACTGACCAGTCATAAAGCAAACAGCTGCTTTCAGGCCTGTTGCTGATATGAAAAGTGAACACTCTTGTTTATTTTTCTATGAACTCAATAAATATTACAATACCAAAGTGGATTTGTTTATCATTGTGAGCCTACAGAAAAACAACCATGCCTCATCATCTTATCTGATGATGAATGATTTATCAGGCAGAACATGAATCTGCTTCTGAGTCTATTTTCCTGTTTATGCTTGTTGAACAGATACAATTTAATGAAGAATATAAAGTACTTAAAATCTGTCTACCATTAATAGTTTAATTAAACTGACATGTACTTCAAAAACAGAGAGACAGAAAACATTAATTTTAGTTATAAAGGGCATGGCATTATTAAAGTGCAATTAGAAACAACATTCACTTACAATTAATAGCTAAAACAATCTAATTATTTAACATTTAATTGTCAGTTCTGACTAACCTAGCCACACCAAGATAGGTGTGTTCTTTGGGCCTCATGTAAAGTATAGTACATGGCAGAGACCCAAGCATAAGATAACAAGTTGATCCTGAGCAATATCTCAGTGTCAATCCCTTGACAAACACCTCACTGTGCCATTGGTGGCAGAGGGGCCTCCCGTGTCCTTGAGGTGCCAGTTCCCAAAGGATCCTCCATGAACCTCTCCCCTGGGGCAGGTAACAGCCTCTGCTGAGGCTGGTGCAAAGTCTGGGGGATGGCTGGTGAGCTGGCTCCTGGCTTTGTGATCACTGTCCCTGGTAAAAGCACTCATCCAAGACCCTTGGACATTCTGAAGCACCTGTTTTCTTCCTGAAGTTCTTGTCTCACAGCTCTCTCCTTCTGTCCCACTTGATTGAAATTGAACAACGAGCTCAGCAATTATTTGATGGAAGGCACTGAAATAGAGGAGCAAAGAAAAGCAGCTCAGCCACACAGGTCTCATTTTGCTTGGAAACAGGACGAAAAAACTCTCTCTTGCCAATTTCAAAGTTAAAACCCAAAGATGCACAGTGAGAGTCTGCCAAAGAACTCTTTTAAGATGACTTCTCAGGAGCATAAATCCTTCTTGAACAAAGTAGCAGTGGAAAGGTCCCTGAAATTCAACCTACATGTTTTTTTAAGAACTTATCAACAAACAAGAAATTTAGAAATTTCATCTGAATTTTAGGTTCAGAAGAAAATACAGACTTAAAACACAGGACTAGTCTGAAAACATGACTTTTGTTCAACATGAAATTTCAGTACTTTCAGAGATATATTGAGAAGAAAAGTCGGATTTTTGAATCTTTCCAGCAAAAGTGAGAGAGACTTGTCCCTCATAGCCAGGCTCCCCACTGCAGAAACATCCATCAATGAATGTGCCTGGGTTACACCACTAGCCAAGCACAGGCCACTAGGCAGCTGGAATTTTTGGAATACCTTTGGGAGAAAGTTGGGTTTCAAGGATTTTCTTTAGAAATACTATTTAATTAAACAGTTCTCAAGAAACGTTGTCCTAATTGCAGTTAAAGAAAAGCTGCTAATTTTCTTTATGCGGGCAGAAAGCCGTGGCAAGTTCCAGGGCTCAGCAGAACTTCACAGGTCTCAAAAGTTTACACCCACAAGGAAATTGCAGGATTAATATCCTACCAAGCCTGCCTGTTCTTGAACACAGCCTGGAGCCTGTTATTTCAGGACTATTTCACTAGTTACTATAACTTTGATTTACTCATTTCCTTCTAAGTCGAGGTGTGTGGAGTGGCTGCAACTGCTCCCATAAACCCGAAAGAAGACACAGTCCTCTATTACCTTTTTCCTCCTCAGGTGGAAAGGAGGCAAAAACCCAACAACATAGTGAAAATGTTCACAAAAGGTTTTCTTTCTGCTTTTTTTCCAATCCAGAGAGTGCTATCACCTTTGTCACACCACCGGATGGTTGCTGTCTTCTGAATCCTGGGAAAAGAAGAAATCCTTCTGCCCAGGCTGCAGGTGGCTGAGCCAAGCTGGAGCCTCTGCAATTAGGCAGAGACGTGCTCAGTCTGTGTCTGCCTTGCAGGGACAGCTTTCACATCTGGGGCTGACACCAGGGCTCCAAACCTTTACACTATGCTGCAAGGAGGGCTTCCCCTGGCAGAAGCTGGTTGAGGAAAATGTGGTTTTATTCATGATTCCATAGAGAGCATTTTACTGACAAAAATATTTTTTCACTGCACCTGTAAGCAATGTATAAAAAATCAGAATAAAATTAATCAGTACAAAATAATATATTCCTGCACTTCAGTTTCTCCATGGAAAAAGACTACATTTTTTAATCTCATTTAAATTTAACACTTAAATTTCTCTATGGAGAAATTTAAAAGAGTGAAATGCCATAGAGTGGGATTTAGTAGGATCATTAAAAAATAAAACAAACAGTGTCTCTCTTTACCTTTTTTCCTCTAAAGAGTATTATAATAAGATACTTATTTTCAGTGCAGTCACTAAGACACTTTCTCTTAAAAACACCTGCACTGACACATCTTAGGGTTTGAATTTAGCTAAGTTATCCTCAAAAGAGTAAATAGAATCATAAATGGTCAGAGTTAAACCACTTCGACCGACAAGAAGAAATTATTATAAGAATGGGTGTTCATTTGAAGGCCTTGTGAGGAATTCAGCAACTGAAGCATTGAGGAGTATTTGCTGGGGAGGTACCAGATGCCCTCACTGCAAAGCGATGAGCTGCCTTCCACACTTTCCACCTTTCTGTGCTTTGCTCATCCAACGATGAGCAAAGCACAGAAAGGTGACTGCTAAGCAGTTTAAGGCTTTTAAGGGGTTTTGCTTTGCCAAACCACATTAAAACTTTGTTCACACTCTTTTCAAGATCTGTAACTAAGATGTGATTGCAGTCTCACACAGACCACCAGAGTAGTCAGAAGAGGGGATAAAGTAAATGAGTAGATATGGACAGCCTATACACCGTTGCATGTAAGCCAGAAGTGACATGCCTTGTGCCTGGACCAAGCTTCTGTGCTTGCATGGGGATTTCTACCAGCTTGCTATAGCCACACCAGTAATCAGATGTTTGCATATACAGAACAAAACACCAGGCAATTACTGAGCTGTATTTATTCATGGTTTATTCACTGTTATGTGACTGATGCAGCCTGGAAAAACATCTTATGAAATACTGAATGAATTGACCAAGATTTTTGATCTTTTCTTTGAAGACAGAACATTGCCTATCATTTCACACTTTTAAAATCTATAGCGAGAATATTTTTTTCAGATTTCCTGCAATTTTTTGTAATCTTTTTTTTTGGTGCAAAACCACATTCAAATAGTATAATTTTTATTCAAGGCTTTGCTCTACATAAAATGCAGGTAAAGTATGTCTAAAGCATTCCTGACATATAACTATTAAGAGAAAGCCTACCAAAGTGTGTGGCTGTCTAGGTGGCTTTACAAATTAAATCAAGGCATTAGACATAGATTTTGTTATTACTGTGTTTAAATTAAGCTTGAAATGCCATGCAACTGAAATAAAAATCAGAAGCAGAACAGGGTATTGTTCGGTTTCTGAATATTAAATGCAATCAAAAGGTAATAGTACTTACAGATTTTTCACATACAAACAGATTTATGAAACTAACAAAAACCATTTGCTTATTGAACTTCAGGAATCTGGGTGGCTTCTTCAGTGAATAATCAAATAAGTTAACATAGGCGGCTTCTCTGTTTCAGAGCTATAGATATACAAAATTTATATTTAAAAGGGTACTTTTCAAAAAACAAGTAACTTTACCATGAATGTCATTTAAGAAAATGAGACAAAAAGTAGTATTAAAAAGAAACCAAGTTCAGTGTTCACAGCTGAAAAAAATGGAAAGTCAGCAATTTTCATTGTGTTGCTAATAAATTTTACTTTCATATTTGCACACATGATAATTAATTCACAAATCCTGAAGGCAGGAGTCATTTACTTTACCAATTTGTTTCTTTATATATTTCTATTTCATGATTTTATGAAAATATTTCTATTAATTTGAAGTTCCTGAAGAACTTTTTTAGGTTCAGAAAAATCTTTGAGTTGTTTCTCAGCATCTCTGGTCATTTTAAGTAACCTGCTGCCTCAGTAAGAGAAGAAAGTTTACTGACACAGAATTTTCTTGTGATAGCTTTTCAAAAGGTATTATTTAAATGAGCTTATGTATTAAGCAAAGAAGCAAAAATGTACGGAAAATTTTAGGGGCCCTAACGCCTTCTCAAGATGCATGATGTCTCTTCCCTGCTTTGGAGTCACAAGAATGCTAAATAAGGAGAAAAAAAAAAAAATCCTCATTTCAGAAGGAAAAAAAAAACCAAAACACCACCCTTAAAACATCAGATCATGTCAAAACTGTGGGAAGAGGTTTCAGCTACTCTCGGCTGTGGGTTTATATTAATGTTCTGCTTGCCAATATTTTGGGAAGTATTTTGAAGTTACGCTTTGATCCTTTAAGGACCTTCCTATCCCCTAAGCTCAGGTTTGATTCAGTATTGGAAGTGCCAGGACAGCAGCTGCTCTGAGAGCAATCTGGATGAAAATTCTCAAGAGCAGCTTTTCTTGCAATATTTTAAACCAATCTGAATTGAGAAAAGCAGGGACAAAATAAGAAAAAAGATAAACACAGAAATCAGACAGAGTAAAACCTGGAAAGGGAATGTGGAAAGCAGAATGGGAGCTAGGAAATACACATTTGTGGAAGGACTAAGGAACCAAATGGGGAAACTGAGAGAAACATTTGGAAAAAAATCTGAGGAGCAGAAGGCTGACAGAGGAGGCAAAATCTGTGAGGGGGAAAACTGATGGGGGGTAACAAACAATCACAGAAAGGAACCAAAAAAATACCATTGAAAGAGGCAGAGGAAGGACAAAAAGCAGAGAGACAATAACCAACCAGCAGGAAACAAAAATAGCAGAGCAGAGAGATGGGGAGAAAGGTAAACTGGAAACAGATCCAAAAGGAAGGTAAAAATTTTACAGAGTGAAAGCTCAACCTATAAAGCTTCATGAAGTTTACAGGAAATTAGTTTTGAGGAAAGTCCAGGCAGCGCAAGGATGGAAGCATATTCATTTCTTTGCCTTCTCAATCTGCCTTCAGGTTAACAGAGCCTCTCTTTATAGCAAACCCAAAAAATAAACATCAGCCTATTAGAACTGGTAAGGGGGACATGGTATAGCTACTGCCTTCTCACTGCTACTGTGAACAATGCAATCTGCTCCTTTCGTGCCCTGCTTTCAGAACAGGAGCAACAAACAGGCAAAACATAATTTACAGTCTTGGTTTATCTATAGCCACAGCCCGTCTGCTGATTCAAACACAGCAGAATGTGTATGTGTGCATTCAGAGAGATGGCTGTCATTAGACCAACAAAGTTAACCAATGTATAAAAGGCAGGATCAGATCAGTAATAAAGTTTACACTTCATTAGGGATGTCAAAATCCGTGCTGACTTTTTTTCCCCACAAGTATCTAGCTTATTAAATTTCACAAGCAAAACCATCTCCAAGTGAGCATTCAGGAATCAGTTACTTGGAAGCTTTCAGGATTAAAATCAAAAACCAGATATTTCCTTAATAAATTTACAGATTTAGAACAACTGGACATATTAACATACATCTCTGTTTTCATGACTGTAAAGTGATTGGATTCTTGTCTCATCAAATTTACATTGTAGAATCTGAATATAGTATGATTAGACATTATTTTAACAACTACATTACAATACAATTTAAAATAAAATGGCCCTTTATATTGCACTCATATCAGTGTTTTAAATAACAAAGGGGACTTTTTTTTAAATAAAGGAAAGCATTTAGTTTCCATCAGTATAAGCAATGCTGTACCAGTTAGTGTCTCAAAGATTCAGAATTTTATTAATATTCCAGAGATGCATTTGTGTTGCCTCTGGGTACAGTGAAAAGCCACTTAAACTGCACTTAAAGCAGCACTACAGGATCAAATTGATGTGCATCAACCATTTACAATAAAACTTGATTATTATAAAGGCATACATATTTGCATAATTACATGTTTGATTTTTTGATAATGCAGCATACACTACAAAATGTTGCTTCATGTAGAAAGGCATCGTCAAAAAGCACCATCTGCTGTAGTGTTTAATGCACTGCAATGTTTGAAAAATTCTGAAGGTAGACTGGTGCAAATCAAAGGAGAAAGCAAAGGAGTTTGGCTAGAACAAGGGGCTCGAACAAGGGATGGAGGAGGGGACATAGAACAGTGTGGACCTTCTGTTAGGCTGTCATCTGTTTCTGTCTGGACATTTTTAAACAAAATTTTCAGGGGACAAAGGTAAAAGACAACAGAGCAGCACATCCTACAGTCCACAGAAAACAGGATTTATAACTTGAAAGCATTTGGCATAAACACATTTTTGATGTTTTCACTCAAAAAAAAAAAAAATCAGTAATATATGCAATGAAGGAATTATAATGGAAAAGAAAGCAAACTTAACAAGAATGAATCTTTTCAAAGGAAGCTCTATTAAGCATCACAATAGCTCAAAAGACATAGAACTCAGAAGTAAGAATATCTCCATATTTGCTCAATTCAAAAGAAGAAGCCACCTGATCTTCAGTAATACCTGACCACGTCTGAGAAATCCCAATGGGTTCAGGAAGTCTGATGCTAAGGTTGCAGAAGTAAATGTGTATCTTTGATTACAAGAAAAAGCAAGCACTTCTAGACTGAGCACTGTTAGCCCAGAGTTCTTGTATCCTAAAAATATGCATCATTTTGATTAGCACTACATGTCTATCATTTTAATACCTGAGGCTTTTTTTCAAAGTGGATTTTGAGACAAGACATTAATCAAATGTAGTTGTAACTGTTTGTAATATTCTGCCATCCTGAGGAGTTTTATGCATGCATCCAGAATACACACACAGAAAAGGGTCATCTGTGGCTTTTTTCAAGTCTGTTGCTACCTCTGAGCTATGCTGTGAACATTTTTGGACATTGTGCTGAGTAGTAAAGTGCAGCACAGAGCCAAGACACAGAGGATCTGGCAGGGAAGTCAATAGGCATGTACTAGCCTGTTGCTTCCCAGTAGGAGCTCATTCCTTCACAAATTGGTCTTTGGTAAGCAGTGTGATTCATTGCTCAGGGACTGGATTACAAGCTGGAAACCAGCTGACACAACTTGGGCAACTCATTTCACTTCTCCATGCTATCCATTTTCCTTCCCCTTCTTTTTCACATCACATTAGTTGAAAATTATAAAACTCTTCAGGGCAAGGACTTTTTCATAATACAAGTTTCCAGCATGTTGGGTATTAAACAAGCTTTTATCTCTGTGGGCATCTCAAGGTATATCAGGATACAAACAACAGTTGGATTATATGCTGTGTGTGGGATAAATACCAAGTCAATTAAAAAGCATCTTTAACAACACAATCTGACTATAAAGTCCAGCAGTCAAGAACAGCATCTGGCTCCAAGATGTATTCTACAGTCCAAAGAGCTTCAGAAACAGATGAAATTTTGTCCAGACACCTGAAGGAAAAATGTGGTTGTGTATGTGTGAATGCAAATATCTCAAAACCTTCTGTGCCCAAACCACAACAGCTTGCATGTAGATTCATTGAAACCAAAGGGATGGCCACAGAACTGGAAGCCCTAAAGCTGCACTGCTGGCCTGTTAGGCTGTGCTACATCTGGACTATCATAGATTTACATTCCCACCAAGAAAACAGACGCTGTTGTGTAGTTATGAGACAGATTTTGTTTCACATTATGAGGCAGAATGTGCTTGAGTCCTCTGTTATGCATCAGATAATTAAACATCCAGGTTTCTTACCCTGACTTAACAGGTACAATTATAGCTTGGCATCAGAGATGCTGAACACCCACACTGTCATTGACTTAGATCAGCACTGTGAAATCCAATGCTCTGAAAAATCAAATCTTTTGCGTGTCTTTCAGAAGAGTATGAATTTTTTTTTTAAATAACAACCATACTGTTGTGTGTACACAGTTCACAAAAACTCAGAAACATTTATCTGTTGCTATTTTCCCCATACCAATCATTTACTGGGTTGAACTGGACTGCGCAGTGCTGCAGTGCCATTCCCTCTGCCTGCACTTGAAGCTGAAACTGAATGGTTTCTTGCTCATCAGGTACCCGTACTGAAAAGATAATGTTGTATTTATAGCATAATATTGAAAATAGCCCCAAATTACAACAAAGCCTCAAAGACGTCTGTATTTCTTTCCCGCTGAAGTCTCTATGTGCATTTGGTCATAGCACTCAAAAAGGAAACAAAACCAGCCAGGCAGACACAAATCCTTAGAAACAATGAGTTTCCCTTTTGTGCCTTAATATTCTGCTCTTGGTGAGCTTCTCTAACAAAGTCTGCACTAATCGTTGCTGGAATCAGCACAGCAGTGGCTGCTAAGCAAAGTCTTTTTCTCCACCCTCTCTGCACTAGGCAGACAGGGTTTTCATTATATATATCATTTTCAACTTGCTGCAGTGATTCCACAAAGACAGGAAGATTTAGAAAGCTAATGAATGGGGGTGGGGAGCAGACTAGATTTGGAGCTTCAGTGCTAACGTTTAAGGCTAGATACTATGAGTGTCTTCACACACAGGGCACTGCCACTGATTTTATTTTCATTGCACGGCACTGACGGACTTTGACAGCCAAATCATTCATCTCTAGTTAATAAATCAAAGTTGGGGAGGGGAATTTTTTTGTTTGAGCATTCATTGCTATAGTATTTAGGCAAGCTCGTTGGTCATTGTCTTGCCCTGGTTGTTACTGTGCTGCAACGACAGTAAAAATATTTATCTTTTTGTTGTTAATTATGAACAGAAGTGAAGAATAGGGTTGGTCTGAAAATACTACAGGATCTAGGGACCATTTACTACATCATAATGAGATGGAAGAGATACTGTAACTCAGTATATCTAAAAGTCTCTTGCTGCTTTATTATTTGGAAAAAAACTTCATCTTGTAACTTAACTGACACAAAGTTAACGGTTTATAAATAAGATTAACACTAACGAGAAAAGCAACATTCCCCTCCCTCTCCTCACATGAAAAGACACATCCCTTTCCAACCTCCCTTCCAGCACACAAGACTCTGTTTCACCAATATCAGTACCCTTGCTGCTGTTCAGCAGCATGGTCTGTCTAATCCACCTTTCGCAGACATGTCATCAATATTGCCTGCCACTTGGGAGAACAGAGTATACTGATTACAAAATACTGGTTCTATAAATTTGATAATTTTAATGATAAAACAGGATATTTTAGGCTTTCTTGTCCCTGAAGAACCAAGAACAATTGCAGATTGATTGTAAACCAATTAAGGACCTTAGAGCTATAAGTTGTGAATATAATTTCTTTCTCCTAGGGGAAGAAAACAAAATAAACAAACCAAAAAAACGATTTTCTGGTTCTTACCTCTCTGCATAATAACTTACAATGTGGGTGAAGCTGTTAATTCAGATCTGAGTGTTGAATTATGGCTTCAAATTTCTCAAGCCATAGTTATCACTAGATCCTACCTAGCTGCCTCTTTCAATGACCAGCGTTCACTGACATGTCAGGCAGAGAGAGAAGAAAGTGCTGAACATCATAGAACACAGGCATATGGCCAAGGACAAGCGGTTTGCTCTTTGGGGGATGTTGTTCTCTGCAACACTTCACAGCAATTAATAAACACTAGTTGTAGTCAGTGGTCCCACTTCAGCACCAAATCCCTCCTTAAATGCAGGATGTTGGACACTTGAAGAGTCTCAGGGTATGGTACAGCCTTTGAGAAGGTGTTCTGACCAGAGCAGTCTACTCCCAACATGGCAGGTCACCACTGTCCTTAGAGCTGAATGGAAATCACACGGATTAGTTAATACCCTTTATTTTACATTTAAGGCTATTCCCTACAACTATATCCTGCTGCCAATGCTCAGTTAATAGGCTCCTGTAGTGAATAACATCATGTGCTCTGTCAATTATTAATAATGAGACAAGCGTTTTCACATCAGAATGCCAACTTGTAACGTGATGAGCCTGTATTGTACAAGTGTATCAAAGCTCAGTCTCATAACATCACTAGTTTACTAAGTGAACTTTGAACAGGATTTATTCCCCAGTCTGTTCAGTCCTAATTTTAATGAATTTTGAGAATATCTTTTCCTTGGCAACATTTTTAGATTATGGTTTGTATTTTAGGTGCTTGATTTACTGCTACATTGCATTTATTCTAACACATCATTGATCCCCTGTCTCATACATCAGATTTAGTTACTTTTTTATTGTATAATTTCTAGGTGACAGTGGCTATCCAGGACAGAAACAGCTGATGGATCTAATTTGATTTTGCCCTTATACCAGCAGAAGTTCACTTACTAGTTCACTTACTCAGAATTCATTGATCACTCAAAGGTCTTCTGGGATTGTGAAATCTCATTCTCGGTGTCTTTTCCAATTGTCAAAGCACAGACTCAATACCACATCTGACATCCTTGCAGCCTGCCTAGTTCTGCATAACACAGCAGTCACCATGGGGTTATAGTCAATGATGGGACTCTCATAAAGGATGACAAGGCTAAATCTTACTGACTTCAGACGTGCCAAAAAGGTAGATCTTTCTGAAAGGTGGGTTTGCTGATGATAAGCAAGGGGCAGCTCAGTGACAGCCATATCTTTAACAAGGAATAGGAAGAACTGGGAAAGGATGATTAGAGACGGAAAAGTTGGATAGTAAAGGAAGAAGAAATGCAGGAGTTTTACTCAAAGATCCATAGGTCTAAAAGCAAAGAAATTGCACTACTTAGTGTAGGAAGATGATTGAATTCCTTTATCTGTGGCTTACTGTTACCAGCTAAAACACACAATAGTGTCCTGTGAACAGCCCATTCAGTTCAGTGGCAAGGCAGCAAGCCTCATAGAGGGTACTGTCAGAACAATAATCATTTTTGAAATGGTTGTAAAGACCTTCTAGTCACTAAGTGCACACAAAAAGACAAGATGAGGTTAATGAAACTTTAACAACTGTTTATGTTCAGTAAGGCTACTTTGTCTTGAGTTTTTGAGAGCAGATTTGGTAGAAAAGAAAGACATTGGGAAGGTGGATGACATTTAAAAGAAGCAGTATTAAAGTCCTCCATTACGAGAATAAAGATAACTATTTTGTCAACAGCAAACACATTTATCTTCATCTGGGAGAAACTGATAGTTCCTGTTACCTGAGGGAATTCTAAACCTTGAGCTAATCTGTGCACCTATGGCACAATTTTGCAAACATTCATCAATATTTACGTTACCAGTTTCGGAACAAATACATTACCAAATATGAGTTTCTTTCACAGTAACAAACACGTTAATCAGAACAGACACTTCTCAATCACAGACTGTTTTCTGAACACATTTGCCAGTTTCATTTCAAAATGTTTGAGCACCTGAGCTTTCGTTTCTCCTCTCTGGAAAGTATTTGCTATCTTAAATGCAGCCAGCTATACTGGGTAATTTTGCTCTGAAAAGCATTGTTCATTTTCTCCTTTTTTCACTCATCCTTTAGAGGACATGAAAATATTTTTCTCCCTGTGTGCTTAAAACCCTGCCACAATAATCAGCTGGTCCATCTTCTTGTCAAAATCTTGTTTATATTCAAATAGGCACCAGTGTTGCTGTGCCCCATCAAGAGACTTGGTCAATAGTTCCAAAACCACAAAAGTCACAGGGGAAAATGATGGGGAATTACATTCCCAGTAAAATGGTATTTAAAATCCCTTGGTTGGCTTGCAGACTATGATACTTTCATTTAGAATTACTGGTTTATTTCAAATGGAATTTTATTCAAACAGAATGAAAGCATGGCTTCTGAGGCAAGAGCTGAAGCCTTGGAACAGAGGGGGAGTGATCCCATACTTAACATCACCACTCAGAGCTGTGATCACTCTATTTTGCTACAAACACACTGTGCAGCCTTAGTCAAGTTGCTTAGGGGTTTTTTGTGGCTTAATCCTCCATCTTTGAGATAACTATGACTTAAATTCCCTATCTCATAGGCATACAGTGAGGATGAATGCATTAAAAAAGAATTAATATATCACAATATAGTGATAGGAGTTCAATACCCTGCATACAGAGTAATTTATCTTTTTGTCTCCTGGATCAAGTACAGTTTCTAAGTGTGTGCAACAATAAAAGCCTAAACTATCAATATATAAAGAAACCAAACAATCTTCATCCTTGCATTCCTGTAGATGAAACCATGAACAGAAACACAAACTTTTATGAATAGAGGGGAAATGTTGGGGCAGAAAAGAACTGAATTTTTTCCTTAATTACAAAGGGCTTAAGACAAGGATAGGAACCACAAGCTAGACATAAAGAAATCTTTTTGTTCTAACAGCATAAACAACAAAACCAAACAACTGTACAACAAATTTATATATAAAGTAGATATATAAGTATTTAGACACATTTGAAAAAAGATACTTCTTAATGCTATCTTGTGTAAGGAATACACTATAATTTACTAGTATATGAATTATATACTGTTCCCAGGGTGCAACCTCTGTATTTCTTGCTCCAAACTACTCTGCCTATAAAATAGCTTTATTAGAATTTAGCAATGTTAAGGAAAAAAGGGAAGGTAATGTCTACAGCTCCCATTAAAAACCAGATCATACATTTTACAGTGATTATAGTGTAATATTCTATAAAAAATGGGTTTTCACCAAATATTCAAAATTATAGATTTATTCAAATTCCCAGAGAAAAATCAAACTTGTGAATTGTGCAGATTATATAGCCAATAAAATATTTATTGTTGCACAATGTATATTGTTAACTGTGTTGACTACTTTTCACCAAGGTGCCAGAGAAATGAAAAATTAACCAGTGCAGAATATAAAATAGGGGGGTGCGGGGGGGGGTTTGAGTCCTAGAGCTAGTTCATGAGCATACAAAACAGATTGTATTCAGAGCTGTAATACAGAAATTCGTCAGTGAAGAAGACACCAGAGCTGAATACCTGACAGCAGAACAAAACAGAGAACAGCATTAAAGCCTTGTAGTTGAGGTGCTGCATGCAAATGCAGGAAGAGCTGAATTAGTAATGTTGAAGGTCTAGCTAATGTAGACAGTGGCTGTGTCAATGAATGTTTTAATGACATCTTACTAGTTTTAAGGACTAAGAAGTGCATGCATGTAGCCTGATAGAATTCTGGAATTTACAGTGAACATGTGGTTTAAAAATCTCTTTGGGTTTACAAAAACAATAAAAATATTTGAATATGCTCCTTCTCTGCAACTTCATAAACTGAAAATCACACATGTGGTTTGAGGTGCATATTCTTGTTTTCAGCATTAACCATAATCACCACCAATGAACCACCTATTGTCTACCTTTTACAAAATTTATATGAATATTCATTTAAACTTCAGCTACTGGCACCAAATATTGATCACACTATGAAAGGAAAAATTGAATAAAACCCAAAAAGTTTAAAACATCCTTTAGATATTTTGAACCTCAATGCTGTGACTTCAAATGTACCTTTATATCGTCTTGATTTTGAGATGACTTACAGAACTTCCTAATGGAGGACAAGGATAAGAGGATGGCTGGCAGCACCAGACAGAGTAGGACTCAGCCTGTTGCTCTGGCCATGCTGCACAGAAGGGCATTTCTGACCTGACCTGCCCATTCACAAATCAGAGCAGGTAAAAAACCAAATACCCAAATACTCTGGAGTGATGACTTTCATCCTTGCCCTTGGTCTCTCCATTTCAGCTTCTCCTCTTCCAGCCTTTAGCACAGTCCACATCAAGCGTGGCAGTGCAATTGCACACTCAGAGTGAGCATGTGCCAGCCTGACAAAGTGCTGAAAAACCAGCATTTGAACTCAACCCTATTCTTTAGCTGTGGCCCAGCTGGACTCACACTCCTGCCCATCCTCTTTCACAGGAGCAGATTCCTCAAGCTGGGGGTAGGGACACCCCCTCCTCCGTGGGAGAAAGTCCAGGCTGCTGGAACAGCAAAAATATGTTCTACTTCTTTCTCCATAGCCCTCCTCATCCTCAAAGCACCATGGTGCTGACAACTGGCCAGGAAAAGCAGATGCCTCTTAGGGTTCAGAATTTAAAGACACTGTCTTTCTCCTCTCACTCTAACTGGTCACATTGCTTGATATTAAATGACATTAGAGGCAACATATTTGACAATGAAAAACTTTGCTGAATACTTCAGAATTAGCTATCCTAAAGAAACTGGTGCCTAGGCTACACTAGTTCATGTTAAAAGAAAAATTGTATGACTACATTTCAGGAAGCCCTTGGAGACATGCACTGGCTTTCTCAGGCCACAGGTCCTGCTTTTTGAAGAGGAGGACAAAACAGATGGAATTAATTGAAAAATGCAGGTTAGATGTTCTCTTAAGATCTTACAGTTCCTCTATTTTTAATTGCCTGTTCTGTCAGCACTTGACACCTGCACATTTTTTTAATATTTTTTGATTTACACTGACGCAGTTGGATTATGCCATCAGAGAGCATGAATTCGGTGTGAAACACTGCTGTTGTCTGCATGTTCCTGGTGTGTGAGGCAGGACAGGGGAGAATGAGTACACCTGGAGGAGATAAACCCCATTCCAACATCCTTCCGCTTAGACAGACTACACCATGTACCTACACAACATCAGGGCCAGATCTAAAAATCTGGGTGTCTAAAACGACATTCCTAAATCAATGCTTAAGATGCCTAAAAAACAATCTTTTGTGAAATTTAAACTGTGAAGAAGCTCTTCTGAGACCAGTCAAAGCTTCAGTATTTCTGAGTGCACTTTGGTAGCTAAGCCCAGGTTCCCATTTTAAGAAATCCTGGACTACAACCAGACCCACCTTGATATTTAAATGCACCATAGAGCAGGAAAAGTTGAACAGGTCTGGACACTTGCACAAATGGGCAGCAGCAGCCAGGCAGAGCAGTCATTCCACCCCGCTGATTTACTGCTGTGGAAGGAACCTCACTGCTGAGGATAAAGACAGGCAAGAAAAATTGCAGCTTTTTGCACACACTAAGCAAAAGGATTAAAAACACCACATAGAACAAAGATTTACAATAGATAGCCACACAACTCTGTGGAAGGAACAAAGGTTTCATAAAAGAATAAATAAATTTTAAAAAAAGATTTCCTGAGACTATAGGCAGCCCTACAGACTTTTAAGTATTAGTCAGACCAAAGGCTGCCAAATGCTTCCAGAGCCCTGACTGCTCACTGGGGAGTTCAGGCCTTTCCAATGAAGTGAGGTAGGTCAGTTGGAGACTAAAGGGTACAGAGCTCCCCAGAGAAAGACTTTTTTGCTATGTTTGGGTTTAAGTGTGTTTCCTTCATAAGACGAGGTCTGAGGCTCAATTATGTTTTCTACTTGGAGATTTTATTATGAGGAAAGTAGTGACACTTTTTCTTTATTTTGACTATTTCCCTCACTTGAAGAGTTTTGCAAAAACCTGACATCTAGCTAACAGTGGCCAGCTCGTGTTAGCAAACAGCACTCTGCAAGTTCTGTCTTTAACAAACTATCTCAGACCATCCTGCCAGAAGAGCTTTCATCCCCATCCTCCATAAATTCTTTCTTTTGCCCCACTCATTTCCCAAAGTAAACTAACAGCTAAATTATTCTTTTTTTTCACCTTTCCTCTAAATTCTTTATAGCTTAGATTTTGCAATCTGAAGATTAAAACTTATTCCCCATTTCCATACAAAAGTAGAGTAAGGTAGAGATCTTTTACAATAGATATACACAGTAGACAATGTACAATAAATGCCTTTAACATGCCCTCCTTACCTCTAGCTCCAGTCCTTTCCCAGCTCCAAGAAGTTCTAAGCATGCATCACCTGCTCATCCCCATGACAGTCCTGCAGCCATGGGAGCTGAGCTGCTCACAGTAAAAAGTGCTTTGGGCACATTATATAATATTTTTGTCTATGTTTTTCAGTCTCTCATAAAGTGATAACAGACAAAAGTTCCCCAATAATAAATAACCAAAACAACAGTTGAAATGAAATTCTCATACTTACTTAGGGCTGCTTGTTTGAAGCAATAGCAATGGTTGTGTGGGCAGTGCATAGACTCAAGAATTGTATGTGACATGCAACCAGAAAAACAGCTCACTTTTTTGACCACCTATTCTCCAGGGAGCACTAGCAGGAGATGACAGAGATCTGTGGAAAAGAGAAGTTCATTACTTTAAAACATAAGAAAAAAACTTAGGAACATATAAGGAAATGCAAAGCCAGAAAGTAAGGCTGCCTTTCATTAGGAAAAGGCCCACCACTGCAAAAACACCCCTTATCTTCATGGGAATGCAGCCAGGAAGCACTCCTATGACTCCAGGGAGGTTCATATCTCTGTGTTGGAGGCACTGCTACCAGAACCAACAGTTTATTCTCTATGATTTGCTCAATTCAGGAAAAAACATTACTTTCTTCATTGCTCCATCTTTTCTTTAAAGTGATATAAACTTTCACAGATCAGTAAGAAATTTAGTTAAAATATTGTATTAGGTGCTCATCTTTGGAAAAACAAGCATCTGGCCTCATGGAAGACCTGAGTGAGAAACAATGACAACACATGCCTGCCAGACTTGCACACAGCTTTCTTTAAAGATCTAAATAACTACAAGAATCTACTTTCAATTACTATGAAATATTTCAGAATTGCTTGTTCTAAAAGAATTCTTTTTAATTTTATTAAACAGTGACTGTACAATAACCTGAATAATTCTTACTCTTTTAAGTTTATCTGATGAGATGTCAATATATAATATACCCTTAACAACCTCAAATGTTGGTTTTACAAGCTGATTTTTTAGTTAATTCTAGGATCTCAGTTCAGGGTACCATAGTCTTCATTCATTTACTTTAATTTCATTTCATATGAAGACAACATAATCCTTAGGACAGATTTTTCATGGTGAATTGCAATATGATTGCTATATTTAAGGTCTTGTTGAGATAGAAAAGCTTTTCATAATGATACGTGTGAACATATATATTTCGCTCATTTTTTCTAGAAAGGGATGGTGATACACACATATATACGTGTGTGTGTGGGTGTGTATATATATGTATAAATTTATATACTTCTATATTAAAAAAAAAAATTAAAGTAAGAACTCTATTAAGGTCAATGATTCATTTATACCTCAAGAGTCGAACAAACATTCCACCAGGGTGCCCCATCCATGCCCAGTACAGGGCACAAAATAACAACACAGGATGATCAATTTAACAAAACTGTAGAATGACTTAACAGGAAGTAGATGATTCTCATTTTTTTTCTGAAAGATATGTTGCTTCTCTCTTCATACCTCTGACTCAAAAGAGGTGACTTCAGGTATCTAGTTAAACATAGAAGAGAAAAAGAAAATGCACAGTATTGTCAGACACAGTTAAGGTTTAGATACAAAATACTGAACCTGATACAAGTAGATGATAATACCCTAACAGGGTAAATTACTACAACGAGTTATTTTCCTGTGATTTAGAGAAGCTCTGTTGCTTCTTGCGAAATTTTCCATGGAACATATATATGAATATATACAAATGCATATGCTACCACCATCTGAAGTGAGCAGTTCCAACCCCTTTCCCTACAGCCTCCTCCACACCAGCTGACAAAAAACCCCTCTCACTGTGAGGTATCCTCGTGCCTTGCCCTTCCCCAAGGGCACTTGGCACTTCCCAGCCACACTGTGGAAGTGGAGGCTCAGCACATGGGTCCAAGGACAGCCTCCCCCAGTTTGGGGTGGGTGCTGCCAGCCCTGCCATGGTGCCAGGCTACACCATCTGGGGCCAGCAGCACTCACGCAGTTGCTTGTTTTTTCTGCCACTCTACATGTAGGAAAGTTTCAGACTGGGTGACCTGATATTTGCACCTGCTTGCTAATACTCAAATAAAAACTTGGTGCATGTGAATAAATAAACCCATATGTGCTCAGTGCAGATCCTCATCATACACTACACACTTTGTGACACCAAATGGACAGGAACCAGTGTTTACCTGTGGTGCCTTCTAAGACCAAGTACTGCCATTGCCTAGTACAGTTGAATGTAACTGCTCTGAGACAGAAGACAGATGGGATAGAAAGATGTGAAGTGCTACAAATAAAATCTAAAACTGAACTTTTAAATATTCATTCTGAACTATAAAGAGAGCTGTGGCTTTTGTGTGCTACAGATGGCTTGGAAATGCAGTGCAAACAAAGAACCAATTTTTGAATACTCATAGCTGCTTTACTATAATAGCTGGAGGCCCAAAACTCCAGGGGTTTGAGATGATTCAACTAGATCCTCTTACCTGCCAAATTTCATCAAAGCAACATTGCTTTTACCATCTTATAAGGGATGAAAGAAATATGAATAGTGTGGGGTTTTTTAATGAAACATGGACTGCTTAAGCTTGAACAAAAAATTACAATATGAATGGAATGTGCAAGGCAAAGGGAAAACCATCTTTTCATTATACATACTTAAAGCATCTTATAAGATGAAATCTGTACTTTTTATAGATTGAAAGATTAAATAGAAATATTTTGTAGATTTAGACAAATGAAGGAAATAAAACCAAAAATAAGCATAATAAAAATCCCTGCCAGTCATAATCAATGAGAAACTGCTGACTGATTGCCAAGTATGGCCTTATGTTTAAACCTAGCAAAGACACGTGTTTCTTTGTAAGGTAGTGGGGCACGACCTCATCAATCAGAGATTATTCTCTGCATAATAGTTTATGGAAAGAAACCACTAATGCCAGCTCCTCATCTGCCTTCCAGACAGAGGCCAGCTGATAGGAATACAGCTGGAAGGAGACTAAGCCCAAGTAGCACTGCTGCTAAGGCCATACGCTGCTACGTGTACATAGCAGTGAATGAGCACTTTCTGATGCTGTTAGCTACTAGCAAAGACTATAAAGTCTTTGGCTCTAGAGAGGGAGTACCCTCACACCTTTTGCATGTATTTGAGCTTCTCTAAGAATGGAACTGGACAACAAAATCTAAAAGAAAGATGGAGTGTCTGTGGGGGAACAGGGATCACCCAAGAGGGAGGGAGGACCCCTGAACTGCCAACAGTCGTCCAAACATAGAAGCCACAGAGACAAATGTGCAGCACTGAATCACAACTAGAAGCCAGGTTTATGTGTAATTATGAGGTGCTACGGCCAGCTGAAGGGACAGAAAGTGCAGGAATAAGAGAAAAAGGCACGAAGGTCTTGATAGAAAATGTAACCATCCTGTAATGACAGTGAGAGCCAAGAGATACTTGCAGTCTGATACCAAGTGATGGGTGAAAGATGACAAGTGGGTTATGTTATTTGAGAAATCAAGGGAATTAGCCAGGAGGAATGTGCAGAGGGAGGCAACCTGGACAGCAAGAGCTGTTGGGGAAGGGATGGATTAACTACTGCTGCATTTGTCAAGGTTAGTGGAAAGGGTTCTGTGAAAAATCAGGATAACATGATGGGAGTTGGGTTACAAGTTTTAACTGCTTCTAGAAAAGACAGGAAAAGTGGCAACTTATTGGAGGGAACCAGCCTGCTGGTTTGGGGAACAGCCCAGGTAACAAGTGTGAACTGAAGAGAAAACTTGAAACCTTGCTGTGGAGACATAGGATCCTTTACTCCTGACAGGAAGAGAGGAAGGAGGACTTGGCAAAGCTGGAGGAAGCAGGCCAGAGGAACCAGGGCCTCTCTTTCAAGCATGTTTGTCTGGTGCTGGATGTGCATCCATCAGAGTGCAAGCAGTCTGACAGTGTGGCTTGGCTTCTGTTCACAACCAAGACAAAAAAGTGGCAGATGAACTGAGGGGAAAGGGCAGGATCCTCTGGCAAAAGATACAGCTTTTCCAATGACCTTGCTGTCCTTTTGAGAGTAACTGCTTTCCAGGACAGAGTGTCCCAACAGGACACTTAAATGCCTACAGCAGAGTGCAGTACTCAGATAAAACATAACAAGTTTTCATGAAATCTGCCTCCAATAAAAACATCTTTATTGCCCTGGGCTAATGTGTAAGTTAGTGAGGGATTATAGTTCAGCTTCTACAGCCATTTTTTGTAATAGGAAAAAAAAAAAATCCATAGGGACCTCATCTGTTAGTCCTCTAAAATATAAAAAGAAGTATTAAGCTGCACTTCATCATGGTAATAGGCTATTTTCCTAAACCTTCACACTCACTGCTGTCATTCTAGGCAGAGCCAATCAACCTGACTTAATCATCTTCTTGTGACTTGCTGCACTGTGCCCCTTCCTTTTGAACATATATAAATCCTAATTATTTTTTAATCCTTTACTAAAACACTGGCCAAGTGACTGCTCCCCTTCCAGCACACAGATGTGGAAGTTCACAGGCACAGGAGCTGCAGTACTCCAGGGCCTCCTTCCCTGGGGGCTGCATGTTCCTGGCAGGGCTTGGCAGAGAGCACGACTGCCTCTCCAGCAGCAATCCTCTCCTGGCTTCTCCTGCTCCTCTTCTGGAGGGACAGGAAGCACTGTAGTGAGGTTATATTTGTATGTGGTAAGGTCACAGTGACTGGTGTTAAAATAACATAAACCTAACCCTTAGGTGAGTTTGCTTACCTACAAACGTATGAATTCGAATGCTTACCCAAACTGCCCGCCCCCTTCCAGGATACTGTTTCCTCACAGACACTCTGGTCTGAACCTTCCATCAAATGCCTTCTTCTGGGCTGTCTCTGTCCTCATCTGATAGAAATGGGGTTCCCCTGTGTCTCACTTCCCTCTACTGTATTCTCACCTGCAGCCTAAATGTACATATGCAGGCTTGCCTGTGCTGTGCATTACTAAAAGAAAATATTCTAAAATCAGACAACTAGCTCTAAAATTTTAAGTTGATTTCAGTGATCACAAATACAGTTCACGTTGCAGTTTTGGCTCTGTTCACCTCTGCTGCAGAAAGGGTAAGTCTAGCTTTTCATAAAACACCAAGTGTTCAGTGACACCCAGAGTGAAGGAGGAATTATTTCTGTTGGTCTGTTGCCTTCTCTAAAGTCTATAATATAACAATTCATTCATACCCATCACGAGAGGCAGCAGGGCTGTCACCACCAGTTTGCTGTCTAATGCCCCATGCTTGTGATAGCAAAGATCTGTCTCCTGCCAGCTTCCGCAGTGGCAAGCTGGGACCAGGGATCCCACAGGGACAGGTGCTGTCCCATGCCTCCGTGTCTTCATCTGGAGACAGAGGTGGAACATGCACCGTGTGCTGCTCTGGCTTCAAAACACTGCTCTTTGCATCTGTTGATAAAGTAGGAACTGTCACACAGTGCACAAGCAGCAGATACACACACATTGGGTGGGTTCATACCACATTCACACACCAACCTGTGTTCCTGAAGCAAAGCATGGTCCAGTCCCTAGGGTTGTCCTAATGTGGTTGACTGAGCAGGACCCGTGCTTATAAAGAGCTCTTGGGCTCCCTCGAAGTCCTATCCTTATATGAAGTGTAAACTCAGGTATTATCCTTCCTTTACACTCCCAACCACAAGATGAGACTGCCAGCATCTCACCTTTCCTCCAGCTATGTTCCGTATGAAGTTTCCACTCTGGTCACGAAAATAAACAAACCAGAGGAAACTCATGCTGCCTACTTTAATGTCCCAATTCACCAGCCTACAAAAGAATATCTACATTGCAGTATATTTCTGTCCAAGCCTTAACAGTTAACTCTCCCCCAGGAATCACCTGTTATTGGGGAAAGAAGCACTGAAAAATCAAACCCCTTGCTGCAGTTGTTTATAGAACAGATCACCAATTCTGGGAGATCAATGGGATAAACATGGCCCTAACTGTTTCCTGTATCATCATAGTAAACTTAGAAGGATGCTCTTACAAAATGTACTTTAATTGGAGGAGCTTACTTTTTAATTTGCAATTTTAAATGTGAGCATGTTATAACTTGTAGATGAACATTTCTATAAAGATAATTACATATGGCAAGACAGAAAAACTTTTTAAAACATTTTCTCTTGAATGTGTGCCTGAATTCATTTACAACTGTTGCTGCTTTAAACACTTCAGGCAGAATAAGTGGATGGCACTAAACAGCTTAGCTGCAATTATTATGGAATGTCTGAGGTATAATTTCCCCTGCGGTTTTGTTAGGCGTGCAAAATTCATAATTCTGATTTGTGGCAGGTACTTATTACCCATCACAGGTGGAGATATGCAAATATTATTCTAGTAGGGGTGAACAGTCTTTATTTCAGTATTCAGCTATTAACGAGATTTGTGAGTCTGGTACTCTGGGGCCATTTAATTAATTAGATGGTACAGATAAAATATAAATTGTTTTGTAGGCTACACAATTTCAGTTCTAGAAGATATAAAATATGGCTAAATGAACTTAGTATGGACTGATTTATTGTTTCATGTATGGCAGAAGGTAAAGCAAAAGTCTGCCTGTTACTTTTGTCTATATAATCCTGAACGGCATCCTTTCATTGTCAAGCATTGGGAGAAAGGGATGTTATTTATTTGTCATTATTATTAAGAATGTCGATCAGTTATCCTCTTCACAAAAAATTGCTGGCAAATTGCATCAAGCAAGCTAAAAAATAGGCATATTCTTTTATGGAAGCCAATATGTGCATGTTTCAGAATAAGCATGTATTTCCAAGACATTTAGATTTGGTAGGATAATATTGTCTCAAGGTCTGACACTTCTATTTTAAATAAATCATTTCCAGGGAATAGATAAGCTAAACTTGTGAGGGGGGTGGGGGGGAAGAGGAACGCAGAGGGAAGCTACAGCAGTATGTTAGCATCTAGAATTTCAAAGAATTCTATTAATTGGTTAATTCACATATTTCTTTTCCTAAATTATGATCTCTCTACTCCTCCAGGAGATTTCTGGAAAATTTTGTATACAGGCATTGGGGTTAAAAAAACCACAATGTGCTTTTATTCCCTGAAGTGATAGTTATAATGGCCACAATAAAAGAAACAGAATTTACCAGGAGTTACAGCAAAGTACATGGTGAGACATTCACCCTCTCCTCATATGGAGGAAATAAAATTCACAAGGCATGAGACCGGAAATTGTTAGCAAACTGTCGGCATTTAAAGGCGGCATTGACCATTATATTAGTTTTAAATTGCAGGAAAATATTGCACTACACAATTACAGTACTATAAACATTGAATGAAAACCAGTTAGTTTTACTGAAGTAGGAGTATAAACAGCAGTCACTCTTATTGGTTTATTGAACATATTTTGGGGCCCATTCCAGCTGTCTTTATTAGCTCTAATGCAAATGATTTTGCACTGCTATTTTGCCAAGCTCTAGTAGCTGTACTGCTGCAAACAGAGCCTGCTGCTTTGTGTCTGCTGGAGACTTACTGACAAATATGATAAAGGATACATAAAACGAATAACAATACAGAACTGGCACCATGCAAGGAAAGGAAAACTAACAGGGGGAAATTATACCATAAGGGTAGGAGCTGGTATGGTTTTGTGTCTGTAACTCAAAAGCATACAAGTTTAAAATTAGATACATACCAGGAGTTTCTCTGGTCACTTCCTCACAGGGTGGGCAGAGCTGGTCATGGCCCTGCAGCTGCAGCCCCTGGGACCCGTGAGCCTGGAAGTAGATTCAGGGCTGACAGGCCCTACCAAGGGCTGGGGGTAGGCAAGGACAGGAAGATTCTCATGGAGATGGGAGCAGGCTGGACCAGGACAAGCGCCTGAGAGGAAGAAGAGCTTCTGGCATAGGAGAAGGCCTGCAAAGACTTAAGGACTGCATTTTACCCAAAGAAAGAGCTTCTGACTTTGGAGACATCCTGCACAGGAGATGTGCAAACTCCTTTGAATAGAGCTAGCGAATGACCTGAGAATATGGCTGCAGAAATAAGTAAGTGTAAGCTAGAAAGTAAAGCAAATTAAAAGGAGAAGGCATTGATTGGGATCTGAGGAAAAGGGCCAGTCATATTTTGTAGGTGCACAGAATTGATCGCGTCAGATATTTACTGTGGCTCAATTTTCAGTAAGAAAAGTCAATTGAGTATGTGGTGAGAAATTCCCTGAAGCAGAGAAGTCTGCAAAACCAGGATAATGTGTGGGGAAAAGAGCTGTGGGCAACCGAGTCTGAAAACAGGATTTCCAGCACAGGAGAGTAGTGGGTGTTTTCATTACAGCACCAGCACAGGAAACTTCACATTGAATTGTCAGCTTGATCTGCACACTGAGAAACTTGGGGAATCTGAGTGCTGGTGCAATGGCAGTGCAAGAGGTATGCCTTCATGGTGCACTTGTGGGAACACCTAGGAACATCACAATATTCAATTCCTAAACAAACCCAGCCAGCAAGCACCAGAGACTGAGTGAATAGCTTGTATGGACAAACCCAGCAGAAGTACTGTGACCAGAACTAGAGAAAATCTCAAGGAGGAAAACATATTTTAGTTAAATACAGAACAATATAAATGACAGCGATATCTATGGAAATGTTTTAATAGAAGAACAGTAAATACTTATGATGTTCAGACACAATGAGGCCAAGTTACCTGCAGGCTCTAGATAAAAAGCAGCAGAGAGTCAAACTCATTTCAATCTCACCTCTCATAGCAGTTGCAGATGGACTGCATCTCCTCCACATAATGGCAAATTGTTTAGGAAAAAAATTAAGTCTGGATTTCCACAGAATAAATACACCAGAATAATATTCTGCATTTCAATACCTTAAATTGGATAAACAATACCCCATGGGTAGAATCTTTAAAAGGCCATTCCTGCAGAAGATGAAATCTAGAAAACAGTTTTAATTAAATCTTTCCAACGACTTCATAAAACCCAGGCACAGCAGCAGTGCTATATGCAGTACCTCCACAGCAGCTCTGAGCTGTACAGTCCAAAATGAAGGAGGAGTTCTAGTGTTTCCTTTTATTTTCCCCCCTAGGCATGCACACAGAAACACATCATTAGTTCAAAATCAATGCACAAATGAGAGATGTGATCAGAGAATTACATCTGTTCACAGCAGCACAGAGAGCAGTGCCATGGGCCAAGGGCAGTTCCTGAGCTGTTGAGGGGAGTGATGTCGCATCAGGCATTTGATGCCTCTCAACTCAGAGGGAACTGCTGCCTGCTGGTGGGTGATTATCACCAGCATTTTTTCAGAATAATGTAAATAAGAAATGTTTATGTGGCACTATAATATCTACCAGGCATAGTATTTGCAGAGGAATAATGAAGCAAAAATGCCTGTGTGAAGAACCTCTGCTCCACCCAAAGACACTGTTCAGCATGCATCACTCCCCTCCTACAGCAAGTGCTCCTCAGCACCAGGAGCCCACTGGATGAGCCCAAACCAACATGCAGAGAACCACATGGCCAGCCGGGAGGAGTCGCAGGCACCGGAGGCTATGTCCCCACGTTGGGCAGCAAGGCAGGAGCAAAAGGAGGCTGAGGCCCACTGAGTGCCTGCGGGGTCAGAGACACACAGCACCTCAGCCACTACAGTGCCACTGCACTGAGGTGCTCAGGATGAGCAGCACCCTTGCTTTGAGTTCAGCTGAAAAAACCCCAGAACACTGGGACAGAATTTCTACACCCCTGTCATATACACGAAATAATGACAATCACAAAAGGCTGGGTAAGGGCTGACTGGCCATTTTGAGAGCACTGGAAATCAGCCGAAAGCTCTGTGCCATATGTATGGATGATGAGCTAAACCAAGAGCAGAGGATGTACTTGAGAAGAAAACAACAAACAACAAAACACTACCTTGGATGAAAAATCTGATATGCAGCCTAAACCAAAACAGTGCCCAGCCCCATCAAACCACCAGTTTGTTGATGATTGCCTGCCTCCTGTTATAACAGCTATGTTTATTCACATATAGTGCTTTTTAAGCTGTACATTCAGCCAGCACAGCTCAGTGTAGCTCCCCTGCCACCACAGTACCGCAAGGCTGCAAACATGACTTCAGCAAGGTAAGATCAATTTACAGACACTAAGAAAGCATTCAAAAATTAATGCAACTAATCTCCTGGTTTCACCTGACAGGAGGTAAATTATTGATCTTTGCAATATGAAAGCACCAAAAAGAACAAACTCAGAACTGCACACTTTCATGTCCACCCTTGCCTCCTCTTGTCAAACTTAAAACAGTCATATCCAAAGGGCTGCAGGGAGATTTGAGAAACACATGTTCTTCCTGTACAATTTAATCATGGCATGAGCCAAAGGCAGATGCTCCAAGAAGCCTGTGGTTGTGTAAACAAGAAAGAGCATCACCTGAACCCTTGGCACAAGCTGAGCTCACAGAAATACATGGAGGGAGACTGGCAGTTTAGGCTTTTGGAGTCTTTTCTTAATTTTTAACATGCCAGTGAGGATGTACAGCTCTACAGCCAAAGCCTGGTCCATGCACCATCACCCATGCTTCTCACTCGAGGGACAAGCCTGCTTTATTAACTAAACTTCCTTTTTCCCCATTTTCCCCCCTCTCCTGGCAACTCCCTACACTGCAACATAAAGCAGAGCTCCTAGAAAGGCACTGAAGAGGCTGATGCTCTATCGAGTGAAAGCCTCCTGCACAGCAGCCACCCTGCTCACGCCTGCCTGCTTTCTTCCACATAACCATCACAAAAATACGGCATAGGAATTTCCATCCCCAACAGGCAATATATAAAAGAGGAACACAAAATAACTCTGCTAATAGTCCCCAATATTTTCCCTTCTTCTTCTTCACTGTCTTCATTGTGGAAAAAGGAGCAATTCCTCCAGGACAGGTCATTGTTCCTTGACCCTAAACACACAGCATTACATCAGGTTACAGAAAATCATGTGATGTAGGTTAATGTCTCCTGATATTATCTAAAAAAATTTTTTTTTATTCTTAGATATCTCTTCTAGTCTGTATACCATGTGCACTGATTCATTATATGGATTAAACAGATTGAATGGTCTGAGCACAGAAAAGGTTTTCATTGAAGACATTGAAAATAAATTTTTCTTTTTTCATTTTGTCTGTTTCTTAAGCTTGAAAATTCCAGGTTACACTTAAGCACTTTGTCTAACACAGCACTATGGCTTTCCAATATATTTCAGTAGGAGTCTCGCAGCTTCCACCAGGTACATCACACTCTTCACAAAGCCTATA
Organism: Picathartes gymnocephalus; assembly: GCA_013390045.1. Classification (NCBI taxonomy): domain Eukaryota; kingdom Metazoa; phylum Chordata; class Aves; order Passeriformes; family Picathartidae; genus Picathartes; species Picathartes gymnocephalus. The sequence goes on along the minus strand of WEKY01046498.1, from coordinate 157,679 downwards.
ACCGCAGGAGTGTTCCCAAACTTTGTATCAAAAATACTTTGTATCAACCTTCAGCTGTATTTAGTATGGCATATTCAACTGCATCTCCCAAAATTATCCTGCTCTTTGCTGGAAAGCTTTTGGCCCTAGCCTGAAAGGAGAAACATTATCCTGCATATTCTGGCTTTGAGCAGAGTTTGAGCACAGGATGATGAAGAACCCCAGTGTATTGCTCTTACGTGATCTTTTTTCAAAATGCATTCAAGAGTGAATTCTGCATTCTACCAAAACATGCCACATCACAGAGCACAGACAAAATTTCACAGGCAAACCAGACCATTAAGAACTTGGCTTAATATTTATCCTAAACTTTTTCTGTATTTTCCCTCACTCTTGCCACCATCTCAGATGATGAATAATTCCTCTGTCTTTTCCATTGTTTTTATCTTATTGGTTAGGAATAGGTCCTTTCCAGTTCTAAGGATCTGGTATCATTTTCATCAAGTTATTTTTTCTCCTGTTTTTTGTAGTACTCCTTTCTCCTCCTGCCTTTTCACCTTCCTTTCAAAGACTGGAAATGAGTGAGATGAAACTTAATGGTCCTCTACTTACCCTAGTATTTCTATTAGCTTTTAACTTGAATATTGGCGGTAGTTCACATTTAACCACTACACCATTATTACCTATTTTACTTTCAACATGCTTACATCAACCTATGAAGATGGTTCTAAAATGAATTCTGCTCTAAACTTCCTTAGTAATGTCATGTTAGTAAAATTCCGCTTTAAGAGAAATCCGCTTTGTTTTAGGAGAATTTATAGCAACACATGTCTTATTATTCTGTCAGTTCATCCCTTAGCAAAAGTTTTGCTGTAGCCCCACTGGAAAGACTAATACTTTTTTTTTTTTTTTTTTTTAATTTATATTGTATTTATATATTTCCAGGAGAAATACTATAGACCACCAATTTTTTATTCTTCTCTTGTTTTGCTGCATACCAAGTTCTTCCCCTTTAAGTTTCCATAAAGTTCTCTTTCTTCTTTAATCTTGATTTTGTTACTTGATCATATCCCCTATTCTTGGTGTAATCACAATCCTTCCCACCTCAATCCTCCTTTACCCTCTGTTTCTTGCTCTTGTAACAGCATTCACTCCTGTGAACTAGTGAGATGGAAGCAGATGAAAGAATTCCCTTTTCTTCTTTTTTCTTATTATTTTATCAGAAGCAGATAATTTTCTCCAAAAATTGAGGTGTCACAGAGCACTGTCAAAGGCTATGAGTAGTTTATCATAATTTCCCCTCAATGCATTACGATTCACTTGCATGATGTCTACTTTTAGCACTTCTTAAATATTATTTTCTATGCTCTCAGCAACATCTTAAAATGACTGCAGCATCTTCAGCAGACAGGTTATCTCAGCACATTCTCTGTGCAACTCTGTACTAGTGATATCCTATGTTGTACATCCCATCCCAACCTGGATGTGCTGCACAAAATCATGGAGAAGGGTAACTCCTTTTGGGAACCCCCACCTTGTTTCCCTACAGTCAGTGAATGCAGCAGCTCAAGGGTGCAGCATTTTGGCCATTGGGCACTCTGCCACAGAAGCAGCAGGAAGAATCTGTTGCACCAGATTATTTAAATCGCTGCATTCCCACCACCGATGCTGTTAAGTGCAGCTTCAGTGCACCGCACTCTGCTGCAAGCATGGGGTGGGAAAATGCACCTCGACCTTGTGCCCCAGCAGGGATTTGTTGATTGCTATTTGCAGCAAAAAGCTGTGATTTGCTTCAGCATTCAACCACAAATTAGCATGGTCACATCATAGGCAAAGTCTTGCTTACCCAGAGGTGTTATATCCGTTCTGAAAGGGAAATGGCTCCACATATGCCATTGGCCTGCTGCCTCCTGAGTATCCTTTAACCTACAGCTCATTTTAGTCAAATGTCTTTCTGCTGGCAAGAACCACTAAGGAAAGAATTAAAAATAAGGTCATATGATTATGCCCAACGATTTAGAGCTGATATTAAATCCTCAGTACATCAGAATGACTGTAGATTTCACTGTAGCTTCTGCAGTACACATACACATGCAGGTTACCACAAGACATTTCTGAATAGTACCTCTATCTAATAAAAGTTTGATATACATTTTCTGTTAATCTTAGAATGATAATTTAACCTGTAAAAGTTCAGAACGTGTGTTCCAGGACTTATATGAAAACAATAGTAACCGAATCGCACGTGGAAAATAACTTAGCACTGAAAGATTTCATAACTGTTTTCTAGTATCCATAAGAGATAGCAAAAGAAAAGATTGCTGGGGGGAAGGCTCTCCTCATGCTTCCATTAGTTGCAGAGACTCTAATGTTCCAGCTCTGAGTTCCAGAACTCAGACAAATGAATTTTGGTGTCACAGCAAAGGGTTTGGCTTTAGATGCTTTCTATGTGGAAATGCAGGTTTTGCTCATTACGCCACTAACGAGAAGTAGAAAATTAATTAATGCATAGGTGCAATTAGGCAAAACAGTTTCCTTTAGTGCCTTTTGTATGGTAAAACAAAACTTGTTGTTTGCTAATCAAATACTAAAAGTAAATCTTTTGTGGTGGATTCAGTACCACTGTCAACAGGGAAGGAGAACAGACCTGCCATGGCAGCTGTATGTGGGAAGATGCTACATCCCGGCAGGGGCTGGAAGAATCAACTGCAGAGCTCCATCTGATGGCAACCCTGGTGGGATGTCTTTAAAACCTTCACACAGAAAGAAAAGTAGGCAATATGTGTACCTTGGCTTATGCACATTTCAAGGGTTTGGACCATCAATTTGTAGCACAGCGGTTTTACTACACTCAAAGACTACTGTGGGTTTATTGGTAAGAACATCCATATGAAACCAGGTCAACCAGCAGTTGGAGCACAGCTTGATGAACTACAGAAGGTTTTATGACATCTTTTAAATTTGATTTTTTATTTCTAAAGACCTTCCTGGTGTGACAAGTACAAGCCAACTATTAACTATTAAACAAAGGAGAGAATATTTTGGTTAACAGTCTTTTACTCTCTTTTTGAATGTCAGCACATGTCGCCCTGGCAGATTCCATAAATTCAAGAGTTACCAGATGGCTGTGTAACAGCAATGCCCAAAATACACTCTAGAAATTAAAGAATCGCAACAGAAGACAATGAGTGGGTCGCTAAGAGACATGAACAACATCTACTCTCAGTCACCACTTCCGTTAAGTGGACAGAGCAATATAAAACAAAGCCAGGAATGGCATATCTTCCACCTAGAAGAGAGTGGAGCACAGCCTGCCCTAGTGCAATGCAACACTACACATAGCAGCACACTGCAGACACAGCTTGGAATGTACCTATTTTAGAAGAGTTGATTTTAAAATCAAGGTAGTGGGAATGAATAGAAAATGACAAGAATAATTTTCTTGCAGCATTTGCCTCTGGGAATGATTTTTCTCCACACACAATGCTCATCTGAGTTTTGAAACTTCAACACAGGATTTTGCTTTTTTTTAACTAGGCATTTTACATATCCCTTTTTCCAAATCTATACTCAGTTTCTTTTATGGTTATGGGGTTTGGGGATTTTTTGGTTTTTTGCTATATTCAGTATTTCCTTCTTAAAAGCAGTGTTACAAGAAGTGTCCTCAGTTACAGGTGTGCAATTCAGCCATCAGGGATACGTAGGTAAAAAATTATTCAGTTTCAATTTCCCCCCACCTAGTTAGTAGCTGATGTACAAAAATCTTGCCTGACAATGGTATTTTTATGAAAACTTAACTCCCATCGACAAGACGTCATTGATTTAGGAAGTGTGGTCTAACTGAATATTTATATTCTGAATTTCTGAGAAAAGAAAATGTTACCCAGGAAAAACGTATATGCTCACACGAAGCATTGCCTGTAAGAGGGCAGCAGAACACGACTTCAGTCAGACACCGCAGCTTTTACATAAAAGAATTTCAGAGGTGCGAACAGCAGGGCACTGAGTGCTGAAAGAGGCAGGGATTTGGGACTGGTGTCTGTGAATAGGACAGTGCTGCAGGCTGAAGCCTTCACAGTGCAGAAGTGAATGTTTACAACAAGATCTCGGGCTTGTAAACAGCAGGGCTTTAAGCAAGTGGAGAAGAGTTCACGTTCCTGAGAAGTGAATGCAGCACAAAATGTCCTGCTTCTTCACAGAGAGTCACCCTGCTTGCAGCTGTCTAAAATTAGAGACACAGCCATTGTTCCAATGGATAATCAGTGCTAAGAGCTTTTTCAGGGCATCTCTTGACAGCATGAGGGTTGGTACAATTCAGCATGTCAGTTTAGCTGCACTGAAAATCTGAAAAGGCCAAATTACAGTTTTATTTTTTTTTCTCTATTGCTTTACAAAGATATTAACAATATCAACAGGATTCATTTGATGATGAGATTAAAAACACGTTAATGCCTTTTAATGAGATCAATCGTGTTCTGAAAAAAATATGAAACTATATCAGGAGGGAGTCAGGGGAGTATTTAAGAATCAGTTTAATGTGAGTGCAAAATTTGGTGCCCATGAAAGATTTCTTGATGGGTCTTTTTTAACTCCCTTTAATCTCCACACAGTTGAGTCTGGAAGTCTATTAAGGAAAAAACTGCAGTATTCCAGTTTTGAAATTAGAAAGAACCACAGTAATTAATGATCCTTTATCAGTGTCTGAGAGGCAACTTACAGTAGTCACACATGTCTGAGGAAACGATGCTGAAAACGCAACATCAGAAATGAGCGCACTGAGGTAGAGCCGCTGATAATGGCAGGTACCTGCTGAAGTTTTTGAAATGTGCCCAGCACTGCTACACAGCAAAGTTTCACTTTGCTTGCATCCACCAGAAATGGCTCTGCCTTCACTTTGCTATCCAAGACACTGTCTCCAGAAAGAAAAATGGATGATCACAGAAGACACCACAGCAAGGCGGCTGCAAACTAAAGAAACGAAACTGTGCAACCTAGGCTCAACAAATAACAAAGAGTGAAAACAGTAGTGGCTAAGCACGCCTCATAATCCACAAAGTAATCATTAAGTATTACAAATTATTCAACAGCTTTCTAAATTTAATTACATAAGGTCTTCCTACAAAATCCATGCCTTTGCAGTCCAAATTTGAATATGACATGAGCAAAGCATTCTAGTAATGGATCAACTAGCCAAAAAATTACATTAACTAGTAAATGCAAACCAGAGCCATTTTTGTGCTCTATAGCAGTAATTGTTCTTTTCTCAGCGCTGCATGAGGTCTGCCGTCCATGTTATCATGAACACACTGGCTCAAAGTTTCACAAATGTTGACTCGAAGTTCAAGTAAGCATATCCTGTTCTGTATGATTTCAGATGATTATAACATTCAGAGTTTATTTTTCTCAGAATTCACTGACTGCCCCCTTCACATCAAGGAACCTCAGAGGACTCCATAACCGAGATAACAGGCTTTCTAGTACCCCTATCCCTCTGCAAATGAATATGATTTTTTATTGCTATGACAAGGTTAATTTTTGCACACTGATTTCTAAACTTGCAATTTGACTATGAACTGACATTTTGGTAAGGAACCTACACCATACTTAACTGCATATTCCACTCACCAACAGATGTTCACATGTCCTACAGGTAGCAGAGCCTGCTGCAGCAACACATTCCAGATTACCTGTGAGTATGCCGACTCAGCTGCACTGCAGCCACCCTACTCTTACTTGCAATCACCATCTCTAAGTCTGACAAATGCCACCGGAGATACTGCAGCACGTTCTCCCTCTACTTCAAACAACAGGAATTAGCCCAAGGAAGCTGCCTAGTCAAACAGCAACGCACCTGGCAGCAAATGCAGTTCTCTGAACAGCACCAGCAGAGCCAGTGCAGCTCCTCAGCCCTGCAGTGCAGCCAGCTGCACCCTCCCAGCGCTCACAGTCCCGAGCAGCACACACAGCTCTGCAGGAGCCATCGTGCCAAAAGCACCGTCTGTCATGTTCCTTCCTTTCTACACCACCACAACGTGCCTGTGCACATGTGGAGGAACACACAATGACCCCTTCAAGTCACTTGGTGGGGAGGAGATGTTATTCCATGGCGCCAGCTCTCCATCTTACAGCTGGCTTCAAATTACTGTTTTTTAACTAATCCCCTTCATTTTTACCAAATGCATCCCATGCCATTTTTATAGTTTATGATCCTTTCCCCATTCCTATACCGTTTCCTATCCTAGCTACAACTGTACCAGTCTGATTTTTTTGCACCATTTTAAGGCCATATTTCTAAGTATCTTGGACGATACCTTCTTACTGCTTAGGACTGCTCCAGCCTGATGAAGGCAAACAGGATTATTCAAGATAATTAACATTTCTATAGGGCACTGACAGTTGCACACAGATTTGAAACCCGGGATACAAAAGAGCAACATCAATTACAATGCTAGGAGGATTTTCATTCATTATCGTGTTTACTTGCAAACAGAAAATTAGTGATGCCTGGATTAAGATTAGAAACAACATAAACTGCTATCACAAAAAAAAAATCCTTTCAAGTGTATTTCACACAGAACACATACAGTACCTCTTAAATCTGAAAAATGATCGTATCAAAGACACTCTAATGGAGGGCATCTTTTTCTCTAAGAATAGAAATATAGAGAGAGAATACAGAAAAAGGCTTATGATAATTTATTTAGATTTCTTGCGAGTAATATACATTTTAAAAGAAGAGGCATAACAAGCTGTAAACTAAGGTATAATAGTTAAACTGCAAATTTCAACTTTATAATTCTGAATATTAAAAGTAGTCAAAATGGGTCGTAAACACAGTTTTCCTTGCTTAATAAAACTGTTTTTGAATTATAAAATTGCATTTAATTGTTAGAAGTCAGTTTAAAGGATAATTTTGCCATATGCCAGAGGTCATGAGATGAAGCTCGTGTATGAAAGACATCAATGTTGTACTTCAGCCCTACAAAGGACAGCACTTTTCCTGGTCAAAAACCTGAAGGTGATTATAAGTAAGAAAAAAAACTAGCAATAATTAGCAGCATTTTGTATGTCAGAAACAACAAACAGGAGCCAAGTGAATTCTTTAAACAGAATTCGACCACCTCCGGAGTCACAACCACCCAACTCAAAGTCCCAGGGAAGACCCATTCACTCACTCTGAAACAGCTCTCATGACCCAGACAAATTCTTGACTGCTGCAGACTTCTGTCCTGCCTGTCCTGGTTTCAGTGAAGGCTGAAAACAAATACATCAATTTTTATCTTTCATACAGAGCAATCTGAAACATCAAAGTCTTTCTTCATTAACAAAGTTGATCCAAGGTACAAGATACAGCTCTTTTGACGACTGGGACCACAACGTCCTTGGGTTTCCAAGACTGAGGGGAAAAAAGAAGCCAAACTAAAATCAAAACCACCAAGCCATTATTTTTTCTGAGGCTTGTTTTTTTTTGTCCCTGGGGATGGAAACCTGCTTGTGTCCTGCTCTAAGCCTATGCAAAACCAAAACCGCCAGGTTTCCAGCCTTTACCAGGGGTCATTGACTTTCCTGTATTCACGATGCAAGTAATAATTCCTACTTTACTATATTACACCAAACATCACAGAAGTGTGACAGACACAGTGAAGTCAATAAACACAAGGAAAGCTGTAAAGGGTCTCTGCACATAAAATAGACTTTGGTTTGTCAGACTAACAAGGACCTTCCCAGAGACTCCAGCGAGTGGTTGCCCAAGGCTGCCTCAAATGCTGGTCCCCCAAATGCTGGTGACAAGGCTTCAAAAGACTTTGAGAGGTATTGTTCTTACAGTATGATCTTAAAGTACTTTCTCTCCTCATTTTAAGACAGCATGGAAGAGTAACAAAAGCCATTCACCAGACTAATTTGGAAGACAAAATGGAATAAATAACCTAATATTTTGATTCCAGACTTAAGTTTAGACTATAACAATTTTTAAGTGAATGCTAACAGAAATTAACTGAGTTCTTTCTCACCTCTTCTTGTTTACAGTCTCATAAACTGGGATACCACACTACCAGTGTCACACAGGATGTCATTTTTTCTCTTGGCAAGTAAACACATGTGAAAGAAAAGGCACTGCATTTATAATGATAGCAACAGAACTTGCTAACATAGTTTTTACCAGGTTCCAAAGGGACAGCTTCAGGTTTCTGATGTACAGTACAAAGTCTTTCAGAGCCACGTGTATTTTTCCACCCTGCTGAGCACAGTTTAAAATGCAGAAGCAGCATAATTCAATATTAGACTATTTCACAGTCCACATGAGTTCAAAACAGAAGAAATAACATTAAAAGCAGCGAAATCAATCAAATGAATTATCTGAAAATAAAATTAGAGCATAAAACAACAGCAGGCCCAGGAATAGACAGGCTGTCTCCTCTTTTACTCTTGGGACAGATTTCTTTTAGTATGACTTCAGTCACTCACCCTGACATTTCCCTGGACTCCCCAGAGCCCCTTGCAAGGCTGGGTCAGGATTGAGCACTGAAGTTAGAAGATGCTTCTTAGCATTTACTTAGCAGTTAACAAGGGAAAACAACCACCTTCTTAAAGCACAGGGAATCTGAATTTTGTGCAAATTTTCTTAATCTTTCATTTAATGTGTAACTAATTTTCAAGTACTTTTCAAATTTTTTTACTCTCAAGACGTCATTCCATCAGGACTTTCATATATTAACTCTCATCCTTGATTCTTCCAGACTTTAGTCTTTCTCCTCTCCAGCACACTGCCAGTACCAGACTGCTGCTTGGCTCCTGCTCCTCAGTTCCCTTGATTTGAAATAATTTCTCCCTTTCTCCTCAGATATTATCTGCAATGATTGATGGTCAGTAGCTGCTCTGCTCCTACAGGAACTGGCAGCAGGCAGGGGGAGATAGGGCTGCTGTAGAGCCCCCAGCCTGAGGTTTTTACCTGAAACCCAACACCAGGAGCAGTGAAAGCCAGACCTTGGAAGACAAGCAGCAAGGGACGTCTGCTGGCAGATCGCCATTTAAAAGCAAAAGCCCATAGTGTGAATTTGGAGAGCTCCTTTTTGGGGCAAAAGGAAAGCTTGGGGGGTTTTCCCTTTCAGCAGGGTCCACACCCTTGGGTGGGGGATGAAGTGTGAATCAGGAATATATATCATATTTGCAAAATATGATAGCAAAACACAGAGTATGTCACAAAAGGAAAGAAAAATGAGAAAAGGAGTTATGCTTAAAGGCAGGCCTAAAGGGAGCAAACTCCTGGTTTTTGTAGAAGGAATGAAAGGTTATTGCTCCTACATGACAAGAATAGCATTTTTTACATCTCCCTTTTCAATAACAGCAGCTAAATTCTCACCGGATTCAATGTTTACGCTCACAAAAATCAATTTTTCCCTTTTATTAAAAAATTATGTGCAGTAAATTGCTGCTACAACACAATCTACATTGTTTAACATACCCTGCTTTGATTTACTGTTCCATTCATAATCTGCTGATGATTAAGCTTCTCAAAAACAATCCACTAGCCTAAGTGATATCAAGTTGTTTGTTTTTAATCTGCTGAAAATCATCCTGTAGACAGATGCATTATTGAAGAATTACATTTTAATTTATTTTCACGGGGTGCCTGTGATGGGCATTTGGATTAACAGAGTACAATAATGCTTCTTTATGCCTGTATCTATTCAAATCAGAAATTACCTGCATACACTGTCTCTGATGGTGGTCAAAAATGGTAAAAAGAACTGAGAATAGTGCCTCTTAATATCACACAGCCCTGCTGCTCATCAATGAGTCTTTTTCTGTTCTAATGCTTTTGTCATGTATATGAAAGTCATTATGTAGTTTAGAAAACAGGAGATGAAGTGAAAGAGGAAGATCAGGGACCTGGGATGCATTAATATTCTACCAGCGTCAAAGATATTTCCCTCGAGGGGCTCCTACAGGCCACACTGTTATTACAGTGCCTATCCATTATCTTCTGCTGTACTTGGTATTAAGACAATAATGGAGAGAATAGGATTATGTGCAGATGATAGGAAATGCGAAGGCAATTCAGCAAGATAGGAAATGAATGGAGACATGATTCTTTCCTCGAAGCTGGGAATGGTTTAGCATAGGGTAAGGGAGAAGATAAATGAAGCAAAATGAAATCTTTACAGGTTAGCTGGGCTAAAATGAGTGTTTACATAGAATCCGATGAGTTTAACCTTTTTGATACAGAACATTGCAGCATCTTTCTTTAATTCAGCAGTGTATATCCCCCTTCAGAGGTCTGGTTTGATCTGAAAACTCACTCAACATGCATGGGGAAATGACTGGTATTAATTTGACAGAGCAGTCTTCTGTAATGGAGAAACATTTAATTCGCTCCAATAAAGGAAAAACTCTGAACCCCCCTACAGATTTCTGTATTTAAACTACAAGCTTGAAAAGTTCTGCCCACTAAAGAAACAGACAAAAAATAAATAAATATTTTTTTAAAAGCAGTAAAGAAGGATCTAGCATAACCAAGTGAAAGGCTGATCCCACATTGAAATGGTCACATTCTGCTTTACTATTGCACACCATTCCATTTCACAAGAAAGAGTCCGTGGCTATTAGCAAGTCACAAAGGCTAATAATTTTAGGAGGCCAGCAATGCATTATGATAGTGATAAACAAAGACAGGACCAGATTGTGTCATTTACAGACATTTCTGTGGCTTATGTCTGTCATATTTTTTTTAATTAGGATAAATCACACACACACAATTTGCAATAACAGCACAATGCCAAAAGAGATCATATTTGCTCCCTGAAGTACAACTATAATTTTATTTCTTTTAGCAGCACTTGAAGGCTTTCCTTCTGTTAGGTTAAAACCCAACAAAGTAGATCAGCAGCACGACTGTCTAAGTGAAGGCAGCCCTCAGAGGGGTGAGGCAGCCGTGGCACTGCCCTGCAGCCACGCGCTGCCCTTGCTCAGGGCGATGGCGGGGATGGCGAGTCCGCAGCGCATCGGCTGTCACAGGGCTGAAAGGCCACCTTGCACACGCCAAGCCAACCCGAGGGTCCCCACCAACACACTGCCCAGCGGTGAAACGACCTCAGCAGAGCTCCCCAGAGAGACCAGCCATGCTGGAATTGCTTTGCCACGGCAGGCCCGGCCCTGCGTCAGGCCCACGGCTGCGCCAGTGCGGCTCCATGCTGCTCTCTGCTGCTGCCTCCCACTCACCGCCTCACCATGCTCTCACTCCTCCCTTTGCCTCGGGCCCTGGCATTTGCCCATCACCACTTAAACATTGACTTTCTATGGCTGATGCTGCTAACCAAACTGTGATTGATCGCAGTTGCCATTCCTGCTCCATACCTGATGGCCCGCCTGGCTCTGCGGCTGTCTCTACCAGCCACCAGTTCTTACACCGCTCTGATCCCTCACCAAGGCCTCCCTCGGCTCCCCCACCCTCCTGGGGCCTCTGTCACAATAGGATTTTTCCTCACTGGAGAGCCTTCCTCGGTTTCGCATTGTCAGGCCAGCTCCCCAGCAGACGAAAACAAGTGTTTGTGCCCCAGGAGCACATGCCCATGTGTGGCAGTGCCTGCACTACACTGGCCACTACTTGGGCAATGGCAGAACGCTTGTGTTTTAAAAAACGCTGATTTCTGAGCTTTTAGACACATCCTGCGCTACTTCCTAATATATCCTGCAAGGAGGCAAAGCCATCAACCAAGCAATGAGGGAACCAGGACCTTGTTACAGCTCCTGGGCAGGGTGGCAGGGCCCAGGGAAGGAAAGCAAGCTGCCTCGGAGCAGAAATGGAAACTCCAGCAGCCCAGTAAAACCAGAGCACACCTGATGCAAGGCCCTGCATCCCTGGCCAGCCAGGCTGGGCAGGGGCCTGCCTGTGCCTCCCTGCCCCTGCCAGCTGCACCTAGACCCAGCACTGCTCAGCCCTCGTGGCCCCAGAAGTGCAGGAAGTGGGGCTGGGAGCTGCTGTGCAGACCCTGGAAGGAGAAAGGAAAATGCCAGCTTTTAATATTGACCCACAGATGACTGGTAGCCCAGAGGCACCCCACAAACACCAAATAGCACAGGGTTCCATAGCAACAGGCTGAGAGAGCAAAACTTCCCAGCTCCAAGCAAGGAAGTCATCATGTATCAATGACATTTCTTTTACATTTCTGTCTATTTCCCTGGTACCAATAGGTGTGAAGTTCAGCCCCTCCATACCTGTGTTTCACCCCATAGTTCAGTAGGACCAGCATGAGGTGAAAGCCAAGCATCCACACTGCAGCTAGCAGTGAGGACAAGGTTTCCCCAGTGCCTTAAATAATCTTTTCTCATCAGCTTTAAGTGACAAGAAGCATTTCTGTGAAAAGCGTGAATCAGCAGATTTGGGGAATTAGGAACATACTCGTGAATTTTACACAACAGCCCCACATATGGGGAGATGTGAAACAGCATGAGCAGAGCTAGGTGTCAGGATTTTCTCTTGCACAGGCAGGTGAGGACTGTGCTGCACGGCTTGGGGCTCTCTGCTCACCACTACACACTCCAAGGATACTGCTAGAAAACCCACAAAGAAAACTGTCTAATGAAGAGTAACAGTCAAAACAATGTTGTGTGGCTGGCCAGTTAAAGAGTGTTTATAACCATGTTTTAATGCTTCTTAACATAATGAACACTTATTTATATAAATGTTTAATTAGGTTTTGAATAAGTATCAATCTGGAGTGTCCCATAACAACATATTACAGCAATGAGAAAGCACAATTTGTTATCTTGTCACCTTTTAATTTTACATAACGTTGCTAGCTTTTATAGTAGCAGAAAGAGTTAACAAGAAGAGCCAATTAATCTGCTCTACTTATTTTGTACACTGCCATTTCTTTCTCAGTTGAGTGCAGGCTGACTACACATTTGCACTAGAAATTACAAGTGAGTGAAGCAAATACCTTCATGAGTCATAAACTTTGACAAGAGATATTGATGTAAGGGATTGGTAGAAGTTAAAGGCAACCAATTGATAAAATCACTTTCAGAAAAATATGGATGGATGAAGCACACTCCAAACTACCAGTTTCAGTATGATAAAGTCTGACTGCTTTGAATGACCCAGAAGGTTGCCCTAGAGTGGGCTCAGACCCACTCTTAGTTTGCTGCATCATATTTTACTGTCTGGTTTAGAAACAGCTTAGGGATTTTTCACCTGGCAAGGCTGACTAGCTAGAATAGCCTAGAAATAGTAAGGGAAACCCACTCCTCCAGGTATTTCCACCCAAAGGATACCACAGCCAACTTCCCATGAGCAAATCATGCCCGTGAGCACATGGATACAGCAGGTGGTCTGTGCCCTGCAACACAGCCAAATGCAGAAATATGTATATAAAGGCAAAGCCACAATTCTCATAACTGGTGACCTTGGGGACTGCCATGGATATGGCCCTGCTCTATTCCTCTCTGCTCCCACCTCCCTGCAGGTGGCACATCAGGGTAAGGGGCTGGGCACCAGCACTGCACACATTGTCCCCTTCCACCCTGTATGCCTGTGGCCTCTGGGACTCTGCTGGCACAGCCACAATGGGACTCCTGCCCCAGCTGGAGCTGGGGTCCCCAGTTCTGAACAGGACTCTTATGTCCCTCGTAGCCTCCCACTAAAATATGGCCAAAGTATTCAAGTACTTCCCTGATGGGACTTCTGGACCTAGAGGCAAGACAGGGTCACTCAGACCACCATCAGGCTGGAAAACCTTGGGAGTCATTTTCCTTCCTTCTTAAGAACAATGCATGTTCAAATTCAGTGGAATGGGGTCAAGGAAGTAGTTTAATGTTTAAAACTATAATTCAATGGCTACAAGTCTTTGCTATAAGGAAACTCCAGGCTTGAAGAGGTTGTTTTCCTGCTTGCTGCCCCCAAGGAACACAAATGCAGGCTAGACAGTCAAGGTTTATGGAGAAAAATAATATCTTTTATGAGACCAGCTATTAGAGTTGTGGGGAAAATAAGCAAAGCAGCCATTCTTTAGGTCTGAAACAGAGGTTTCAAACTGCAGCAAAAGCATGGTGGAAAGCTGTGGTGTGGGTTGAAGTTATTATGTGATCAGTTAGACATCATGAGAGGAAAGGACAATTAGCACCTCTGGAGCAGCAAATGGCCACAGCACAGGGAGCCATGCTGGAGTCACTCACTCCCATGGGACAGCAAAGAGAGAAACAGAGATAGCTGGACATGACTGAAAAGTGAAAAGCTAACAGGAAGGGAATGAAAACTACAAAATTATGTGGTCCCTGCTTTTTACTATCTCCTAGAATGGGGAATTTTCGTTTGTAGGTTTTCTCTTCAGTTTGTTTTGTAAATATATTTTGAAAATCAGAATGTCATAAAAGTTTTCTGAAAAACAGTGTTCAGCCTGTGAAAATGATGTTTCTATACCTCCTTCAATGCCTGAAGGAGTTCATTTTGGTGTATGGGGCTCATTGAATCTCGCTCACACCATTTTCACAGATGCATCTGGTATACTGAATAACACCTACCACATTACTGGTACCTATGTGAGGGTGTCCATGCCACAGAAAAATAAACTGGACTACAAAAAGACTACACAGTACCACTATACAGATTGGAACTGTGTGCTTATAACAAAAATTTCAAAATAATAAAGCCTTTTTTTGTCTTCTTCTTGGCTTAGCTTTCATAGATTAACTCAATTAAAAATAATTTACCTATGACCTGCAGATTAGCTTTTCTCCTTAGCCTAATGCATTCAAAATCATTGTGGATACCATAATAAAGAAGTCCAACATAACTTTAAGTCTGTAATCCTGTTAATGAAATATGCATGTCTCATTTTACTCTCCTACATTACAAAGCAGAAATACATTGATACACTCCTTGCCACTTCTAAACACAAGGCATCCAGAACACCTTTGTGAAAGTGAAATAATCACTAAAATATTAACTATTACATAGCTTCACCCATCCTGGCTACCAGCTTTCTGCATCTCAACCTCTGCAGGAAGAACAAAAACGCTTGGAAACTCACAGAGCAGGCAAGAAAATTATTATATTGGATTACAGAAACTTCACAAAGTCTAACCTGAGGTAAGGATTCAACCTTGTTTTGTTTGATCCAGTGGACAGTAAATGTCACTTTTCTGCTGACCTCAGTGACTTCCAGCTCAGACCTGCCACCTCATTAAGGCAATTCCAGCATTTCATGCATGCAGCTGCGATGGGCAGAGCTATCCATAACAAATGACCACTACCTGTACCAGCTCCTGTAGCTATCAGATACATTCAAAGAGAATTACAAGCTCCATTTATTCAAACAGCTAACGAGGACCACAAAGAAGGCACAATATTGAGACAGAGTACGACTTAACAGAAATGTTTTGCCTCTGCTAACATGCATCTGGTTCACAGATAGCAAACCATCTGTGTGACACACCTGAACTCACACTGCCACGTGGTTTAATTTCTTCTCAAATTGTGAGGAGCTGCTGGCTGCAATGCTCAGAGAGAGCCATCTCCTTTCACAGCAAGCACCCAGGCTACTGGTAGGTCTCAGACCAGCCCAGAGACAGTTGTGGCACTAACACCTCTGTTCTCCACTCTCCTAATCACTTAAGGCTCAATCACCCTTGCCCAGCAAGACTTGTAAGGGAATGGTATTGGAGATCTGAAATCAGGCTGTATTTTCGTTGACATAACTTACCCTCCTCAAAAGACAACTTTTTCCTTGGCAGGTGATAAGCACCACCTCCCACGTTCTACTGAAGATGCTGGTAATTAAACCACAGTGAAATTCAGATAATTAGCAACCTTTTTTAAAACAGCACGTTACTGATTTCAAACCTTTATCCAGACAAAATTATATTTAAGACATTTTAAAAATCTGCTATTTTCCATGCTTTCAAAATTATTATTCTGTTCTAATAGGACAAAAAGAAAAGAAATAAACAATAAAACACGACAAATCATACAGGAACACAAAAGCAGGCCAAGCATTCATCATCAGTGGTAGTATTTGAATTGTTTGACAAAGTGAATACTGCAAAGAGTATTCACAATGTCCCTAGCAAAGACGGTCCCTCAAATGATAATGATATGGCATTTTTATTACATTCTTAAAAAAACCTAGATTTGTAAAACCAGTTCAATGCCTATATACCTCTGGTGGGTGCTCTTTTTAACTTTTGCAATGTATTACATTACCCACATTTGGTAAGTAGTGAATTATTATACTTAATTATTTGTTCTTATACTTAAGCTCACACTGCTGGTGTTTCTGTAAAAGGAGATTTGTTTATATTTAGGATTAATATAAGGATGGCATAATTACCAGGATGGAGGCATGCCTACCCCACAGGAAATACTGCACATCCATCAAATCCTTCCATTACTCTACTGGCTGAAACTTCAGCCCACAGACAGGTATAAGGGGACTGACCCACCTGCCCTCCCATTCCACAATATTATATTGTTCAAAACAGTGGCCATAGAGAATATACAAAAAAAAAAAATCAATTCCCTTTTTTCTCCTTGCTTGCAGTAACAGCTGTCTATCTACTCCATTCCCTTCCCATCATTCCCTGCCATGTTCAGCAGGGCTATTGGAAAGCATGCAAGCAGGGCATGGTTGCCAAAGCTACTGTGCTGAGGGACCCCAGCTGATCCTTGCTCATTACCCTGCAATTCATTTGGGACCTGGGGTGCATGGTTTCAAGTTTTGGCCTCTGCTGCCCACAGCCCTTGAGCACCCCTAATTACTGTTAGTCAGCTGTTCTCCCGCTTCTACACACCCCTAATGACACTTCTCCCTCATCAGCCTGGGAGCTCTGCAGGGGTTAACTCTGAAAAATTTTACAGTAAAGGCAACTTTTATTGTAGTGGCAATTACAGAAAGAGGAAAAAGCAATTTAGTCTTTTATGTGGTTCACAGTTTCACTAATGCCACAGACTTTTAGCTGACTTGAGTTGTTATGCATTAACTCACAAGAGCATGGTACACAAACACTGCTAAAATAAAAAATAAGACACAGCAAACCTGAACTCCTCAAACATAGGCTTAATTCCACAAACACCAATAATGCTTTTATATAACAGCTTTGTTAGTGCCCTCAGCTTCCAGCCAAAGTCACTATAAAGTAAACTACTCAAACAAGGCTGCAGAAGAAAAAAGTTTTGAAAAATCTGCAAAGAACTCCTTACTCCTCTTGTGGTGCAGTGTTCCTAGTGCTTTCTGCATCTCCTGTCACACGATGACAATAGGAACTTAGATAAAAGGCAACGTGCTGCACCGGTAGTAACATCTTCCTACAGAGTTCATGCTTCCCCCTCTGCTGGCAACAGTGGCCACGAAAACAGCAGCCATTTGAGCAATTCTCGTGCAGCCACTGTGTTTCTGAATATCAGCCTTCTCAGTTTTCTAGTAAGGAATTTCTTTAGCTACAGAGAGTAAAACCTTTGACCAAACACCACTGTGTAAACAAAACCATAGCACTAAGTGGCACATCCAGTCATTCCTTGAACATCTCCAGGAATGGTGACACCAGCACCTCTCTGAGCAGCCCATTCCAATGCTTAACCACCCTTCCAGTGAAGAAATTCTTCCTAATGTTAAACCTGAATCTCTCCTGGCACAGCCTGAGGCTATGTTATCATATTGCTGGTTGTCTGGAAGAAGAGACTCACCCACCTGGCTGCACCCTCCTTTTAGGTAGCTGTAGACACCAGTAAAGTCTCCCCTCAGTTTCCTTTTCTCCAGGCTAAACACCCCCAGCTCCCTCAGCTGCTCCTCATTTGACTTACGATCATGCTGATGGCATCTGCTATTCCATTTGACTTGGTGGCCAGTTGCATCTGTTGAGTTGGAACAAGGACTCTCATTGCCATGGGTTATCCCTAGTGTGTTCTGTTCACTTCTTGGGTGAAATCTGTTCAGAAGAAGACTCTCATAGTCTTTAGTTCTGATGACACCGAACAGCATTGTATGTCTCCAGCTCTATCTTGTCCAGTCGACCCTTGCCAACTGTCTGGCATGAAAAATTTCATTCTCTAAAAGAAAAGTACTTCAAGGACTGGAAGAAGGTCTGGTCAGTGTTTCCTCCTCCCTTCCTTCTCATCAGGTATAGCATTGAAGCTCTCCACACAAGATGAGAGGTGTTTCCAGCACTCTGCTGATTTTGCAACCATGTGAGGCAAAGTTCCTCGGCCTGCAAAACAGCACAGAGGACAGACTGAGATAAGACTAATCACCTGAATTATTTTCTTCAGCCTCAGCCCCAAAATTCCAGAATTTGGAATTGTGTCTGAATCACTGGTATTTCAGTACCCAGCATGCAAGCTGAGACTTTTCAATTATTTCTGGGCAGTGCAGTCACAAATAAAGAACTACCTTTGTTATCCTTTGGGATCAGAATGTATATGAACCCTTCAACAAAGCAGTTTTCACTTATCACTTAACGTGGTTACACTAAAACCCATATCAGATTAAGGACATGACTATATGACTATGCTTTAAATAAGCTAATACTAGATATCTGTGTCAATGGTTTTTCTACAAAAGATCATCCAGGGAAGTTAAGATAAACCAACTAAACCCATGATGATAATGCATGTAAGTCAAAATGCATTAAATCCCTCTGTGGATATTCTCACTGAGAGGTAAAGTAGTCTGACTTTACTGTAAAGAGGATTAAGCTACCATGAACTACAGCCATTTTCCTTTTGAATTAGATCATTCACAGTGGAGCTTAAAGCACTGTAGGCTTGGTGCACTTACTTCACATAAATCCTTAATTTATCTGAATTTTCCTACAAATGGAACAAGCCTAGGTTAACCAAAAGGCTCCTTTACTGAATTTCTGCTGACATTAAACCACATTATCAGTTTACTTGGTTTACAAATGCCCCATATAAAACAGTTACATTTGCTTTACAAAAAGCAAAGCCAGAGGCACCCTTTTATACTGCAGAGGAAAATGCCAGCAGCAGGTGTGGACCCTGGGACACCTGACAGGATCACCGACTGCTCATGGTGCTCATACTAAGCTGTTGCTAATCTTGAAAAGCAAACAAAGAAGCAAAACTTGAATTTAGCACTGCAGTCCATCTGGAAATGACTCCTTAAGCATAAAAGACAGCCAAACAAGGTATTCTCATGGGACAAATTTGGGACGGAAAGCATTTTTGTCCTCCTGCCTGAGTTGGGCTGGCACACCACTGGTACCCATGTCGCTGACCTGAGGCACCCTAATTTCAGCTGGGAGAGAGTTAATTTTCTTCCAAGCACATAGAGTTGGATTTAGTATGAGAATACTGCTGGTGACACGCTAATGGTTTAGATGTTGCTAAGTAGTGCTTATTCTAAATGAAGGCTTTTTCAGTTTCCCATGCTCTACCAGCAAACAGGTGCACAAGAAGGTGGGAGGAAGCCGGTACAGCTGACCCAAGCTGGCCAGAGGGACATTCCACACCACAGATGTCATGCTCAGTAGATAAACTGGGGAAAGTTGGCCAAGAGCTGCTGATCACTGCTTGGGGATGGGCTGGGCATCAGTCAGACAGTGGTGAACAGTTCTATTGTGCATCACTTGCATTTCTTGGGGTTTAGACTCCTCTCTTTTTCCTTTTTTTTTT
>WEKY01046498.1:55539-138046 GCA_013390045.1 Picathartes gymnocephalus | reverse complement strand
TTTTTTTCCAATTATTAAGCTCTTCTTATCTCAACCCATGAGGTTTACCTTTTTCCTGATTCTCTTCCCCATCCCATTAGGTACTAACTGGTACTTACCTGCTGTCTGCAGTTAAGTCATGACAAGAAGATACATTTTTAGAGGTTAAATCAGATGCACTCTGAAATTTATCCATCCCACACTCACAGATGAAATGCTAACTAATGAGCAAGGAAGAGCAAACACTTCCTCAGTCTGGTACTGACTCTGATGTTAGTTTGATACAATTCATATTTCTGAGTATTGGCAGATAATTGAGATGTGGCAAATAAAAATCCAAATAAAATAAAGCAAAAATACATGAAACAAAGATTCCTCTTGATTGACAGAAAGGGAGTTTGTCTTCAAATGTGCCAGTGAACAGAGAGCTCTAACTACAATAAGAAAAAAAAGGCAAATAATTCTCCGAATATTGTCTTTATCCAGTTTTCTCCACAGCACATACAGGCATATACCTGCAATAGAGATTTTGTACCAGCCTATCTATTGCTATTCCCTACGGATCTGAGATACTGACTTCGCCCATTGACAGAGGGGAAGTTTAAAAGAAATCTAACACACAGAGATGTTGAGCTTCTTTTTTTATTATTTCTTTGTTAATTCTTGACCTTCCCCAAAAAGAACGATAAGCAATCTGCCTGCCCAAAGAGGCAGTAGCTGCTAGAGGCGCTGCTGGTCTCACACCTGCAATCCACATCCCAGCTACAGCAACATCTCTGCACACGTGGTGCAGAAGCAGCAGCTCTGCTGCCAGTGGTTCTGCAGGAGAACTCTAGAAACTCCTCTTGCTTTAACTCCAAACAGATTATGATTGTCTCCTCTCTGTATCTCCAAATAACCAGCATCAAGACTAGGTTTGTGTACACTAATCTGTTATACCACTTAGATGAAAACTTGGGATATTTTCTCTGTGGTGATCTACTTCAGATTAAATAAGAGTCAAATCTGGGAAGAGAGTCTGGCAGGAATTCAGTAAAAAAAAAATTAAGAAGCAAAAGACTACCTGTTGTTCATGAAATAGAGAATATATCAATCTCACATGTGCTAGTAAAATGTTTTAAAATTGTTTAATCATCCTCTACAAGAAGAAAGAGATCACTTTTCTTACAGAGCTCTGTTTCATCAATGCACAAGCCACTCCAGAAAGAGCACTCCTACAACTTCCATAAATATAAGACCCTTCATACTAGCTTATAACACAGATTTGTACTTGCTTTTTATACGAAAAGTGCTAGAATTACAGCTTGCACTACATTGTGTTAAATCATTATTATTCACAATTGAAAGATTTATTTAATCTCTAGCTGAAAAATTCCTTGTGCAAGGAGTTTGGAGAGCACAGTCATCCTTACACTCTCAGCTCTCTTGTCCTGTGCCTCTACCTGAGGTGGCTTAAACCTCCTTCCATGCCCATGGAGCCCCTCTGTGTCCCACTGCCCTGCAGCCAGTTACCCTGAAGGACAGTGCAAGAGCTCTGCCCATGAGAGGGCAGCTCCCTTTCCAGGCTGTCCCTGCTGCTGGGAACACTGCAAGCCACAAGAATCCCCACCCCCTTGATCTACCAGTCTCACTGCTCACTGGGATATGCTACCAACAGGGACAAGGCACGATGTTCATCCTGAAGTGACAAATTGTACACATGCCAGGTATTCTGTCTGGCACAGCTTGAATCTTCTGCCTCGCAGAAAAACATTACTTGGGGGCATGTGGGCTGCAAGGGACCAGTCATTCAATGCATACTTCTCCTGCAAAACTTTCTTCAGCATCTGCACTGCACTATGATTATCTGAATGGTATTCAATCTACCTCTAACTTGAGTTACATAAGTATATTTGCATGTATATTGTAAGCATTATACTAAATGAGATGGGACTGCCTATGTAATCATGCCATGACTTTCCCTTAGGGAAACCCGGTAAAATTATGTTCCATTACATTTGCAAAATACTACCCATTAAAAGCAGGAATAAAACTTTTATGTTCATGTGAAACAAAGCACAAAAGATTCTCCATCCTTTAACGTGTATCAATTTTGATATGAAAGAACCATTTTCCAGGCAAGAATGGAATCTGAATTTGACTTCACTACTATGTGCTTTTGGCTTTGATTGTTTGACAGTTAAACCTCTTTCCAAAATTCTGTATTTTTTTCTTATTTTAACATTATGAAACAAGAGAGAACAAAACCAGTTCTTCTGCCTTGAAGATGACAGACAACAACTTTGGAACAAATTTTCTTGGGGACTTCTTATTTGTTATTGTCTATGTCACAGAACAGAACAACTGTTTCTACTGTACTATTCAGGGTCTTTTGATGCTGGTCAATTCATTGTTTTAATTTGTTGATGCTCTGGCAAACTTTCAAGTATGTCATGGGAGAATTTTAAAAATGAAGCATTCATTTAGAAGTCACAGAGTGGTGATATATATACAGAGCTTCAATTTAAACCATTATTGCATACCATCCTTTCCCTTTTGTAATAATCTATTAAATGCTTTCAAGTATGGAGAAGGAATAGCAACCTGTAGGTCTGAATGGAGCCCAGATGACCTATAAAATACATCCTGCCTCACTGCCTGACTAGCTCCAGCTCTCATCTCTAATGGTTACTATTGTTATTCTACCATTCAGACAACCACACACATCAATTATACATTCTTCTGGGTCACAAATCCATTTTCTTAGGCAACGTTTTTGTCTTAATGCATGACACTTCTTCAACCTGTGACCAAAGTTGAAGGTCTCAATATTAAAACGATATTACTTTTTCTTAAACTATGTTGATAATTGGAAAAACAGCTTGGAAATGGAAATCAGAAGGTGCAGCTTTTTGAACTATTTAGAATAGTGTGTTTATACCATATATTGTCTCTTTATTACTGCAAATGTATTAGGCAGTACTTTGTGCTTTAGGTGAACATTTTTCCTTTTGTTCTATTGGTGCCTGGCAGCACAGCTATAATTAAATGTCCTCTGCCTTCCCTATTTTATGACACTTACAACTCTGTCATCTTAATTGGACTTTTCCTAAGCATATAAATGGCTGGCTCAAGAAGCAAAACTTTTTACAGTGAAGCAAACTCAAAACCTTTCACTATGTGCTTTCCCAGTGACTTTTTTAGAATCTTTGGCTTATGTTTGCCTTCTTTTAAGTGATTATGATGACAAAAGCTTCAGATAACTATCTGAAATAAGTCTAAGACAGGTCTCCAAATTAATTTTTTTTGTGTAGATTACTCTCATAAACAAACCACTCATTCTTTCCAAAGGGGCAAAGTAATTTCAATTTTGAGGTTGACAAAATAAATAGGGGAGGGTAACACGCTACTTCCAAGGGTTTCCTGCAAATCATGTATATTCTTAAAACTCAAAGTGAGAAATTCAGGGTAAGAGTCCTAAAGCCTCCTCAGCGAGATGTGAAGGCCAGGCCTCAGCTTTGTCCAGCCACGGGAGCCTGCAGCAGGCAGCAGCAGCAGAGCCTCGCCAGCAGTCCCAGGGGCTGCAGGAACACACCCAACTCACACCACTCACTGGTGCAGAGCATCTGCCTCAAGGAGGTTGCTTCTAGCCATAGGATGCCAACACCAGAAATGCCATCAGATCAACCCAACAGGTTCAAGACCAAGTCAGTAGAACAACCCCTGCAGCAAAGCTGTTGTATTTCCACCATTTCCACACTCTAGTCTTGGAAGCCTTCTCAGCACAGAGCCAGTTTTGCTGGCTACAAGATTAGGCTCCTCTCCTGCAGGCACATTGGGCACCACAACAAAATCATGGTATGTTTAAGTCATGCAAGCTGGCCTACTGAGAATGGACATTTGAGATAGTCAGTGAATCTTGTAGTTGGGTAAGTAGCTCCACAACCAAGGAAAGCATCCATTTACTGGCAGATACAAGCACCTGATAAACTGCAACAAATATGCAGATGACTACAGAGAAACAAAAATTGCTTCATTTGTATGAACATATACACATAAATGTTTATGTTCACATAAATGCACATTTCAGTACACACACACACACCAGCAGGCACAAACCTGAACAGAAACCTGCTAGCTTGCTTTTTGTCTACTGTTTTCTACATCCATGAGCTGTTTTCTCAGGATAGTGTTGCAATCAGAGGCTTGTGCACAATCATTCCAGTCTGATCCTGAAGCATTCTCCTCATACACCCAGTCCCTGCTGCCATCCTCATTGGGCAGGTCCAGCTTCATTGCCCTACAAAAAGCAGCTCTTCCCTTTGGAGAGCTATGACCAGGGGTGTGGCATCATCAGGCAAATTCTTTAAAAAGTATTTTCATGTTCTCTTCATTCTTTCTGGGGCATAAGTCAGGGCAGGGGAATAATTTCTGAAGCTGGCTTAAAAAATCTTGTCCTTTTCAAGCCTACATAGAGGCACGGATTGAGTCAGCTTAACTCACTTGTCTTGTCCTGGTTTCTTCTTCCCCTGGATCAGCCAAAGAAGTCACATGTCTCTAAGGATATCAATATAAAGATTTTGCAAGGGGTTTTACTCCACATTCAAACATGTACAGTTTTCAAGAAAAGCCAGTGTTCAGCATGCAGATCTGCATTTTCCATGCTGCAAACTTCAAGAAAGGATCTTCAGGTGTTAGGGAACATAAAAGGATGGTAATGGAGCCGATTTCAGGCACTTTACAACCACACCATAAGGACTACATTAATTTCTAGTCTCTCACCCCTGTCACCCACTCTGTGCCTTAACTCACCCCACATCAAGATCATATTTAAAGAAAACTCTGGGTTTGCCCTTGTGAGGAGAGAGGCAGCCTTACAGGAGGGCTGAAGTTGAAGGGATGGCCAAAGCTCTGCATTTCTGCATTTCACATGGTCGCAGACTTCGAGCCTTTAAAGCATCCAGTGGGAACCCTTTAGCTGAATCCTGTTCACATCTAGGAAAACTGACAGATAAATATTATTTTAACCTAGAGGTTTCTGGTTGGCTGGTTGATTTGTTTGTTTGTGGAGGCAAGGGGGTGTGCTAGGTTTAACTTTATTATAACGAAGCCTATATAAATGCAAATACTGTTTTCATAGATATAATTTCATAAAGCAAAACTACCCACAATCTTTAGTGAAATTCAAGTGGCAACTGTGACAAGTAAAGAAAAATGAATGCAGTTAACTTCAGCCATCCCTGCTCATCTGAAAGCTTGTGTCAATTCCTAAATAAGCTTTTCATTTTCCCTATTCAGTCTGCTGATCTTTGTTGATTTACAGCTTGAATGAGCATGGCACATTGCAACTTGTAGAGTATATTTTTCCTAAATAATAAAACATTTATTGCAGACCCATCAAGCCTGCTAGGAGCTTTGAATTATTATTGCAATGTAGTGCCATGTTAACAACTCATTTACATTGTTGCAGAAGACTCTGGGTGAACACTATAGGTAATTTAATCCCATTCCGGAGAGAGGATTTATCTAGAGCTGATAAATTACAATTTTATGTTATTTTTTCTAATGAACTGTTTTTCAAGATGAAGCTGCCTTCATCAAGTCCATCCCACCCCTCACCTTCCCTGCTGAGCAATGGCAGCTGAGCAAACCATTTCCACATGGTGTTCTCAGCAAGCTTCAGCCTCAGGCTCTTCCCCTGTCAAAACAAGAAGTATATTTATTTAGTGGAGAGCTACAAAGATCTTATTGCTTTGGGAAGAAAAGAATTTGTTGGGCAGAGAGTGAGGCCTGTATTTTGGTGGCTCTTTGAAGGGTCTGACCAACAGCTTCATCACTGGCCTGGGGTGGGTAACAGCCTCTAGCTGAGGAGGCACAGGAGCACAGGCTGCCTGTATGTGGATGATAACAATAACGATGATAATAATAATAAATTACTGACAAATGAGGAAAAAATCCCCCAGGAAGTACATAATTCTCCATGTACCAATCAGAAATTATCTTGTTAGTCAGAGATTAGAATCAGTGTAACACTTCTTTCCAACAGGATCCCCCTGGCATGGACGATACACTGCAAAACCCAACTTTACATGAGCATCCTGCAACTTTGCAGCAAATGACCTGAGGCCACAGTGAGGCCAGAGTCAACACCGCAGAGGGAAGGACACGATGTCCAGCACACAGACACATGCTGGGATCACCTCTGGAGATGGTGGCACCGTGTTAGAGAGGGCACAAGACACACCACCTCCATGATGAGCAGGAGGGCTGCCTCTGCAGTACCCTGCTGCTCTTCCATAGTCAGCTGTGTACCAGTGCTGCTGACACAGCTCCAGCACCACGCCCAGACTGGGACAGTGTGCCCAGGCCAGGCTTAGCCCACCCCAAATCCCACGTGTATGGACTCCTGGGAATATGCTCTGTGATATCCTATGTCACAGGATACCCAAGTTATGGTCACTTTTGCATTGTAACACTCTTGTTTTGATAGATACCCGCAATCAAAAGCACAAGTTACTGCTCCTGGTGTCTTGTGGGCTTGGGATTTATTTTTATAAGACCCCAAAAATAATTTTTCAACAGTATTGTTTCTAGTTCCTAACAGTTAGTTCTGCTATTTATGAGAAATACAACCTTTCCTGAAAATAATTTTAATTGTGTCCAATAAATCCAAATTCTTCTTGCATAATCTTCCATTTCTATCTAATAAGTTGGGAGACAACATCACTAACTTCTTTAACTGTCTTGGGTACAGAGTACCCAAAATGTCACCAAATTTTGACCACGTCCTGTCTAATAAATACTTTATACCATGTCATCAGGCACCCAGTCCATTCCTGAGATCATTCATTAATAATTTGATTTCCTTAGTCCTTTTTTTGAGACATTTCAAGTGAATTCATTAGTATGCTAAAATTTTACTGTCATTTTCTAAGTCCCTGAAACTGCTTATAGTAGAGGGCAGAATTTTACTTCACATCTGTTAGTTTCATTTGCAAAAATATTTGGTTTAGTTGGGTTTTTTTCTTTCCCTAGTACTCCAGGTTGAATATCGACTTTATTCACTTGAAAAAGCTTCTTACTTCAGTTCCATTTCAATCTCCCTTCAGGGGCTGACTCTAAACCAGCAACATGCACTATTTCCCCTGAAACTAAACAAGCCAGAGCCTCTATCCTACCACCAGATGCCTCATTTAATCCAGCACCAGGAGCCAGATGTCCCAGGCACAGGCACCACTTCCAACACACACACACCGCTCTCCTAACAGGCATCGATGAGAGCGAGGCCACCAGAAAGCAGAAGCCATGTGGCAAAAACTGCATAATCTGTCCCACTAGTTAGAGAAGTATTCCTGCATGCAAAATCACGTTGCCTTTATTCAGCTAAAGTTGCATGGCTAAAAATACAACCATAAAACTGCATCCTACCACCTAATGGTATTAAATAATGGTAATCTAACACAATTTCAATGCCCCTTTCACATGAATATGCTTATTCTGCTTTATTTCAAATAAATTACCCAGTTAAAAAAATTATTTGAACTGTGAGGCACAAATAAGTGAGCATTACTCTTTGCTGGTTGACTAGATAAGGAGTTAAACATCTAGAGGTGAAGTGGAGGACAATTAATGTACTACCCTGCTTAATTATCATACAATGCCCCCTTCTCAAGGAACTAGAGTTATTATGATCTACTCCTACAAATAAATGAGAATTTTAGCTCTCAGAGGGTAATGCAATAGTTTTGGAAATAATCTTTTTATGAGATTGGGCCTTTATGAGTTATGTTTCAGAGTCAGTATAAACACTTTGTATCATAGGAGAACAACTTCAGACAGGCTTGCAATTTTAATTTCTGTACCATATTCTTTTAGTTCACTTTTCCTATGCTCTTATTCTAGAAACCAAAGAAAAAATTAATTTGCTTCCTTAGATCTTTTCACAAAACACTGTCAGAACAGTAATATTCAAATAAAAATACAGATTATGATTTAAACAATAAAAATTGTGTATAAAGTGGTTTCCAGTGCAACTGAACACCCAACAACAGTAGTCCTGATGATGCTCAGTGGTATTAATACACTGGAGGGTAATTCAATCACAGCTTCAAAGACAAAGCAAGAGGAAAGGACATTTCTTTCAGAATTTCACATGATGTCATAAGACATTTATTTTTATTCAATTTTATATAAAAAATATTCTTTGTGGGATATTTATACTCAAATTCTTTGAATCTTTATCAGTAGAACTGCTGAGTTACTCTAAAGCTGCCCAGTTTCAGAGCTTCATATTCACCTTCCCAGCAGACAGAACAAACTTAAACATACACAAATTTTAAAGCAGCTTGACCACAAAAGAAAGCTTTATGAGACCCAAATAGTGGACCATATGTGATATCAAATGGGCAAGCCATTAGCATCAGCTGTGAACATATTGTACCGACTGGGAATGAAAATAAAACATTCAACTACCAACTGTTATAATCTGTAAATAGTCAAACCAATTCCTCTGGGTTCCAAAAATATATGAATAGGGTGACTTATCAGGGCCCTATTGTCCTGTTCATAGGTAATGCAGCAGATTTGCTCCTAGAAAAAAAAAATTAAAAAAACCAGAAACTGTGGTTAGTGAGATCTGATATTAGCAACAGTCTTTGTATGTTAAAAGACTCTTGGGCTTTTTGAAACTATATCTAAAGGTTTCACATTAAGGATAACAAAATAAAGAATTCTTTTGAAGCAACTTTTCTCTGTCCAATGTGAAACATTAAAAAAACAATATCCCCATTGCAAATTACGTTGAGAAACTGGCAGAATACTAGAAAATTTATAGAGGGCACCAAACTGCTGAGAATTCATTGTACAGCTGGCAAGTGCACTCCTACCTACTAGTTGCTTCACATTTAATAATGCATGTTATGAACAGATGGATAGAATGTCAATAAGGCTCTCCGTATCATCAGTGGTAATGAAATAGTGGACTTTGAATGCTTAATAGCACAGAAAACAAAAAGCTTAGAGGAAATTTGTCAATGTCGTGCATGCAATACTTCAGCAGTGCTTTAACACTGTTAGTGTGAGGCCATATGTTTCTTCTAACAGGATCTACTGTAGCTGGGTGCCAAAAAAAGTTTGACACTTTTTTTTTAACTCCTACAACATGTTAAGAGCAAATACCCTATGAATCAGTCAAGCAGAGTAGTCAGCAGAAGTGCAATATCATTACTCTTTTTTTACTCCTTTTCTCAATGAAAAGAAGTTAAGGAAACTTACTAGTAAACATTGTTCTTTATATCTGTTTCAGAAATACATTTGAAAGTAATCTCTTTACAATTAAATATAGAAATAAAGGCATTAACGTGCATTAGACAGTAGATCTTGTTGTCAAAACTGTAGAAGATGTGAATTAGAAAATATTGCAAGTATAAGTAAAGAAGAAAATATACATAGCAGCACCTAGAAATCAGACACATAGACAGGAATAAAATAAAAATTCTCTTTGGCAAATAATCTTACACAAAACTCAGCTAAAATATCCAGGAAAAAATTGTCTTGGAATAGTCAAAATGAAGAGGATAGCAGCAAGAGGCCATTCTGAGATGCAGACCTGGGAATAAGTGGAAATGAGCACACTAGGCACAGGCTTTCCCTGTAAGATGGACAAAGAGCAGCCTGGCAGGTAGTACCACCTACAAAGGCTACAAGGGCACCTTGGGTGGTGTTTCCACCCTGCACACTTTTCAGGGAAACTGTCCTCAATATTTCAGGGAGTGTCAGACAGCTGTGGCAGGTAAGCCTCTGTGAAACAGCAAGATCTCAAGTTCCGCAGTACAGCTGGAATCCTAAGCATGTGAAGTCAGCAGAAATCAATGCAACTTTAACTATTGATTCTGGGAGAACAATTAGACAAGCACTGGGTCTCTAACAGCCTGAAAACTCCTCAGGAAAGGCTCAAGTACTTTGAGCAGAGAACCACTACTTTGTGCCTTGTGACACACTCATTAGTGACCAAACTCCTTACCCATGCCCTTTTTGCCCACACTGCCTCCTCCAAACATTCCTGGGCTGCTCCAGTGCTACCCAGTCATGATGCCCTGAGGTGCACACCATGCTTGTTTGCCAGGACACCCAAAAGTGTCCCTGTTGATTTCAAAGCCACCACACAAGGCCACTGTGGGATGGGATCTCTACTACCACTGAACTCAGCTGTGAAACTATTCCTTGTGTTCAAAGGGAATTAGAGAGCATTGACAAAGAGCATTTCTTTAGGAAACCAAGCTAGAAATGACAGTCAAAAGCTGTGTAAGCCATTTCAGTTTGTTCCCCTTTCCTGCAAGCCAGAACACTAATAGTAACAAAAAAAAAAAGTTGCATTAAAAAGAAAGCAAATCTTTCCAGCTGCCTACAGTTGCCAGACCCCTTCCTGCAACCCTGAACTGTGCAAATATGGGACTGGCCCACACAGTAAGTCCCCCTGAAAATTTGTTACAGCTGTCTGCATTTCCCCTCATGGACATAATTTAGTTTCCCCTGAATAAGAAGCTAAAATTCAACCCAGGACTTCCAAATCAGACCTCAAACTTAAGGAAAGCATCACCCTCCTTTCTCTTGCCTTCTGTTTCCGAGAAAATATTCTGAGTTCTGACCTCAACAAGTTGTTGCACCTAACAAGAATGAAGTGAATTTTGTGTAAGCTGCAAAAGTACAAAGACTAAGCAGTATGCAGGCTTTCTGTGAAGCAGAGCACCAACAGGTGACAAATTAAGAACCAGGGAGCAGTTGGGGATCCTCACTCACAATGGCCAGAGGAGCATCAAGAATTAGAAGCAAAGCAAAGGGACCTATCTCAAATCACTGATGAAAATAGACTGCTTATCAGATTTCTCATAGCTGAAATCTCCTGTGTTCTTTGGACCCTGAGAAAGAGAACCTGAAGCAAATGCTGTGGCGAGCATCTGACTGTCGTATGGTTTGAAGGTAAATGTAGTTCTCAGCCTAGAAGGTCTTAGGTAGGTTTTCCAAAACCAGAAATATATTGAAAGTTTCTTAAGGGACAAAAAACCATTTATAAATATTTAGCATGTGTAAAAGCTATCAAGGAAAAAGGATATAACTAGAAATAATAGAAAGAAAAAGCTTAGGCTCAACAGAGTATCGGGAAAGTCTTCCTGACAGCGAGATGTATTAGCCTGGGAAATAGTCTCCCAAGGAGAGACATGGAAGCTTTCACTTGAGATCTTAAAACCTAAAGTTGACATAACACTAAAAAATGTTCTCAATGAAATAATCTTACACTGGCATAAAAGCAGGCATGATGATCTAGTATGTCTTTTCAAAGTTTCTTCAGTCTTTGATGCTTTAGGAACATATCTTGAACAGCCAAAGGTTATCAGAAAGGAGCTTCTTCAATTATTATGATGAACAACAAGATTACAAAGGTGATCACTGTGAAAGCCTATTAAAAGCATCTCTCTAAATACTAAAATGGAGATTCTTTTCAGACAATGGAGATTCTTTTCAGACAATGGAAGTTTTACCCAAGACCTGACAAATATAACCTCAATCCACCAGCTTTCAAATACATTCTCAGTTTTAAGTATGTCCTTATTTCCCATTAATTTAAAGAAACACAAACCCATGTCTGAAATGAACTTAAAAGAAACAGGTTTCCAAAGACTGAAAAATTTCATACTCTCTACACAGACCTGAGAAATGCTATGAGTAACCAGATTTAAGCAAATACTATTTGGTATACACATGTATATTAACACCTTTCAAGTTTCCAATGACATGTTCTACAAGTCCATCTTGAATCATTAGTAGTATCACTATTTAGCATATACTGTGTTTCATTCACTGCTCCAAGATCACTAATGAATAGTTAAACAGAGCCATGGAAATAATGAATTGCTGAGTTAGTGGCTGAGAACGAAAATAAAGAAAAAAGTGGTCAGTAAATATAACCTACAATAATTTTTTCAACTTTGTCTTGCCAACAACTTATTAAACACTCAGATACAAAATATCTGTAAACTATTTCCTCTAGGAACATTACTGAGGGCAAAACAGGGCTGATTTAGAAGGAACTCCCCATTTATGTGCTTTAAATAACACACTATTTGTATATTAAAAAAAAAAATCCACCCTCTATATCCATGGATATGCAATATACAACTTAAGAATAAAAATATCAAATATCTTGTCATCCAAAAAGTTGCATTTGCAAATATTAAGTGACTCTACAGCACAGGTGCCCCTCACTCTCTGTCATATTTTAAGTCCTTCACCCACTTCCACCAGGATTTTATCCCAAAATAATTCCCCAGTTTGACAGAAACACAAAACACCTGCACTGTCATTCACAGGAGTTTCTTGTAAGGAGAGAGAGTGGGGAGGAGGAGAAGAATTAGCTCATTGTCTGCTCTCCTACCCATCCCATAGCTCGTTGGGCAGCCAGGTACCCTACCACCCCACAGGGACCAAACCACTGCTCCCCTTCCTCGCTGCACCTGGACCCTTCCTACTTTTTCTCCCCACAGCCTTTTATTTTTCCCTCTTATTATAATACTTTTCACAAGCATTATTATTATTATTATTATTATTGTCTGAGTTTTACAGCTGGCACATCATCCCCTGCTGCACTAAATCAACACTTGTGAAAGCAGCAGCCTTGGAGTGACTGAGTAGAGCTGCTACTTGCAGAAGTGTCAATTTGATACAGCAGGGGATGGGGTCGCAGCTGCCAGAGAAGAGAGGCCCTATTTCATGCCTCAAAATGATAAAAATGTCAGAGAGGAGGGAAATCTGTACCAAATACAAAAAGGGTGTAGAACAAAGAAAAGAAAGAAGAGGAAGAGGGGGAAAGGGTTCAAAAGAAGGAAGAAAGAGGAAAATTACACTGCACAATGGAACAAAATCACTGCTGAATGAGATACAGGATTTTTGTAAGTAGGCGTTTTCAAGTTAAAAACAAGTCATATGCATATCATAAAATATAAACCTGATGATAGTATCCTTCTGCTTTGGGGGGGAAGTCTTGATCATTAAACTGAAATTATTGTCTTAACTACATCTGTGATAAGTTAGTAAATGCTTCCAAGCACAAAAGTTAGGCTTAAAAAGATTATTTCACAGAGGGCTTGATTTTAAGTGGAAATTTAAAGTAGAAGACTGAGAATCCTACATTCAGAAATTTGAATCAGCAAAAGTGGACAAAAATGTTCTGGAATAAACTTGGGCACCTCTAAAGCTACCACTGTTTAGAGGCTGTCATTTGAAAGTAGGTACCTATTGTTTTGGAAGTTAAAAGGAAAATAAACCAAAAGAAAGTGTAGATCCAAAAGAAGTCACAAAACTCATGTTTGCTTTACATACTTATAAATAAGCAGATCTAATGCATATTTCAAGTACTGTTGTCAATAATGTTTTGCTTTTAAGGATTACCTTTGTTTCTTCTAATCTTCCTCTGGGAGCAGCCGCTTTACTCTCTATTAATTTTCCAGTGTGTACTTGCAGTAAGAGAAAACAAATAGGCTACACAGCTTAAACACATGGCCCTGCTAAGAAAAGAAAAAAAAAAAAAGGCAAGTAAGGACACCATTTATCTATTTCCACAGAAAAGTGAATCTACCTCCCCTGCACTGCTGTTATGCTTTGACAGACCATGGCATCCCGGGTGGAACAGAGACAGGATTCCTGAAAAAGCAGTGCTCTCCTACAGAATTGCCTCCCTCAAGGCTCACAGCCCTCTCAGCTGCACATGTATCATCTGCAGAATTTTTTGCACCCATGAATATAGAAAGTTGCTGCTGGGTTGGCCCTGGGTACAGAGAAGGCCTGGAAGAGAAGAGGTCCCATCTTTCCTCAGCAGTTTATTGAGAACCACAATCAGCTCAGCTTAGTTGAAATGCTCTGCTCAGAAACCCACCCTGCTGCCTTTTAAGCCAAGAGCTAAGCTCCCTTAAGTCTCTAAAATTTGCCTCTG
This sequence comes from Picathartes gymnocephalus, assembly GCA_013390045.1. Lineage (NCBI taxonomy): Eukaryota > Metazoa > Chordata > Aves > Passeriformes > Picathartidae > Picathartes > Picathartes gymnocephalus. The sequence goes on along the minus strand of WEKY01046498.1, from coordinate 124,104 downwards.
TAGGTCACCTTACACCTACGCAACCTTAATTTCTGTCTTTGTTGCTTTTCCTTGGCAATGTCACCAATCCAGATAGCAAATGAAAAGAATAACAAAATTCAATAAACACGTAGACATAGCTAAAAATCAGAAGCCAAATGAAGAGCCTTTCCTATGAAAGGAAAATACATAGACTAGATATTCCCTAACAAGACAATTGAGCTCTGCAACACTGTTAAAGAGACAAAGCAAGTGGATCATGTGAATTTTACACAAAAGTTCCAACAATTTCTCTTAATATTTACATAAAGTTCATCAGTTCATCTGGTCCAATATTTAACAAAATTTGACTAAAGCAGGACTTGGTTTATAAGTCTCACAGTCATGGATTGAGATGATTTTATGAATCTGCTGGGCTCCTTCCCTGCATTTCAGTTTTCAGTAAGGTGGGTCTCAGATGTTGCCAGGGTGGTAACCACTGTGTGCCTTTCTTCATCCTCTGAACTCCTTGTCCCCACACAGTCAGAAAACAATGAATTTGTGCCTGGTCAGAGCCAGGGAACCCAGCCAGCAGCTGACACCTAGAACAGCCATCTCCCACCAGCTCTCCTCCCAGGAGCAGCTCCTGCAGGACTGGCCTGGGAGCATCCCGCTTCCAGCAAGGTACACCTGGCTATACCAGCACATACACAGCGAGTTCCTGTGCCCCCAGAAGTTAAACACAGCTAGTTGGCCTTGGAAGACCCCAGTGCAGCTCAATGCCTGGCACTCCTCCCAGTATTTACAGTACTTGTGGCTCCAGTGGTTCCTCGGGGTGTTCCAGCAGTCCTTCGATCAGGCAGCCTTTAAACAGCTGAAGTTCTTCAGATTTGTTTGTGAGGATTTTAAGGAACCTTTGCATTACCAACAATACATGTAGCAGTGGCCAGTGCACTGTGAGTGCATGTGCTGGGGCTCATGTGAGAGTGGAGTGGAGGTTTCCCAAGCTCTTCCACTAGAGAAGCTGTGTGATCTGGGGACACTTGGATGTGATGACCCAAAGTGGCCTTTCCTCAAGACTACTCCTCATCAGGGCTTGTTTTCTTTCTACCTGCACTGTGTGGCTTGATTCAACACACAACCTACTGTAATACCTCTCTCCTCCTGTTCTGACCTTATCCGGTCCCTATGCTATTCATAAGATGAACTTTCAACATTCTCCATCAAAAGGCTGATAGACAGAGATTCTGCCTCAAGGAAAAATCCAGCATGGATACACGTAAGGAATAAAGAGTGTCATTTCTGTAACTGGTCTTGGAATACAACATTAGTCATTTTTCAAAGACTTTTTGGAAGGAGTATATTTGCAGGACAGATTTCAAATGTGGTCTCAAAACTCAAACACTTTATCACAAGAATTGATTACTCCCCTTATGTCCACTTCATTTTGCAAAGTAAATTGTACAGTCCTTCAGCTCCTATCACTATTCTGTTGCCCATCTGGCAGTCATCACTCTTTATTGATACTCACATTTGACTCCATGCTTCATGTTCATAAGTCTTGAAAAGATACAACCGTTCCTTTCTTCACAATTTGTCAAATTTAAACACAAATATAAAAAAGGCCACAAAAGCCTCCAGCCTCCAACTTCATCAATACTGAAGTCAATATTCAACAATGATTACTAGCTTAGGTATGTGGCATTGCTTTTCTCTAGTGGTTAGACTAACAATACAAATAGCAGACTAATTATTAAATAAAAAACTCCTTTGTTCAGTTGATAGAGCCATTAGGTGCTAAAAAAGCCATGTTTGGGTTCTTGCAAGATTCACATTGTGTCATCTCACCATATTGATCTACTAGTCTAATTGTATAGCGTTCTTCAGGCTTGTTCTAACCTTCTACAAAAAGGCCTCCCAGATCAAGCACAGCTGCTAAGTTAGTTACAGCTCAGCCTATATAAAACATACGATATGCAAAAACAAGAGCAAAAGATGCACATTAGGCAGCTCATCAATTTAAATACTCCTCTAACCCTACTCCTTGCAGCAGTACCGATGTAATTGAAAATTTCTCCATGAACAAATTTAAAGGCACAACAGTGACATTAAGCAAATTAATACTTATCAAACAGATCTGTGCCCTTTTCATTTACCTTCTTCAGCAGGTAGGTATTCATTCAGCTCACTGATTACATCAAATTACAAGAATGCCTCAGACCATCTTCAGAAAGTATTTGCACAGTATGAACTGTGGGACTACCAGAGAGAGAGGTATTCTCCTCCTGCCAAATTCCTCTGTCTTTTACAAGATCTACAGTGTTCCCATGAAAAGTCCTGTAGTAAGAACTCCTCAGCTACTCCTCAGCGTTAAACGTGCTTCCAAGATAAAAAAAAAAACCAAAAAAAAACCACACATGGAGTGTAAAGCACCAGTTCTTTAAAATGGGCCTAATTTTCTACTGTCACTAATTCTTTCTCCAGTTTACATGTTTTCCTTCCCTTGAAGTAGTGGCAAAATACCACTGCCCATTCAGCAGAAGAGTCAGTTCAACTATTCCTGGTCCCCTAGGATTGAAGTTTTGGTCTAGAGTTGCTCTCGTACAGCGTCACTCTGAATTAAAGATAAGAGACTTCATAGTGCTGGAAGATGAACCATGGTTAAACAAGGACTCAAACACTTCAGTAATCCCTGCTTTGAATGGGCTGCAATAACAACTGCTCTATCAAAAGATCTTGTGCTGGTAATTGTGTTTGGTCCCTGATTTACATTGGTGACAAACATCAGTTTCCCTTATCATGACAAATGACAGCTTCTAGTCATAGTGTTTATGGCACACTGATGCCATACTGGTAGGCACAGTATAACACAACCCAAACAGAGCAGAAAAAACCCATATTTTGGCTTTGGGCAAAATCAGTGTGTCCTGCTAACAGAATAGATCAAGACAAGAAAATACAGCTGAGCTAATAATATGCTTTGTGACAGTAGGTCCCACAGTTGCTAATGCTGCCATGGCAGAACTTCTGGCCTGCTTTCTACAAGTCTTTATTCACACCAGCTTACACCTCAAAAAGAAAACCAGTAGTAGGCAACCAAAATTTCCTCCTACAAGAAAACATTCCTCTATTACAAAAACTAAATAAATACATTCCAAAAAAATTTATAAATCTAAATGTTTGTAAGACTGGTTGAATTACAAGAATTTTTGTAGTAACTGATTTTTTTAAAAATCAGAATTTATAGCCTTAAATACGGAAATGAGCAAGTACTATTAAGAAATAATAATATTTTACACAATTATTCATTATTATCTATTTCAAAATACCCTAAAATTACATGCATATAGCCAAGAGTAATGTACTCACAGGACTACAACACTACATTTCCCACTCTTGGGAGTTTGGTTCTAAGGACTGACATCGGTCATTGTGCTACTTGGGGTGGCAGTAAGAGTTTGGAGGACACCTGACAGACGGGTATGCTGGGGAGAGAATGCCAGCAAAGGACCAGATAAAGCTGTGCCCATCCCACAGCCCCTTCCAGCCCTGCCCTGCCACCAGCCATGCTGCTCTCTGCTCCCAGACCCATCAAAACAACTGCCGTGCAGAGCAGAGCAGGATCTGACCTGCCTTTTAACCAAAACCAGAGAGGTTTTACCAGCTCTTGCTCCCAGCCCAAATCCATGGCAGGGCTCAGCAGCTGCAATAGCCTCGGATGCTGTTTGGTCCCATGAACACTACTGGGTTATTTCTAAAATGCTCTCAAGCACGAGGGGAAAAAACATTACCGTCAATTAATTCTTAGCATAACGACAATTGTGAAAGTGGAGCAAATATTTATTTTCTAACCCGCGTGTTGTCATGGAAACAGCTGCAAGGCGCCGTTTGCTGCTCGGGCTGTGCCAAGGCTCCGGCGCTGTGCCCCCGGTGCCCCGCAGCGCCGGGCTCCAGCCGGGCAGCGCCGGGACAGCTGCACCCGAGAGAGCCCGGCACAGGCGGGCACAGCCTGCCAGAGAGCAGGACGGGGAACGGCGCGCTAATTCCCGGAAAGCTACTGCAATTTATGCTCGAGCACCTCTGACCTACTTTGTAAGTAGCAAGTTATCTCATTAATTTGCTCAAAACAGCAGATCATTCTGTTCGAAGGGATGAAAAACAAAATCCATCGTTTCCAGTGCAGGAGAACCACCAAAATGAGACACCTCTATGCTTGTCACTGCAGCTGTAGTTTCTTCTCCGAGGTGCTAAACAGATGACCAGTAGATCTCTAGTTAGAGGTGTGTGAGAGAACTGAAACCAGCAACCCTCTGCAAGCTGCGTATGGGAGAGGCTGGTCCCGCCCAAGGCATCCCACAGCAGAACTGGCAACACTGAGCTGAGCGCTCCTCGTCCCACGCACGGCCCCACAGGGTTCTCCCTCAGGCAAGGGCTCTACAGCAATATTTAGCGACTTCTAAAAGGGAGGTTTACCCGGGTTTTGGTTACTAATCAGTCTACAAATGTTTTTCTCCTCAAAGCTTATTTGCCCTTATAAAGGACATATGCACAGAATTGGTAAAAAGCAAACAAGAAAATTTAATTAATACCAACCCTATGACTTTTTCATTTTGCCCTTAACAAATCGTTCCTTGATCTTTTCTGTATAATTAAAAATTGTTTTGCCTCCATATGTGCAATTAATTTTGTTTTCAGGTTTATATCCTTACTGTATGTATATATTAAACACAGTGCATACATACATGAGCATGTTCAGCTAGTATTCAGATGGAGGCGTGGGAGAATTCCTTCAAAACAAAATCAATCTTTCAGTCCAATTATAACAGAAACCAAATCTTCAAACATTGGAGTACAATGTAGCTACCCTAGAGAATAGATATTTGGTTTTCTGACCAGCAGTACCAGTTTGTAATTGAACAGCTGTAGAAAATAGAGGAAACAAACATACAACAGATTAGTTTTCAAGCCTATGTTCACAGAAAATTTCTACTGTACTGTGCTTTTGATCACAATATGATAAACAGAGTTCCTCCCGTCCTTCTCTGATCTTCTACAAAACAGATGATAATGGTCTATAGAAGTTTAACCTATTGTACTGCATAATCCCTCACTCATAGAAGCAAATTAAGCACAGAGTAGTTCAAGAACTGAAATCTATTCACAACTGTAAGGAGTGTCAGGTCCCAACTAGTAATTCACTTATTAAACAGATGTAATCCTTTTTCAAAAAAATTTTACTATGTTTTGCTTAAAAATGGTAACTTTTTCTTGTCGTTTTTGGTTGGTTTGGATTTTTTAAAGTGCCTCTGTCATTATTAGCATTGCAAACATGGTATCAATCAAAAGGACAAGGCAAAATTTTAATCATACTTATCTTAAAAGTGCAACCCCTGTTTCTAGATTTTTAGAGAGAGTATAAGAATACATAATAAAATATGAATTTAATATATGTGTATCTGCATTTATTTATATTGATATAATCTACTGCTAAAGTCAAATGTTTTAATCCATCGACTGGGTTTGTTCATTTCCCATTTTCAGGAAAGAAGGAAAAAGAAGGTCCTTTGCTACCGTACAAAGAAAAATGTTCTAATACCAAAAGATCCAATTAAAATAATAGGGCCATTTGTTTCAGTAGGATTTCACACATACAAGAGAAATGCTAACCCTTGGGAGAATGTTCTCAGCTCATTTAACAATATATGTTTCCTCTGATATGAAAACTTTAGCTTTTGCATTATAACATCATTGCTAACAAGGCACACGTATATATCTCATAAGTAGATGGAAACACAGATGTGGGAGGAATTATAATAGTTCTTTATCCATACTGCACTCCTCTCAGGATAGACTCGCATCTGGTGCGGGCAGCCTTCTCCTCTCCACATGTTCAAAATACACCCTCAAGAAAGGCCCTGTACTCTCAAAGACAAGAAGATAAGTAAAGAACTAAGATACACCCGTCAGGAAAAAAAACTGTGAAGGGAAACAAAGGAAGAATTTGTATTCCAGTTCCAGGACTACCCAAACATTTCAAAGGGCAGCTGGTATACGGCTTTTTTCCACCAGCCAAAAGAAAGCCAATCTGCTCCCAGAGCACAGGGTGTCCTGGGACAGCTTGGGCAGGGAGGCAGGGCTGCACAGGTGCCAGTAGCTCCCTGGCTTCTGTCACCAGGCAGGGACACCAGCAAACCTGAAATCTGTAACTCAGGAGGTGCAGCTCTTACCCAGACAGTCTTGATGGCCATGAAATAGAAAACCTAAAATTATTAGGGCATTAGAAGTTTGCTTCCCATTTTTGTGTACCTGGATTGGAGATGAGCTTTTTATTTTTTAACTGGCTTTATGAGTCAGTTAAAGATAGTCAGTACTAGTATCTGATGTCAGTGAACAATTTCTAACAGCTGGATATTTTAACATTGCAATAAATTCATGTTCTAAATGTTCCTGTTTATACCAGCATCTAATTTTCTCCATTTGTAAGAGAAAGTTCAAACTTGACTAGTCAAGCCATTAATGAGGGAATATTTATTTTTGTAGATCACTTTCCATGACTATCAGCACACAAATATTTCTACCTAGCCATGAGAACAAATGTAAAACTAAGATATGAAACATCAAATCCCTAAAAGAATTTAGGCAATAATCTCAAATTACACATACAGTCCTACAGTCAAAATGTCAAAATTATGTCCAACCAATTTATGACAGAAACATGAATGATGCGATTAGACATTTCATAAAGCCTACATAAGGGACATATCTCTAGGAAAACTCTGGTCTCTGAATGCTTCTTTTCTGCTATACAGTACTTGTAAGTCTAGAACTAAAACTTGCACATGCCTTGTATATTTGATCAACTCCATAAGGTTTTCATCTAAATTCAAAATATAACTATGTTTAGATATATTTGAACATTTTATTGCATTTAGTTATGAGAGATGAATTTTTCCTGAGAGAACCTAGGGCACACAACATTGCCAGATCATTCCAAACAAGTTAATTCTGAAATGGGCTTGAATCAATAACACAAAACAGGCGGTAAAGCCAATTTTTACGGTAGTCATGGCTGCATAAAATAATATCAAGACAGTCAGATTGTAAGCTCCCTGCATCACAAATATAATTTGCAACCAACTCTAAGCACAAAGAGGAAATAGATAGGCGGAAGATACAGATAAAAACAAATATAAATAGATAGGACAAAAGGAACTGGAGGTAAAGAAAGAATGCAGAGCAGTTGCCATTCAACACAGCGTGAAAAAAAGCCAAACAAGTGCAGCGTGTAAGTAATTCAAGGTAAATAGAATGCTTTTCTTTCATTTAGGTCTTAAAATTGTTATGAAAAGCCTCTTTTTTCACTCTATCTGTAAGACATAGCTAGACAGGGGATGAATGTATAAATAAGTATGTCACTGCAATACATGGCTTTTAATGAAAATGGATTTTTAATGATCCCAAAAGCTACGTTTCTCTCTGACTTGCTCCATTTCCAGGCTATCAGCATGAAGTATGTACAGCAAATGCTCTGGTTTTGCATGTCCTTCACTAAATCCCAAGACAACCAAGCATCCAAGCACTGTAAAAACCAGAGTTGCCATTATGCGGAGCAGACACAGAGAAGCTGCACGTCCTTCAGTGCTTTTATTGAACTTTCCGAGCTCCATGACTCCGCTGTGCCTTCTCCCACAGCAGAGCCCAGTGTGGGTTACCTTGCACTCCATATGCATGTATAAAGGATGATGCATGGCAATGTGCCTTGCTGTTGTTCTGTGCCTCAAGGACACTTGTTAAAAGTGTGCCATTCCTCCCACTCCCCCAAGCAGGCACACGGTGTTGAAGTGCTCCATGTACAACTCTGAGCACACAAATACCAGAGGATTTAGTTCACAAACGAAGAAAAGTCACAAGGGGGGAAGAGAGGCTGATGCAATCCACAGCCTTCTCGCTGTCTGAACACAACGAATTCTTCTTTCCAATGTCAAAGTTCCCCTTTCAGTCAGTAATAAACAAAAAACACACTGAATAATGTGTAGAAATATACCAGCTAGTATAAATAACATTCTTTCCTGTTTTTTCATGTAGGCAATAATATTTTTTTTAGATTTCAGCATCATCAAAGAATAAAGGAACATTTTCTTTACTTTATCATCATCCATGAAGTTTTGTATACAGGTATTTCCTGTAAAGTAGGTCCATAGATTAGCAAACTGTAATACAGTTATCATAAAACCAAGATAGCATTTAAAATGGGCTTGGACTCCTGTATTCACTTCATGTTCAATGCTTCAAGGTATGCTTTGTGCAACCTGTGTTACTTGGACAAAAAAAGCTCCATGTTTATTTCCCGTGTGATCATTTTACTTCTTTGAAATATTAGAAGACATAGAAGGAATCCAAAACTAGAACACTGATGGAAGAGATAATGACTGAGAGGTCCCACACAATTGGTTAACAAATGCTCCCATCCATTAATGAGTCAGAGGGCACAGCCGTATGAAGGGCTCCAGAGAATCACAGAATCCAGTATCTACAGTGCCTAACAAACAACCAACCAACGAAAAGCAGCCCGAAAAAATCCCATTTGTTGGGCAATGTCAAATTCATTGGTTTTTTCCATTTTGCCTGCTCTCCTCACTCAGAGTGCCTTCCAATTAATATTTACCAAATGTCTCTCCTTTCTTCATTTAAATCAGTTCCAAAACTGCACCTCTTTCATGAGACTTACATGTGCGCTTCTGACAGCTGATATTTGAGAAAAAACAAAAAGAACTTTAAAATCCTAACTAATTACATTAAAGTGTAATCAAGAAAGAGAGTGCCAAGATTAGCTCTGCTAGTACAAGACATCAGCAAGGCACATGGGCGTACCCCAGGGACACAGGTGGACACATATATGGTGCACAGCCTAGGAAAGACCCCACACACCTCATGCCATCAAATGTGGCTGAAATTCAGCAAGAGCACACAGCAGTTACTGAGTGCCCTGGAGACACCAGCACGGCCATATTCGCCTCATTCCTCTAGAAAATAAGGCAAAAAAACCTTGCAACAGTGTCACAAAACAAAACAACGACAAAATCAAGCTACAGTATTCAAAAGCAGAGTTAATTTTAAACAATAAAATGTGGGAAGACGTGTGAAAACAAGAAGCAGCCAGAGGATGCAGTCAAAGCCAAGGCACAGACACCTAAAGTCACTTGCTAATTTACAGATTCACTCCAAGATTCACTTAAAGTTATCAGTGCTTCTACAGAGTACAGGGGAGGAACCAGATTTGCCCTAAAAGGACAGGACTCTTTTACATACACTTTTAATAATACACAACAAAGTATTTTGTTCAGCACTTTCATTGCTTCATTTTAGCAGTTCTCCCTTATTATCTAGATGGGAGACAATTGTGCAGTGGCAGATAAATCTTGTTAGAAAGCATCCCAAATAAGAGGGAAGACAACATCCATCTTGCCTCTAAAATACACAGAAAAGATCACAAGTCTATGTTGTGTATGCTGAGGTATTCTGCCTGGGATTCTTTAAATAGAATTTGGGGAGGAAGAGACTTGAGCTTTTTGAAGGAATTTCCTTCAGTACTGCCATATTTCAAATTTCTTTCCTTAATAGCTGCCAGGAAAAGAAACTGGTGGTACTGGAGCAGATTATCAGCAATGTGACTGTCTTCTACGGCAGTCAGCACAGTCCCAAGCCCACAGTCCCAAGCCCACAGGAATTTGGTGGATGTGTCCAGCTGCTGGTCCAAATGCAGGGACTGTGACATGACCCTGAATGTAAGAGGTTCATGCCCATTTCTGCATTATCTCAAAGATCCTTTCATTCCAGAGTACCCTTAACAGGGTCCAGGTCACTTCTGTACCACAGCTCATACAAATTAACTTGTACATATTTCTGTCAAGCTAATGGAAACAATTCAAAGAATAAACAAACTTAAAGACACTTTAATGTGTTATTTTCAACTGCCTTATTTAAATTGTATCATTTTTCTAAAGCAACTTCTTCTATCCTTAATATTTGTTAATTCTGTATTAAAATACAGCCCCTTTCTCACTAATAAAACGTTTTAAGTTATGCTCACACATTTTTAAATTGCTGTTCACTATTAATCGAAACTATAATTCTCAAACTTAAGCATGGGGTTAATTCCAGGTGCAGACAGTTCACATATTCTATGTTTTACACATATTTCAGAGAATGTAAGTTAAACAATATTTAATCTGTGTAAGATTAAAGTTTATTTCCACAGACTTGAACTTCTTTTGAATGTGAAAGACAGGTCAACCAAACTAAGGGAAATGAGCTACTACAGACAATACTAACTATACCTAAAAGGTGTTAAAAGAGTACAAATTTTAAGGAATCCCTTGCAGTAAGGGACATCACTCTGTCCCTGTCTGTAAGGGGCATACACTCTTTTTTTCACTTTCTCTTTACTCTTGCAGTCTAACCATCTTTCTCACTCTTCACATTCCCTCTGATCTCTGCTTCTCCTCTCTTGGGTGCATTCCTGCAGCAAGAATGCAATGAGGACAGCTCAGCTGCTGCACCAGCTGATAACCCAGCTGCTGCATGTTCACCCCTGCAACAGCAGGGTAAGCCCAGGATCATTCCTGTCATCATAGGCAAAACTCATTCTTGTTCTACTTTTGAAGTACACACAAATAATTTTCAGCCCAAAATTCAAGGGTTCTTTCACACCCCCAGAAATTCTTGCTAAACTTCTAAATTCATTTCTCAAATGAATATGTCAGCTGATAATGTTTCTTTCCTTCTTTATTTTTCAGTATATGAATTGTAGGATAAAGAATTATCTTCAAATACCTACAGTTCTTAGTCCCCAACAGTTATCTCAGTGGTGACTAGCTCAGTCTTTTTGCAGTCTCAGATATGCTACTGACATCCACATGCCCAAATGTAAAGGAATGCCAGCAATTTCAAATGAAACCAGTTTTATTAGTTAGATGTTACTACCAGTGTTAATGCAGCTCTTCAATGCCTGATCTCATTTTGAAAAATCTTACTATCTCCTTTTTATTTTCAAAATGCTTCTTATTCCCCTGTTGCTGAGAAAACCTGGCTGTGTATATAAACACTCTTATTAAATGCTTTCAAAGCTAAGCAAGGTAGCAAAAAGAAAATGCTTCCTCCTGCCTTTCATCTATACTTGTCTTTGAAATTATGTGAATATATTGGCTGTACATTTGGGCATTTTTGAAAAAAAATATTTAGACAATAACATGAATTAAAGTTTTTTGCTATCTTTAAAACACTGCTCTCCTAAATATCTGTAAAAACAGTCTCAGTTAAGTCCTGGAAAGATGCTGCAGTAAAACCTGCCTGAATAACTGTTTTGGGGAAATACAGATGAGGGTCTGGATTTCCAGCTGCAGCAAGGTAAAAAACCTCATAATCATAACCCAAAGAATCCTCACTAGTTCTTGCAGGTTTTTTAATACTTAAAGAGTATTGAGGTTGATACAGTAGTAGTTATATCCGTAAATAAGATATTTTCATTACAATTTAACAAAATCAAGACTCTTACCGTGATTCATTTTTTTAAATAACTTAAGTTCTCCAGGACTTCTGATCCTAATGGAGCAATCGTGCATCACTGTTGTGTTCCAACAGAACTATTAGGCTTTGTGCTGTGCTAGTGTAATTGCAGTCTAATGGTTTACACTATCATAATGGCACTAAATATTTTACTAAACGGAGTACAATATCTAAAAAGTGATTTAAATTGTTCCAGCTTTAAGATCACACATCAAAGAAAGAACTGTTCCTTTCTCTCTGAATTGAGAGTAACAAAGATGTCAAAATTAGTTTCTTGTTTTTCTTAATAAATTGGATAAAACATAATATTAGAAGCAGAGTTTAAAAATTACAGCATAAAATGACTTAGTAAAAAACGAAAAGTATTAAACTATTTTGAGGCATTTTGATGATCTCCTTTAGCAGGCTGGCATGCTCAGGACATTCTGACTCACAAAAGTAACTCCGTGAGCTTAGTCAGACAATTCTGTAAGGAGGGGCGATCAGCACAGGTAAGGATTGGGTAAATCCTGCCCGTGACACACCAGAGTAGCCCTAACTGCAAGCTGCAGTGGCTGCTGCCTTGCTCCCTTGGGCAAAGCCAAAAATACTGGTAACTCCAAAAGGAGCTCTGAAATTAGTACTAAAAGTGCTCCAAGCTTCGAAGATTGCCTCCAGAACTCCTGACATTTATTTTTAAAGATCTACTTTGCCTAATGCTAATTTATACTTAGTTCTATTTACTATTTTATTTAAAAACCATATTTTTTTACTTCTAGCCGAAGTATTAATTTATAGTGTTTTTCAAACAATGTTTTCTTGGAAAATAAATCTTTTCTTTTTCCCAAAATTCAGGACTTTTTTCAGAAAAGGATTTTTGAATTTGGACTAGAACATCAGGAGTTTTTTTCCAAAATTCTGTTTACTACTAGTATTTTCTACAAGATTGATCTGCTTAATAAAAAATAAAGAGCAAAAATATGTTTGTACTATCTAGAGGACATTTTGTGCAGCTCATAACTCCTTAATTTAAGGACTGTCAAGGTCTAGGATCACTTTGTACCTGGAGAATAAATTAATTCTTTTAAAACAGATTAAAATAAGACTTGTCTTTTAACTCACACAGGAACTATTTTTTTAAAAACATGAAATACAGTGAATTCAGTAATTTGGTAGTAAATAATCTTTTAGCTTGCACAAAGTTACTAATAACAAGAACTAATTATTGCCCATCCTGTAAGTGAAAAGCTGTAACTTTTTCTAACATTGATGGTACGTTCTCTTTCTAACCAAGCTTTGCTCAGGCATAGAAACACCTCTCCAACAAACACTCCTAAAGGACTCAATATCTGCACTAATTGAAAAAAAAAAACACAACACATTTGCTAAGGAGTAATGCTACTTAAACCAAACTTCTCCAGTAAAATGATCAATTTTGCCAAAAAACGTTGAAAATGCACTTTGGGCTTTTTTTTCCTCATTTAAATTAGTGGGGTTTTTTGTTTGGTTGGGTTTTTTTGGTTTTTTGTTGGTTTGTTTTTTTTTTTAATAAGGGTACAAAAAAAACAGGGTAGAAAATCTATTTTCTAAAGATCATTAGGATTTATTGATACAGTATACAGACCTAACCTATTAGTCTTAGATAATTACCTTTCACAATATTCTACTTACATGGAGAAGTTTAATTTTAGTTTACAGTTTAATTGTCCTACTTAAGGTAAGCCTGTCACCTGTGTCACTCTGTGGCTCATAACTGTAATCCTCATTTAATTATTTACTTCAAGGGAGCATTTTAATTATGGATATTACTATGTGTGTAGAGTAACTTATCCTCAAGGGCAGTGAAAATTTATACAGTAGAGTGCTCACCTGAATTTTCACTGGCCACAGCTCCACGTGCAGTGGCTCAGCTGCAGACTTAGACTATTGAGAGATGCTCTTCACCTTCTCTGGCCTGGGACTACAGCTGGGGTGCCTGAAAACAGCCAGGACCACCAGGGCACAAATGGCTTGGATGATGGCTGCAAGGCTCCCAGCTGAAATATAAATGAGACAATAATAACTTCTCACATCCTCATTTGACCCTGCAAATAACCTTTGGCATGGAGCATTGGCTCCAGGGTGAGGTCACCACTGTGCCCCATTTCTGTGGTGATCAGTAATGGAGTGACCAGAAGAGAGGCACAGGGAATGAGCCTTCCTCTGATTTATTTCTTGAAATTTGAGCAACCAGTGATTTATGGGTCCCCTAAGATAGGGGCTGCCTGTCAGCTTCTTTTTTAATAGCCATCAGTTGACCAATATTCTATGAAATTATCAAATATCTTTGCAAACTAGCTATATTTTTAGCTTTCAAAGTATCTCATAGCAGCAAGCTCCATCATTTAAAAATAAAAGTAAAAGAAAAGGAAAAAAAAAAAAAAACCCACTGCTTTGTGTCTGCTTCAAATTTGCCAGATTTGTGGGTTTGTGTGCTATTGCTGGGTCATCTTTCCAGTAATTTTAACTTCCAAAGCAGACATTTCATCATCACACAAGTGGCACTGTGCAACTTCCCTGCTCTGGACCAAGCAATATTTTTCATTGCCTGAAGTCCCAATAGGCAACTTCAAAAAACTGAAAATATTTTATTTTTTTAGATATTTGGCACAATAGGATCCATTTCTCTGCAGGTACACCCAGCCAGAAGGGTTGGTAAGTGATGCCTTGTCCCCAGGCTTGCCAGCAGGTCAGTAGGCTCTCTGCCTGGGGCAGATGGGGACAGAGGCTGCCCAGCCTCCTGTTCTACATACAGAAAATATGTGCCAGAGTGAAAAAAAGGAAAAGGAGGCCAGGTTCCAAAGAAGTCATTTTTTACCATTAAAACATTTCCAGCATTTGTGGTCTCCCTGATTTACTGTTCAGTACTCCTGACTCGCACGTCTTGCTTAATGCCCAGGGAGCCAGGCAGCCCCACAGGCAGGCAGGGGTGTTTCCAACTGGGATCCTTCCCTCTTGGAGAAGCTACTTCTGCAAACTCCCTCCTACACAAGAGGAGACACCAAAGCACTGCCTCCCTACCAGGAGACAAGTTGAGTGCTGGTGGGATTTCTGAGGGACACAGCTCTCCAGCACATCCTGCAGTGCAGGAGGGGGACATTGGGCACATGGGAGCCACAGGCCACCTGCCTCTGAGGTAAGTGCCTCTCACAGCAGTCACTTCATTATTAACGACCTCCATAGCTTCATAAGATGCTTATCTTTTTTTAATAAACAGAAACAGTTACTGAAGGTTTTGTTTGGTGCTTTTTATTTTTTTAATATTGGGATGAATCCAAAGAGCTACGGTTGTTTTCTTTAGTATCTACCCTTCTTCAGTGATGAATGCTTTTTCATGACCAGTGTCATTACATGCAATTTTTATCATCTAGATTGTTCTATTTTATTCAGCAACCTAGAAAAAAAATTTCCTTTTTCTCTTTCTAAAGAAGTAACCTTCAACCTACAATTTGTCTGCCGCCTCTCACAGTATCCTCAGCACAGCCATGGCCCCTAACAACTGAGGGCATTCAGCACGTTCCACTACTGGGTATCTCACATTTCCCATCTGAAATTGCTTACCTCATCAGTCACTAAGGGCCCAGTTTGGAAGCCCTTAAAAATAATGAGAATGCTGGCACTTCTCCCAGCAATAATGGCATTGGATTCTGTGTTGCTTTTTTACTTTAAGACATTTGTATATATCCACAAATCATTTAACTCTTATCTTTGTACTAGCTTTAATGAAACTAATGGCTGCTGAAACTGTGCGAGTTTTATTCTACTTTTTATTTAAATAAGCTTCTGCCCACTCCATCATAAAACAACACAAGCACTTACACAGCACATTGCATCACGAAAGCCCCAAAGTGTTTACCAGGATCACTACATCCATCACTAAAATGCAAGCACTTCTCAGTCAATAAACACTTCAGCTCACAATAAAGTCACAAGAGAGTTTTCAGAAGGAAAGCTGAAGAGCAACAAATCCAATTTGTCCAAAACAAATTTAGAACCAGGGTCTTACATTTTCATCTCCATCTGTATCTACTGTAGCCTTTCCCTCCTAGCACCATGCAAAAAAATCTAACTCCATATTAACTCACTGAGTAGCAACATCGCTCCTGCAGGGTCCATATCTTACAAGCTTTGACAAGATAATGAGCCCTCAGGAACGTGCTCCAGGACATCACAAAATTCACCCTTAGAGTTTCAACTAATTGTTGGAAAATGCATATTAATGCATATTAAAACCTCAAAAGATTCACCCTTAGTATTCAAGGTCTAGCTTAGGGCTAATGTAAAATTTCTCACCACTATGTTTTTCCCAATAAGAACACAGTTTACATAGTTTGAAATAAATAAGAATAATACAAATACAAAAAAACCTCATCATCTTTAGACATGTGTTTCTTTGCTCTAGGCAAAGAATGTACATTTAAATGGTACATTAAAACCAGACCTGTCATGAGAACAAACACAAAAATTACAGATCCAGCATTTCTGCATAGGAAGTGTGATATTTCAGACTCATAGAAATAATGACAATATACAAAATGACACATACATTTTGATATCATCTGCTCATAGAGGAGGTATCTCTAAGATGCAAAGGACTTGAACTCCAATCACCCTGAAAGTCCTTCCACAGTGTGAAAAATCCAGAAATCCTGGACTGCTGCTGAAAGCTCTATCTTGTCAAAATCAGTAGAGTTTAGTATGACTGAACTGACTGATACACCTAGGTGGTAGCATAAAGAAAAGTCAGGTACAAGTCAAAAAGTAATGATTCTAGCCAATAATAAAACTACAAGTACCAAACTTAATAAAAAAATTCCTCAAATGCTTCATAAGGTGAACTTTAGAGTTGTTCTGATGTTATTATCAGTATATGTGAAAATGTGAAGAATATTACCACTGTATAGAAGTTAAGCTAAATGCCTATTTTGTAAGGTTATTAAAAATATATTTTTAAGGCTGGTAAATGTTTAATACTTTGCAAAGTATTTTCTTTGCATTTATTTTTAAATGCTGGATAAGGTCTGCATTTAGAACACATATTGCTTAATGTACCCTTTAGTTGGTATACCACCTTTAATCTCAAAATATTTTAGGTCATGTTACAAATACCTTACACCAAGGCACAAAAACCAAAATCACCCAGCCATCCTTAGCAGTAACTAGAATATTATGAGTTTGATTTCTTTTATCTATTAGATCAAGGAATGAAATGACAGCAAACTAGCTTTATGATTATCAATATAATTTGAAATTATCTGCTACATATCACCCACACAACTACTAGTGCAATCTACACAATTTAAGCAACAGGTGGAAATGTTCAGGCATCATGAGGGATCTCACCATTTTAAGACATGAGAACATCTTTAAGCAATACAAATAACTGAAGAAGAATGTAAAAATTGATTTGAAAATAATATTGAACAGCAAAGACAAATAACATTGCGGCAATTTAATTTTATTAAAATAGACATGTTTCTAGAATATTTGGGGAAATTTTATAGTCTATTTTCTCCTGCAGTAAACAGCAAAATGAAGGTAGTAGTTTCCAGATAGTGAAAGCCTGCCTGTGGCTCATTATCCAATTAATTGATATGAGTAAATTAGCGAAATCAAGCTAAATGACAGCCAGTTGCTCCACAAAAGGTAGAAGTATATCACAATAAGGGGTTTTCAGAAAATTACATCAGCGCAGAGGTCTTTCCTTTTGAATCTTAAAAACACATTAAAAGACATTTCTATCTTCACTTTCAGAAAAAAAATCATTTAAAAAAGGGATGACAGGTAATTCATATTCAGAAACTCACAGAGAAGATTTCAGGTGTTACAGTAGCAGTGAACAGTTTCTTTGCAAAAGCATGACAGAATTTTTTCATCTAGACCCTCTTTCATGAAATGGATAGGCTCTCTCATACCTATTATCTCACATGTCCCTCTCCTACTTTCCTCAAGGTAAAAGAAAACTAGCTCTGTTCTTCCATCTCCTCTTACCCCTGCACCTGCTGCACCCATTTGAAAACATCCTGCCATCCAAGGTGCTCCTTTTTACACCAAGACAGGAATGACACAATGAACCTTGTTTGCCTCTTATGAAATTACTTGGGATAACTGCTTTTTAAGGCCGTACAAGAATCCTGCTTTGGCTTTGTGCAAATGTAGGATGAATACAGGGGATGGCTCAGGACTTAAAATACACAGCTGAACAACCAGGGAGAACTGAATCTGGATTCATTACATTGGGACCTGGGTTAAAAATTTAGTGCCAGGTAATGCAGAAAAAAATACAAACAGCCTCCCTTCTGTTTGGATGCAAGCATCAATGCTGACTAAACTGCAGGGTTAAAATCTGCTCTTAGGAACAATGATCACATAAAAGCTCTAACTAAACTCCTCAGCCTGAACTCTGCTGCAATGGGGAATACACACTCTCAGACTGCACAGAAGTTTCCATGACGTGAAAAAGGAAACACCACGCTTATCTTACCACTGAGATACTTCTCACACTTTTTCATTTTAGTGGTGGTTTGTCTTCCACCCTCCTCCCTCCTGTCGCCTCCGACAATGGCAGCTCAAGTGAACAATACAAGCAGATGGGGCATTTCTATTCATCGCACTCCCCCCTCATTTTTTGTTTATGTTGCTGTAGTTTCACATGCATCAAAATGAGAATTTTGCCCAAGACACTGCCTGTGTGAAACAGCCCATGTCACTGAGCACCAGATATTCACTGATGGCTTTCAAGTAGATCCTGAAGTGGCAGCCAAGAATTTATAGCTGAGGCTTTTTAGTTTGGAGAAAAGGAGGCTGAGAGAGACCTTATCACTCTCTAAAATTACCTGAAAAGAGGCTGCAGTAAGATGGGGGCCAGCCCCGGGTAAGAAGAAATAGCAGAAGAGGAAATGCCTCAGTTTGCACCAGGTGAGGTTTAGACCGGATATTAGCAAAAATTTCTTTCCTGAAAGGGTTGCCAAGCACTGGAACAGGCTGCCCAAGGAAGTGGTTGTGATACCATCCCTGGAGGGATTTAAAAGATGTGTAGACATAGAACTTAGGGACATGGTTCAGTGGTGGCCTTGGCAGTATTGGGTCCATGGTCAGACCTTAGAGGTCTTCTCCATCCTAATGATTCTGTCTTCCCAAAATACTGCGCATCAGCAGAAAAAAAACCAAGCCTCTGATTTTCACATCCAAATGTTAGCTAATAAAGTGTTTAACCCTGGAGACATTTTCAGAAAATAAGTTCAGAGCCTTTGCTCAATTTAATCAGAAGAAGTTTTAAACCCTGATTGTGCAATTAAACACAATATACTCTTGCAGTTGCCATTTATCACACTGCTACCATGTCAAGTAATCTGGCCAACAAAACTGTTTGGTACCTAGGAGTGAAGAAATGAGAAGGATAATGTTCTGTAGGAAAGCAGGTCTATCCAACATTTCACAGTGCTAAAAATACCCTCGGGACTTGTTCTGATACCTTGTAATTATGCACACATATCCTGATTTATGGTCCATGTCTCCCAGCTCAAAGTAGTATGCACTCTGTTTCATATCTTGCCCTATTTATGTGTAAAATACTCGAGTCTGTAATGCCATAAAAGAGAGGACAGGCTCATTGCACATGTTACTATTGATTTCATATGAGCATAGGCATAATCTAATGATCCTTTTCAACTAAGGATAAATATGCACAATTTAGCCTTAAACATATTCAGCATCAGATCATTTCAACTGCTGCCTTTGCGAAATATGCCTGCGATGTTAAAGATCTCTGCTGTCCAGTCTCCTCCTTAAGACTGTGGAGAGTGTGGCAAAGGAGAAAAAGATGTACAAACTGGAAAAGGGACAAGAAACATTGTCACCTGTGCATCACGAAACATACCTGCTTCAGGCCAAACTTGTGAATTCATGTTCCACAACTTTCCCCTGCTTCTCTCCACCTCCACATGACCCTGCCCTCTCACTGCCCACCTACAGTAATCAATGAAGAAAAGAGAATCCACCTTGTCCAAGTGAGCACTACCAAAGAGAGAGGTAGCTGGTAGGAAAATAGATAAGTATTTTACCTGTAACAATTACTGGAAGTATCCTAGGTATATGCAGGTCCATTTCAAAAGAAGAAAGGACAACCTGGCTTACATGAAGAGATCTGATTTTCATTCCCCACATCTGCTCTGCAAACCTCACACAACCACTGGCAAGCGGCTAAAATCCTCTCCTTGGAGATGGATAGCAAAGGAATCACCAAACATTCATTTGCTAGTGGGTTGTTTTGTTCGGTTTGTGTTGGTTTGGGTTCTTTTTTTTTAATTTTCCACCAGTTTCTAAATAAGAAAGCACATGCAGATTTAATGGTGTAATGTGTTTTTTCCCACCTTTTACATACTACTCTTTAAAAAAGAAAATATGGTAAGTGCAATGGAGTGGCCTTAGCTGCTGCCTGTACAAGCAAGAGCTGGCATGTGCTAACAAGGGATGGTATGAGAGAGCCTATCCATTTCATGAAGGGATACAAAGACCATACCAGGGAGAAGGGTCTTCATATAACTGCAGCTGGAGTCATTAGAAATCTGACTACTTTTTTTTCCCCTAATATATCTTAAATTTAGTTTACTTTTGGATGGATATTTATTCACACCTTTTGCACAAAGGAAGAAGGTTTTGCAGTGTTCTTAAAATAATTTTGAAAAAGGACTCTGCCAACATGAGGTCCAGTTTATCCATTAAATAAGTCCATGTTTTTGCTGACTACTTTTTCAAAAACAATTTAACTTGTAGGCTGAATTCAAGCCTTATTTCATTTCACAACACAGCTTCAATTTTTTGTTTGTCAGTTCTGACAACTCTGTACCCGTTTCCTACTTGTATGGATACAATTTTAAATGTACTAATATACCAATAATAAACATTATTAACAATCACTGCAACATAAGTAGCAATTCCCAGAAAAAGCTACAACCCAAACCTGAAAGACACATAATATTATTTTAATTTATCTATTTTTGTATTCAGCTACATCTGCTACACATCATTTATGCTCCTCTTAATGGTAGTTCCACCAGGTTTTCTTACATTACAATGGAACTGTATTTTTTCCCTATTCAGATACAAGTAAGTTGTTCATCTTCATTCTGGAAGTGGTGCATGAATTAAGATGTGGATCAAAAGAATATTTTCCCCCACATGTGCAGAAACCACAAAATGTATTGAAAAGGAGCAGCCTAGCGAAAGCTTTAAGGAGTTCTCATGCTTTTTTTAGCAAGTTCACATAGATAGCTATGCAGTCAATTTTGTGAATAACCTAACCAAATAAAACCAAGAGACACTTGTATTTAATAACCTCTTTCAGGAACAATCTAATCTGCATACATCTCACTTTCCATTCTTTAAACATTTTGTTAAAAATCAAATTAGGAGGTTTGCTTTTCATGACCTGTTTTATGAATCTTTGATGAACTGTCCCACTATCCATGTTTATTAGCTTTTTCCTTCTCTTATTTCTTTTTTTTAAAGGGTAACTGCATTCCTTCCAAAATAAGATCATTTTTCTTGTCATTCCACTAACTTTTTTTAATGTGTTCCCTATTTCAAAGGGCTTATACGTTTAAACAAGTAAGGGTGTTGGTGCACCATCATGCATCGGATGTAGTCTAGAAATAGTTTTATCCATCCAAATTCAATTAGGTGCTGTGACAGTAAGAAGCAAAACTAGACTCTTTAAGACATAATCCAACATTTTAATGACAATCAATAGCTCCCTCCCTCTATGTGTGAGCTCCCTGATGATTATTAATCTTGATACACAGGAAGCTGAGCACTGGACAGGATAAAGGACTAGGCTGTGCTTCTGCTGCCAATGTGCTGAACTGAATGAACTGAGTGCAGGAAAACAGGAGTGGAACTTTTAAATTTTAATTATCTCAGAGAGACTAGGCCATGGAAATAAGACCCTGCCAACAAATTGATAAACCAGGTGCAGAATAACTTCTTTTAAAAATAAATTAATAAAAAATTAGAGGACAGAAAAAGACAGACTATTCATAAAAGCAGACAAGAGAGTTTGATTCTTTGGTTTTCATGCAATTTTCTTATGAGATTCTCATCAGAAGAAGAGAAATGAACCAAGAAATTCTTGAACTATTTACTTACATGGAAAGAAGGAGATATCACAGAAACAATTGTATATATAGAATATTTAAAAGCTATCTTTGGTGCATCTGAAAACCCACTTATAAATAAGAAAGGTAGAAGCAAACTTAAGCAGCAGGAAGCTATATTACACATCTGAACAGCCTAAAAATAACCAATGAAAAGGTCTACAGCAAATCAAAGACACAAAATAAGCTATCACCATGTTGAAAACTAGTATTTTATAGTGATACTCTATAGGAAAAGTCAAACTAACAAGAGCCCTGATTCAGAAAATAGAGACTGTAATGGTATTACTACTTTCCAGCCATCTGGATCCACAGAGATATTTAATGCTGCTAAGAACTAGGGCCTAACACAGAAACCATAAGGACAAAAAAAGAGAAAGATGGACATAAGAGAGTAATTTAGCCTCAACAGCCCAAAACTGTCAGGAGTCTACCATTTTTGGCTTATAAGATAGAGCACATATTTAGCATCTGAAAAGTCTGGATTTTGTAATAAGCATCAGACTCAATCTTAATGTGCAGAGGATACAGCCTCTTTGTAAGGCTTTCAATAACATCATACTTGATCATATAAGAAGAGCCATTTAGACTTTACATATTGAGCAATGGCTCATCTACAAAATATCAGCCTATAGAAACAGCAAAAGAACACATTACAAAAGGATATCCAGTCCTCCCGATAAGACTTTAAAGCAATATATAATATACCCTGGATTAATATCATATTAATAGCTATGGAAACTCATACCCTTCCCATTTCAATAGCCTAAGCCGAATAGGGAATGCATCTGACTATCTTTTCAGTAATTCTACTTTTTAAGTGTTACATTGAATCAGGTCAAGCAGAACCCAAGATACTTTATTTCAAGGCTATTTCAATGGTTAGAGCAGCAATTTAAATAGAAAGCGAGAGTGCTACTGTTCTCGGTATTTTAAACTATTTTAATAGTTTAAATAAATGAAAGTTATTGAAACTGGTTTCCAGAAATGAACTTGAATCATGCACAAATGTGCTGTTTCAATACAGAATAAGATCGGCAGTGCAGAAATGAATTACTTTAAAAAGGAAAAATATGCTAAATCAGACAAAGATTTGAAACTCCAATACATCACAGGTGATTCTCCAGTAGCATATGTTTCCACCCAGAATACACCTATTGCACACAGAAAGTAGAAAATGAAAAAAACCTGCTAATCCACACAACAATGCAGGTTCACAGAAGCAGTGAAGTGACACAAGGGCTTCAGCTGGGTCCTTAAAAGCAGGTACTGGGGTAAAATGAGATATAGCAGGGTGCAAAGGGAATAGGCGAGTGATCCAAAGATAGGTTCCCACCTTCTTCTCTACCCTGCTGTCCATGCTCCAGGAAAAAGCTGCCTTTAGCATTGCTAGAGTACATGTAGGAAAATATATTTGAGAAACTAAGACACTAGAGGGTACATAGTGGTGCTTCAAAGCATGATGTTTCTAAGATCGTTCTCTCATTCTCTTTTCTAGTTCTTTTTATAGACACAGACCCATGAAGGAAAGACCTTGCTGACTGAAACAGTTTCTCTCTGAGATGTGCTATTGGCATAGAGCTGGCAAAATGATACTAAATTAGAACAGAAAGCTTAGAAGTGACCGTCACTTAAATACAAGAGTATACACATACTCCACTCATAGTGGAAGAGCAAATAAACAGAAAATAAAACTGTACATAACAGCAACTTCTTCTTTAGCTGCAATAAGAGTCACGTTCACACAGTTATTGCCTAGTGTCCCCAGGCTGGACTAGTTCATCATTACCTGGGAGCAAGAGAAGGAGCTGATAAGCCAAGTACCCTCATGCCAGGCTCCCCCAACAGTGCTCAGAAGAGCCCGAGGAGCTGCAGAGCCCCTGGGCAGTGCCCCCTGCCCAGCACCACACAGCAGAGCCACACATCCCTGGAGAGCACCTGCCTACAGCAAACCTTGGCCACAGATCCACTACAAATTTCAGTACCCATATTTTATATTTAAAAACAGAACTTTAATCCTCACAGCCTATATCAACTAACCCTGGGAATGCTAAGGTTTTCATCACAAAAGCTTAGGAGGTCCCAAAATGTCCTCATCCAGCAGGCATGCCCAGAAACATCTCAATTCCAGCAGGTCTGGAAACCTCACATCCGTGAGGCCTGAGCTTCATTAGGAACTACAAAGAGTTACTCCCCCTAACATCTTGCCCAAGGACGTCAGTCCCACAGGCAGGCAGTACTTTTACCTAGAGAGGTTCCACGCATCTTTGCATCAGCAAAGACTTTCCTCGAAATCAGTTGTCATCATCACTGTGACAAATCCTGCACTCCTCCAAACAACCCTTCTCAGCTGCTATGTACAGAATTCAGTTACCTATTCCAGAAATGTGCAATGAACCTAAAAGGTGGGGCAGGAACCCAACAACCAGACACTGCAATTACTCACATCCTGGCTGTAACGTCCCCTTACAAACCCACACCTAGCTTCACTTGCAGCTCATTCTTGTCTGGAGTGAAGGAAAGGGGAACAATTATACTATCTCAAATCATCATTATTGTTTCAATGATTGCATTAGCATTCTCAAAGCATAAACTGCCCACAAAGCATTTGAGGGAGACATCTAATGATGGATTTTCCCAACAGAGAAAGCAATTCCTCTAAGCAATAAAACAGTCTGTGAGAAATCCTGCAGTCATAAATCTAGTATTTCTCATTACAAAATTTACATCAGCTACGAAGTGATTACTTCTAAAATTACAAACCCTTGTGGGCAGAAATATTAGTGGCTTACCAATTGCCATTCTCATGAGTCATGAGAAAAGCAGTCCAAGTCATAATAATCTTGTAAAAAAAAAATATCAAAAGAATTAATTGTCTTATTATAGACAAAGTTTAGGACATCCACATAATAAGCATCTAGGCATCAACATATAAAGGCCAGCTGTAAGTTCCCATTGAAACTTTCAAAGGTTACACAGGAATATCCAGGCAATACAGCTTTGTCACAATTTTTCAACAAATCTCCACCTTTCAAACCTGGGTACTGCAACCTAGCTGCAACCTCAGGGGCTTTAAGGACCACTGGGATTAAACCAAATGCATTTTATTAGAAAAAGCCTGCCCTCCAACACATGCTTGGGAAAGAGATGAATGTTACATATTCCTTGAGGAAAAGTAAGATACTGCACAAGGACCTTAAAGACGGGATTGATCACACAGTGAATAGA
The DNA here is from genome assembly GCA_013390045.1 of Picathartes gymnocephalus. NCBI lineage: Eukaryota > Metazoa > Chordata > Aves > Passeriformes > Picathartidae > Picathartes > Picathartes gymnocephalus. The sequence goes on along the minus strand of WEKY01046498.1, from coordinate 99,181 downwards.
ATCAAAAATAAAATAAAATCTGTTTAACTCATCTGGACTCATGCTTCACATACATAAAGAAACTTTTGTAGTTTAACTGCAGAGAAAGCAGAGGAGAGACCTTTTCAAGAAGATATACTCAAATGTAAAATACATTTCTACACAGCTACTTAAACATAGGATGTGATACTGGTTTTGACTGCTCACAGAAATGGAGGGAAAGGGGAAACAAAAGGAAAAAGGAAACGGGAAAAGGGAACCACAGCTGAAAGCAAAGAACTGTAACAATACATTCCCTCCACTTAGCAAGGCAACTGCTCCATGACAGGCACAAGACGAACCTTGGCCCAGTGCCATGGCAGAGGAGACTTTTCGGTGGAGCACTGGCCCCATCCTCTGCTGTTAAGCTCAGCTATTGAGTTGGTACTATCGTGCTACTTGCCTTACACAGTACGGTGCAAAATTTATTGCAAGCAAGGTAACAGTAGCAAAAGATCCTGTAAATATATGCTTGCAAAAGAAATTAAGTTTTATTACAAACAAAAATAAACTAAAAGAATAATTTACACAATTTATTATCTCATCTTAGCCCCATGCACTTATTTTAACTATTTAGGGAGTAGCATGATCACATACTCTGTGTTTATGAGAAAATAATTTCTAAACTATTTTTATTCCTTACCATCAAATAGAAAAATATTCAATATGCTTATGCCTTCTGCCCTAATAATATTAGGGTTGTAAAACGATATCTCAGTGTGGCATTAGCTTTTTGATCTTTGATCTATTGGTGCCATTTTAGTAGATAATAACCAGCTCAAAATACTGACCTAGTAAAAAACACACTTCAGTGTTCCCATAGTGCATTTTACCACTAAAGGGTAAATATTTATTTCCTGTCTATTTACTATTTCACAAGATATTCATATAGGGAATTGCTCTTGTGTCTGGTTCTACATCCACCACTACCCATGGTGTCACTTGTTCACAATTCACTACAAAAATGCATTTTTTGGAAAGAAAATTCAAAACACTGTTACTTAGAGATGGATAAAAATTAATATGCATATTATGCGTAAGTCAGCTTCAGATCTGATATTTAAAAACCATCCTCAGTCAGATTTACTCTAATCTGGGGCTGAGGTCTACTGACCAGCACAGAGGGGCAAGTACTCTCCTTCCTGCTAGGAAAGATGCTGCACTCGTTATGTGGTCAGCAGCTTGCAGAACAGATAATCCAGACACTGTTAAACTCTATATAACATTTTTCCTTTAATTTCCTTACTATTCTTAGATAATTATGAAACATATTCCATTACAGCTCCAAATCAGAAAACTTTTTTACAGTGCAAATGTATCTTCAGCAGCAGCCAAGATACTTTTCCTGCACTGTTAATCCAACAGGACATGACATCACCCATGATCAAGATCAGTCATCTCCACGTGAAATTGCTTTCTGACTCTTTTAAAAAGATGCTTAAAGATGACAAATTATTTTTGATATTAAAGTTAAAACACTTCATCTTGAAACTGTCAAAATGAAAACTTCCAATTTCCTGGATTGTTTATTAAAATCTCAAAATAGTCTCACTATTTTTCAAAGCCTGATCTGGTAGGGAAAGAACTGAGAAGCAAAACTTTTCACTAGATTAAACCATAGTTCTCATACATTCCCACTCCTTCCCCACTCCAATTAAAAATAAATATATATATATATATATATTCTTGTATTTTTGGGAACACACTAGCAAACGTGGTGAAAAACACTATTCCGCTCCAAATCTTTCATAATTCCTTTTGAGTATTTTCATTACAGCTTTAAATGAAGAACTGAGATTGATAATAAACTATTAAAATTAATTAGAGCAGTTAGTCAGGAAAGGGAAATGCAAAGAAGCATATTTTTCCAGAGAACAAAGATCTATTTTCACACAATGAATTCCCCAACTAAGAGGCTGAACTAACATCAACAGCATCTGGCCCACTGCACAACTGGTCACTCTTCACATTGCAATCACAAGACCAAGTTGTGAAATTCATCTCGTACACCAAATTAAACCCTGTCCTTCAGCTGAGCGACTTCTTGCCATATTGCCAGAACATGAATCCTGTGCCTACAGCATCTTTCAGTGTGGAAACTCACCCTCCCAGAGTCTTCCTGCACGGTCCTGTCCTCATACTTCAGGGCATAGCTTACACCTGGCATCCCAGTGCAATTTAAACACATGCCTTCTCCAGATTCTGCTAATTTTGCAAATCTGATTTATAAGCCATATTTTTAGGAGGCACATGACAGAGATGAACTGTCAGATGAACAGAGGTGCTACTGCTTTGGTTTCAAGGATGAAGCACAATTTACTGGTTGCCTTCAGATGGGCTTTTTCAGGGATCCGTGCTCAAGCTTGTCAAAGAAAAATTTCCTAAACAGTCTAGAGATAGAATGAATAGGGATTTGAATGTGCTTACTGGAAATATTCCTTTCCTTATGACCCCAAAGAACTTAAAAACAGTGAAACACTGCAACAGAAATTTACAAAACTAAGTAACTGGGTGCTACATACAAAACCAAGTTAAATTTAAAAAAAAAAATGAAGTGATACACATGGAACAGGAGATGTAGGAAGAGGGAAAGGATTTTCTGTACGTATGGATGTGGTCTGGGCTGATTGTCACCAATCAGAATAGAGGCTTTGGGGTTATACTCAATAGCTGCCTTGACAAAATTTCAGGACTATTCCAAAATTTCTGTAGCAGTCAAAAAGCCAAGTTAGAAATTATTAGGAAAGAAACAGAAAACAGAAAAGATAATAGCTTAGCTTATCTGCATAAAAATGTAATATTTACTGCTTTAATTCTTTTATGTACTTCCACTTCACCATGTACTTCAGCTAGAAGGTGTAAGAGGAAAGGTGAAAGGTGGGAAACAAATTTTGTCTGCAATATGATGAGACAGATCACAATGCCTCAGCCAGGGCAAAGACAACAGAGGTTATGATAGACCTGTATTCAATGGCAGGTGACAGAGACAGTGGGGGGGAAATCACTGTTCACCATCTCTTCCAGCACAAGAACAAGGGTCAAAAAGAGAAACTAGTAATATCAAGAGATGTCACTTCAGCCACTGAAAAACTAAACTGAGGGAACTGTCTGCTAGGGGAATTAGGTGATAAAAATTTGTCTGATTTGTTGAGGTCTGGAGAAGATTTATCAAAAGCTTTTACATGTAAAGGTGTCCTTCTGGCTGAGGAAGTCCTGAGCAAGTTACAAGACCCTCCCACAGTCTTTGTGGGGGAATCTCGTAACGGGTACCAGGGAAGTAATCCTACACTCTTGAAACACTTTTAGCTGTTTCTTAGGTATCATCTATTCAAGACAGAGACAGACAAGGCCAGACATACCAGGTTTTTTTGGTTACAACAGTGTCTGGGCTTTTTATACCCAACACTTTTATGTAATTAGAAAAACTAATTTCAAAAATGTTCACTCTAGCTGACCCTTCCTCTGCATACAAGAATAAATAAAACCTTTTATTATAAAACCCACTGCTGTCAGGCTGATGCTGTGACTTTGGGAAGTTCTACCTACTTCAGAAAGGGAAGGCAAAGGACCTCAGCGAAAAGAAGAGACTGCTAATCAGGAATAAGAATGGCAGGCTGGTAGAGCCCTGGTATCCTCACCACTCACAAGCCTCAGAAAAGGAGGCCTCAGATGATCACAGCTCGGTGCTTCACTGCAGCTCTTGGCGTGACTGCACAGGAGCACACTGGGTAGGAGCTGTACTTTACAGCTGCTCCTGGAGGGAAGTTCTGTCAGGTTAGTTTAGACGGTATCATTCACCAACAGCAATGTGTATCAGCCCAGTTGTTTCTGCTGAAAGGAAGAGGTGGGATATGAAATAGGTTGTTTGAGGATCAATAGTGTATGAAATATCTATGGAAATATTTGGAAGCATATTGTTTTGGTTTTACCTCAGATAATGTTTTCATACACTTTTTGAATGTCTTGCACACTAAAAATGAGGTACAGATACAAATTTTACTTGTCTGATCTTGAAAGCTTGAAAACATTTTGGATTATGAGGGCATTTATACCTACTTAGATTTCTTCAAAAAGAATTGAACTGTATTATCTAGAGAGAGTGACAAAATAGAGAAAAAAAATTTTGTTCTTCCCAGATAAGAAAACTGTTCCAAATTTTTCCCAGTGAGAAATTTTAAAAACTGGCATGGGGTTGTTGGTTGGATTTTATAGCTAGTGAAATATATGTTGTTGTGTCATGTCATAAACAGAAAACTGAAGCATCCTTTTTAAATCCTCAGCACTGCTGACACTTCCAACAAGTACTTCCGTATTGGTTTTGGTCTTATCTGTTTCTAACAGACAGCCTCATGCCTTGGAAATCTGACCTGAAAGAAAAATTCAGCCCCAAGTATCTGCTGTCAATTGTGCAGAAAATAGGAGATGACAGCAAAGTCACTCCTGCATGCCAAATTAGATCTCTTTCCAACATCTTCTAATGTCATTATTAGCACTCAAATACACTGTGTCAAAATGTGTCTGTATAGGGAGATGGACCAGGCAACATGAAATTTATCTCTTAGTCAATATGACAAGCTGGTTTTGATTCAGACTTTCGAATAGGAGCGATTCTTAAGAAAAAATATCTGCTCCATCACGAAGGTTTGTTTACAAATATGGATACTATAATAGATGGAAACATTTAGGAAAAAACTGTATTATGCAGTTTCATTGGATTTCTGGAGCCAATCGTGTAATAGGAGTTCAAATCATCAGTGTGAGCCTTAGGGTGTACGCTCCAAATAGTCAATGGTGCAATGCAAAGAGATTCAACAAGATCATCCTCAAGAAGATTTGTGTCTGCTTCAGAGATAGCCTTAGTAGAAAATACTCATCCTAAAGCAACCACATAAATGTGAATTTAAGTGTACCAGATGGTTTGAGAACAATATTCAAAGGACTGAAAAGGGAACCACATCTGCAAAGATTAAATTCCAGTAATTTGTTCATGGTTTTATTTCTGACTAAATGTACCCAAATAAAAGTGAATACCCAGACACCAAAGGCACTTAACTACTGATGGAAAACAATTCCTGGAAGATCAAAGCCTTTCCCTGTAGCGCTGAGAAGAAAAAAGAGTGTATCATCTAAATAGAGTGCCACTGCTTAACATATAGCAAAATCAGTAGACATTACAGCTCCGTACCCTTCATCCATGGGGCAAAGTTCAGAAGGTTAATAGAAGAAATTAAATAAACCACAATGGAAAAGGTTTGGAGTCTCATACACATCAGACTATTAATTAACCTAAAGAGAAGAAAAGACTACTTAATTCCACTAAATAGATGGATATTGGTAAACTTCACCATTAGCAAGATGCTTCCTGTTATTTCATCTTTATATAACTTCTTAATGCTCATTTCATTCCACCCAAGGCCAGACAATTATTACTTGGTAAAGACAACAGAGTTCTGTACCTTCTCATTAAACTTGGATGACTCTTTAAAAAAATGCTTAGGAATGTTTAAATACTTTGTGTTTGGTTCTTAGTGAGCATGGGAAGTGGCTGTAAGGCATTTACACTCACCATCCACAACAGAGGTGATCACGTTCTGCCTTCTGATCTGGGCTCACAGATCCATAACTAGTACATGAAAATGCTTAGAAAAATTACAGTAATAACCAAAGTAGTACAAACCCTTCCATTCCTTAGTAAAATTTAATCCTTTATAACAAGAGAAAGTTTGTGCAAATCTTAGCATTCTAATTTCTTAACTTCTTAAAGCATGGAAAGTTAACCATGATCAATGCATATTTTAATCCAAAAAGTATCTCATTATCTTTCCAGAAGTGAATTTTACTTTTTCCTAAGTTAATTGCAAGTATTTTTTAAGTGAGCTTCGGTATACAACTTTAACACAGATTTTAATCATCTCATTACCATAAAATGTATACACAGTTTCTCATACCTCAAAATAGTATAACAGAGAAACATATAATTTCATTTTCTGTGTATACACTGTATATATAATACACCAACTTTTGCCAGCTACAGAAAAATGAACTCTTATGTGCTCAGCTCCTTTCCAAATTAAGACTGAGAAAAAGACACACAGATGTTTACTCATAGCCTTTCTCCTTTTGTAGTTCTTTTCCCAATAGCCTGCATGTAAACATCGTTTATCTGTATGTTGTTTCCAAGGTTTAAAGTTTTGACTGTTTGTCCATTTATATGAAAAGAACCCTGTTGGTTTATATGAAAGGATAGAGTCCATTCTCCCAGCTCTGCCACCTCCCCACTAAATTCAGAAAAAGTTGGCATTATTTTTAATGTCATTACAGAAGAATAAATCCAACCAAGCCTGCCTCCACACCAGCAGACTAGAAAAGAGAAGTCAATATCAAGCATATTTTGGGGCAAAAGGCATAAGGAGAAACATTGGCTATGGTTAGTGTCACTCAAGCCTTTCCAGGCTGTAAAATCTTCAGGATAATCAATTAAATATGAATTACAAGAATAAGCTAGCATAGTCTTGCTCCACATCTTCATCTGATGATATCTGATTGATATATCTTTCACATAGGTCTGCAGAGTAGCATTCCTCCAACAGATGTACCAAAGAAGATCAAAGATTGTTGAAAATAAGCTGTAAGAAGATGGGGGTATAAGCAAGGTCATCACTGTAGTCAAAGATGAACGCAACAAACAAGGTATTGTTTTTAAAAGATCTCTTTACAAAGACTGAGCAGGGCCAGGCACTATTCACAACCACAAGGGCACAGCATCATAGCTCAAGAGGAAGTGATGGTGGCAGGCAGCCTTGAATTTAGGAAGGAGAAATGGCAGAAACTACCGAGTGGATGTCACTCAGTGTTTCTTGAGAGCTCTTGCACCTCCTGATAGGGAGAACTCGAGCACCCTCTGACTTAGTTCAGCAGCTGCCTCCCTGTGGTCACAGCAGAGCAGAACTGGGGTTTCAATTGCTCTGCTTTGGTCTCTTGACAGGGGATGGAAGAGATTTTTATACCACATGGACAAGTGCAGGGAAATTGGCGGTGGGGAAATACCTGGAAATTCGCTTCTAGCGAGGATGACATAACAGGAGCACATATCCAACACAAGTCATCATTTGGCAGAGCCTCTACCCCAAATAACCTAGTCTCTAAATAGATACAGGAGAAAGCTTTGTCAAGTACTTCTCAAGTGCACTAATAAAGAGATAGCCCAATTAATCTATATTCCTAACTTTCTCCTCTATATTCCCAACTTTCTCTTCTATATTCCCAAACACAGAATTAAAAAAAAAAAAAAAAAGAAAAATTCTAAAAGTCTAAACCACATTATTTTAAGCCTATTAAGCATTTCCTGAAAGAGACAGAGTTGTCAGGGCCATACAAGCCCAGAAATCAGCTGTAAGTCTTTTATTTCTCAAAATTAATTTCTAAGTTATGAATAAGATGAAACAGTCACCTTCTTCCTGTCTCTGACAAGTAAATGGAAATAACAGTAGAAACCAGGAAAAAAAATGTGAAACTGAAGAATCAGGTAACTAAAATTGATGAAAGATTATAACTGTGTTCATAAAAATGCAGTGTTGAACATCAAAATGCAACCTCCAACCTCCTCCTGCACATGAAGGAACCAACAGCTTGAGATGCTGACATGGCATAAAGTAAAAGGTGAGAAAAAGGCACACGATGAATCACTAAGCTACCACCGATGAAGTAACAGATCCACTATTTACCAAATATATCTCCACACAAATATCTTGACATTTAAGTCTGGCTTACAAATACGTCCTGTAGCTTTAGTCACAATTTCCCTACCAGTATCTTTACAATCCTGTGCACAAGATGACAAACATCCTTGGCATGGCCTGTGGACCAGAAAGAATGAACTGAATAAACTTCAGTCACCAAGGCTGCTGGTTTGCCTGCCTCTGAATTCAGTGACACAGCAAACCAAACACAGGAGGCAGCCACACCACATCAGCCCCTTACCTATCACTACCCAAATCCACCTGGCCATTGGATCACCTAACAAAATTGGAAAAACAGAAAGAAAGAGAAACAGAAGTAAGGAAAAAAAAAACCAGGAAGTACCCAATATCTTTTAAAAAAGGATCAAGTCTAGGAAGTAAATAATGAAGGCAAAGTAACCCATATGGGTACTAAGTATATATAACACAATACTTGATCTTCAAGTCACACAGATTTCTAATTTAATAAACCAATTGTAATGGTACATAAGATGCGTGCAAGCTTCCCTCAGCTGTGCAGCAGAAGAAAGTTTCTAGTTCAAGGAATAATTAGATTTCCCTAAAATGATCTCTTCTGTCTCTCTTGCACAGAGGAGCCAGGCCCACTCATGCCATATTACATGAGCAAACAGATTCACAGAGAAAAAAAAGACTGATACAACTTTCCCTTAGCATTCCTCATGCTATAGATGGGCATGAAAATAGCCACCAAATAAAATTAAACAAATCACTTTTTCCCTTTTTTGTGTGTGTTTAGATAAAACATCAAAGCAATAACACTTTTCAGACCTTTAAGTGTAATTGATGAGAACATCCATTAACAGAGTAATTTCTGAAACTGTAGATATTAATTATTTTGTTTCAAAACCCATTACTCATTTTTATGACCTGAAGGCTATTGGGCACCCAGGAAAATGGCCATACTAAGGCTCAATACTTTCTATTTACTCTCTGTTTCACAAAGTATCTTGCAAAGAGCCTCAAAGGTACCAGACGGATCCAACAGCAATGCAGCCATCACACACATCCCCCCAGCACTGCCTGTCCGGGCTAACAAATGGTTTTAGCCTCTTACTGACCATAATCAAAGTGCAACTTTAGAGGCTTTACATAAAGTTACCTGGAACATCAGGGATAATATAAAGGTCCTATAAGCATTCAGAATCTATCTAGCCTGCTTTTTCATATCATGTACCTTTTTGCACAAGCTCTTAAGAGAATTAACATACTTTTAATGAAAGCTAACTTTATTTGAAATATTCCAGAGGATGCTGTGCTTGCTTTTGGTCAGTTTGGTTTTTAAAAATAAAAGTTCAATTTCACTTTAGAAGAGCCAAGATTTTGACTTCTACCTCATGGTAGAAAGACTCATACAAGACAGAAAAAAAATGATACAGCCACAATTATAAAGAAATCAGGTCCATGGGTATCCTCACATTTCAAAATCAGGCAAGTTAGTCAGACCCAGGCTCTGAAAAAAACACTAAATTCGATCTATATTTATTTTTCCACAGAAAAGCCATATTCTAACAGGCAAAGAAGATTACAGACTTACTGTTGATGCTTTGCCTAGGAGTTTTACAGATACTCACATTAATAAAAGAAACAGCATTTTCTGCATCATACTTATAACTAGTAATGCCAATTTTGCTTTAACTATTTGCTCAATCATGTGGTTTTGGGACCCACACATAATGTTATAAACAAATCACACCACAGCCTAAGGGAGAAAAGAGCAGAAAATTACTTCAGCAAAAGTGAACGAAAAACACACTTTCTAGCTATGAACTCATATATTTGTGGTCAATATTTAATAGTATTTGTGTAGCAATATTTCTGCAATTAAGTTTATGCACACTGTGCACCATAGTCCCAATGAATCAACACGAATATCTCTTTCATTTGCAACAGTTTGATTTCTGAAAAGAACATAAAATTAGCTACAATAAAGTTGGCTGGTGTTTGGGATTTTTTTTTGTAAAGTACTTTAAGGAAGGAACTAGTAGAAAGTATACTTCTCTCAAGTTTGACGGTCTAGTAGCACAAATTTGTCTTGTTTCTCCATTGTTAGTTAATTAACATATGCACAGAGGACAAAAAGACAAACTAAAGATGTACTTTGATAGACCCATTCCCACTTTATGCTATCTTCCCTTCCCGAACTTCAGAAGTCTCAAAATAAAACGGCAATAATGGCATGAATTTCCTCAATAGTTCCCTTGTTCAGGGACTGAAAGGCTTGGTGTAAGCAGTTCTACATTCAGTTTTTCTACCATTCACTTACCCTGTGATAACTTAAAGTTCTCTTCCAACCTTGATGACTGTGGTTCTGAGATCATCCAGTCTGACCATCAATCCAGCACTACCAATGTAACCACTAAACTGTGGTTACACACTGCCACGGCCAGATCAGAACCACATTACCCAGTGCCTTAAAAACCTCCAGAGTGGTGACTCCACTACCTCCCTGGACAACTTATTCCAATGCTTGACTACCCTCACAGTGAAAAAAAATTTCTCATATTTAATCTGAATCTCCCATCCCAGCTGAAGGCCATTGCCTCTGGTCCGTTCACTGCAGGCAGAAGAGATTGGCCCCCACCTCCCTCCAGCCTTCTCTCATGTGGTTGTAGAGAGTGATGAGGTTCCCTGAGCCTCCTCATCAAGGCTAAGCAGGCCCAGCTCTCTCAGCCATTTCCCATCAGACAAGTTTTCTAGACCATTCACAGGCCTTGGTGTGCTTTGCTGGACATGTTCCAGTGTCTCCATGTCCTTTTTAAAGTGAGGGGCCCAGAACTGGACACAGAACTCGGGGCATGGCCTCATCAGTGCCAGGTGCAGGGGTGTGATCACTGCCCTGGTGCTGCTGGCCACATTATTCTTGATCCAGGACAGTGTGTCATTGGCCTTCCTGGCCACCTGGGCATACTGCTGGCTCATCCTGAGCTGGCTGTCAACCAGCACCCCAAAGTTGCTTTCTATCAAACAGCTCTTAATTTCTTTAATAACCTTGGAAGTGGAAGCAACTCACTGCATTGTCAAAAAGCCAGTGAGAGGTGTGCACTGTATCTCCTGTGACACCTGCACAGCATGGCACTGTGTATGAACTTCCTTTCTCCAGAGTGCCACTGGCTTTTCCCCAAGAGATTTTAGAATCAGAGATTAGTTTGGTTTGAAAGGGACCAATAAAGACATCCAGTCCAACCATTTTGCAATGAGCAGGGACAGCTTCAACTAGATCAACTTGCTTGGAGCCCTGTCCAACCTGATCTTGAATGTTACCAGGGATGGGGGATCTACCATCGTTCTGGACAACTTGTTCCTGTGTTGCACCAAACCCTGTGAAAAAAAAATAAATTCTTATATCTAGTCTCAATATATCCTCTGCTAGTTTTAAACCATTACCCCTTGTCCTATTGCTACAGGCCCTGCTAAAAGTCTGTGTCCCTCTGTGGATACTGTCAGAAGCCTGACAGAGAAATCTCAAGCATATTTACAGCTATGTTTTAGTTAGACTGTAACTGTTCCCAGAGAATGTTAGAAAACAACTCCTGAAAGGAATGTAAACAAAGCTATTCTTAGCAATCCAATAGCTTTAAGAGGTGTTACTCTTATTAACCAATAATATGATACTTGAGTCCCTGTATTATAAAAGACGCAGGATTTTGAATAAAGAAGAAGTTTGTTGAAGCTGAACAAATGTGTTCTGGACATCTTTATGCCGCGTTCCTCTCCCGCCCCTGGGGAAAACAGCGGCAGCCCCTCTTTCTTGTAAGACCCCAATGAGTACAGGAAAGTTGCTGTGAGGTCTCCCCATAGCCTTCACTTCCAGGCTGAACAATCCCAACTCTCCCAGCCTGTCATCATAAGATTGCTGCCCACAGTGGTTCCATGGACCTGCTCTTCTCCCGTAATACTTTTTATGCTATTGTGCTTTATAAAATGCTTTCTGTACAGCACCACTCCCTTATGTTGCTCTCATCTTTCCTCTAAAGCTGATATAGACTGGCAGCATTAATTACCCTCCTTCCACCAGGTCTGTTTTTCCAAAGTTATCATTTCACACCAGTCAAATTCCCTCCTCTTACATTATAGGCCTTAAAGCTGGTGGGACAGGACTCAAGTTTTTGCTTTCCTCCATCTCTTCTTACTGCCACTGTTAAGTGACATGGCGGATGTTCTGAGAGGACTCCCTTTCTTCTTACACTTCTTTGTCCCTTGCAGGCTTGCTTGGTGTACCTCTGAAAGGCAGCCAGGCTCCCCTGGCAGCCTCTGACATTCCTACCCCTGAGGATGCCCCAGCTACAGGAGCAGCTCTTCCCAAGAAGACACTACAGCAGCAGCTGGCAGCAATTGCACCTGAGCAATCAGGCCTCTCTTTCCTAACAGGTGTTTCCCTACCCAAAACTTGCATCCTCCATAGCAGTGCAGAGGGTGCTGCCGTGGTGGAGGCTTCACCTGCAGCCCTGCTGGAGTCCCACTGCCTTGTTCACAGCTAACTGGAAGTCACATATGCAGAGCAGCTCTATGGGGCTTTATCACTTTGTGCTGAAAACAAGTCATTGAAACAAAGCAGACAAGAAGAACAAAGAAGGAAAAACACCAAATGGGCAAGGTCAGGCTATATGAAATTAGTCCTGATCCAACTATTTCAATTTAGCTAATATTCATCACCTCATCAACACAACCCTGCCTGCATTCTGCACTCCTTCCTCAGCAACATCCATCTGTCAAATTATGCGTTCCTTGCTGAGACCAGGATATTATGGCTGCAAGAAAGCATTTAGCCCATCATGGTTGCTACTGCAAAGTAATAAATAATACTTAAGGGAAAGGAAAAAGAAAGTATGAGGGTTTTTTAATTCCATTTGACTGAGTTGATGGCCTTCACCTCTTAATGTTATGTTATTATTGCTACAGTAGGAAGACATTTAGCTTCTAAGTGTGTTTCAGACATCTGTGAATGACTCATTATCGCTTTCTTTTCTTAGAAAAGATTGGCTTCTGGCTCAACTCCAAAACAAAAACCCACTGAAACACCTGGACACCAGAACCATACTGTTGTGACTACTGATCCATCTGCAAAACAAGCTGGCTACCTGCTTGATGCAGGATAGTTCAACAGGGAGCTACTCTTCCGGCTTCCCTATAGCTGTGCATCCCTCACACAGAGACAAGGGGTAATTTGTTTGTTAGTTGCTCACTAAATCCCTTGGGTTTTATCAAAGCATTTTGGAAATCAACTGATCTGGAAGAGATGTCACAGGTGCAGGCCAGGTGTTGGGGTGCATCAGAAGAGGAACCAGAAACAGAGGTTTTAGTAAATGAACAGGGACTTTGACAGTAGCAATTTAGTTTCAGAGGGAGACATTTGCTTATTGACTTGGTTTATCAGTTTATTTCACTACTTATTGAAATCTGATTGAAATAAAGGCACCTGAACAACTTTAAAATACTTTTTAAATTGGTCTGCATGACATAATTGATAGCCAGAATTTATCTAGAAAGACAAACTGCCTTTTGATTGGCTGTCTACTATAATAATTACAAGCTGAATTATCAAATCCTTTCAAAATAGCTCTCTCTTGTAAATAAAATAGAGTGAAAACAGACATTACATGCAAGTTCTAATTTTTTTCTTCCCCCTTATAATTAAGGGGCTTGATATTCCTATAGCTGTTTTGCTGTTGCTTGTACTAAAATGGTTTTAAATTATTCTAAAGTCTCTCTCCATATGTAGATAAGTATTTCCATGATATAACATTACCATAAAAAAAAAAAAAATCACTACAATCAGCATTTCATTTTTACTTCCCACAATGGACAAAGATATTTCACACTGGAAAAATCTTGTTACCCCAAACTTAGATCAATTAATGCCAAAAGTATTTTTCCATGAAAAGAAGAATTTATAGGAAACATTTGGTTTTGGTTTGAGAAGTTAAATGGTCTGCTTGCATTTAAGTCTTGCATTAAGTCTAAGTTAGAAATAGTGAAGTTGTTGAAAATATTTAACTTCTAAAGCAAAATAGGTCATGACTTGAAAATTTCCTCTCTGGGGTACCGGCCTCAAGGATTACATTTAGAAGTTCAGCCTTTTGAGTTAATAGGGAAATCCCAATTCTCAGTCCAACATATCAAAAGTACGGAAAAACCTTAAATAAAAGAAAAAAATATTATTAATAATAAATACACTTATCTATTGCCCATAACTATTAGAAGATAGGTATACAAGCCAGCTGTATACCTGACTAAAGTTAAATTCTGCCTTTTGCAATGGTATGTCTGAAGTGATAATGCAAAGAGGGAAAGGATTGTTATGAACAAAAAGTACTAATCTGCTGTCTCAGTCTTACTGAAACTCTCCCCTAACACTTAATCTAAAATGCTTTCAGCTTTTAAATTCACCTTCCCAAACCAGTAGGAGGTTAAAGCAGGACCCAATGGGAGGTTAGATTTATTTAATATTCAGTCATTTCTCAGATGAAATATTGCAGTCTGTACTCACAGGTATTTGTCAAACCATTAAAGTAATGGCTTATAACTATTACTTGAAATAGTAGCTCTATTTGTAACTACCATTGACAAAGGTTAAGCAAAGTGCATTAATTTTCTTTGAAAAATACCCAAAACCTTTGCTGTAGAGCACTGAGGGAATGTGCCCCATTAACTAGTTCGGAGCTGTAAGCTGAGGCAATGCTAATAAATACTGTTTAGCAAAAAGGAACCTTCATCTCTATAAGACCTTCTCCAGCAGTACCCTCCATGCCTCACAGCTCTATAGTTCACTGCAGATGTGTCCTACAAGCTCTGACACAAGTTCAGTTTCTGTACCTTCACCTATTAACAGCACCTGTAACGATAATATTCATAACTAGAGCTACAAATCAGCTATTTTTCTAAGCCATTACATTTGAGATATATTATTGTACTTACATTTTTCTAGTATCCATTAGAAATAAGATCATCAGAAAGAAGTAGTAATAACACAACAAAATCCACACAATCTCTTCTGTGCCATTTCCATGACATGCAATGTGTACAGCCTCCCTTGACTCTGCAGATCCCAATTTCAAATCTGCACTTAAGCACTGTGAAAGTTCTAGAAGTTTAATTTTTACATTTTTCTCGTATTTTGCTAAGGAGAATTTTAAGAAGTAACTACAGAACAGTATATTTATCTTGTTCAAACAGGAATTTTAAGTGTGACAAGTGTGGCCAGGCAGTTTTTACTCATGTTTAAAATTTTTCATTTATACATCATTCTTAGTGACAGTGGATAAAAGAGCAATGATTAGTACTTGTTGCTACCACTTTGAAAGCTACCCTTTAATTAAAAGCAAATTTGATGTGCAACACTGCCTTTTATTGAGAACACCCAGTTCATGAATTAATTTTTTCAATTCTGTTTTAAAAAGTCCACAAATCTAGTATTTTTGTAATTTTGCAGTCAAGCAATAACTACTGATAAGAATAATATATAGACTTTGTCATTTTATTTTGATTCTCCAATAGCTTTTCCTAAAGAAAATGTGTTTGTTCTAATTTAGGTTTTTGCTCAGAAAAAAAAAAAAAAGGTTTAAAACTTGAAACCAGCAGTGTCCCTTCACTGTCACAATGAACACAAGCAGGGCACAGCTTTAGGCCCTGCCAGCTCTCAGGCTTCTGGCACCCCCACTGGATGTGGATGGTGCCTCCAAAACACCCACAGCTGCAGTCCACATGCAAAGAACAGATAAAACATTCTCAGGTTCCTAAGCAGGCTTCCTTCCTTTGCTCCCAGCCAGCACTGAGGTGAAGTTGTACTGCTGACAATTATGTTACTTTTTTTCTCATATCAGTCCCCCTTAAAAGGACTTTCCTGCTACTGCATCCTGTTATACTCACGATGAACATCTGCATATCCAGCTGCTACTTTTATTATTGTCTCAATTCCAGAATTCTTAACATATTTTTCCTTTTACTTTGTTGGTTCTTTTTTTAAAGCAACACTTAAGGTATGAAACACCTAAAATTACATTTTATGGATAGTCAGTTAATTATGATGGTTAATCACAGCCTTCTCAGAAGGAAAATGCTACTGAAGACTCCAGCTGAGTTACATCATTACAAATGCAGACACACAGCCAGGCGGACAAACTGACTCTCAACCACTGCTTCCCACATAACCTTCTAGCCCTTTTTTTTCACATCTCCCAAAACTGTGAAGTCAACAGCATTAAGATGCTACAGGCACAAATGCAGCATCTGTGCCAAATCCAGACACATCCATTTTCTCCAGCTACCAGTGACTTTATGATGAGCTTATGAAATAACAGTACTAGCTGATGACTCCTCTGCTCCTGTCCCAGCACCAGGCAGCCAGAGGCAGAAGAAAGCCACCACAGTGTAGCTCAAGAGGCCTCAAAACAGGGACATCACTGCTGGTTGCCTGGCACTAGCTTGCACATTGCTGCTCTGCCTCAAGAGGCACAGTGGGTCCTAAAGGGGTCCTTTCTGTTCCTCTTAATGGCTTTTTACAGCAAAAATCAGGTGGGAAATACTAACACTGAAGAAGGCATCCTGTAAAATTTCCAAGGATGCCAACAGCCACCCCGCTGTCAGAGCAGCTTGCTGAGGCAGGGAATGGCTGCCCTGTTGAGCAGGAAGCTCTGGAAGCACGGTCAAAACCAGAGCTCCTCAGAGCTACAGGCACACTGGCAACATAAGGGTTATATATACTGAGGATTCAATTGCTAGTTTGCTTCTTGGCCTTTGATAACCAGAAGCCCAATTGCTTTTCTGTTGCATAAACTATCTTTCAAATTCAATTGCTTATCTCCTCATTCATTCAAGAAAGGGAGACCTCAGATTTACAGAAATGAGAGCCCACAATAGAAATATACTATATTAGATACAGAACAGATACCTGAAAAAAAATCACAATACACTCCATTGATTTTAACCTTCGATATCAAGGTATCCTTCAGCAGTCTCAACTGGATCCAGGCTATAAGAATTTCCAATTATTTGAATATCTGTATATGGGATAACTATTTAGTTATCAACATCCACCATAAAACATATTTTTGGTTGTTATTAGGCCACTATTACTTTGAGGAATTGACTGCATTGCTGCTTCAGACCACGCTGTGGGTGAAGTGAGAGCAGCTCCAGGTACAGTCCCCAGAGCCAGGGTGACCACCCAGAGCAGGACAGGGGTGCTGCCAGCGGGCAGAGCTCCCTGCGCAGCTGCATGGGAGTCTGCCTGCACACAGGCACTGCAGCTGCACGGGAGCCTGCCTGCACACAGGCACTGCAGCTGCACCGGAGCCTGCCTGCACACAGGCACTGCACTGACACCTGTCACAGGCTGCACAGGAGCCTGCCTGCACACAGGCACTGCAGCTGCACAGGAGCCTGCCTGCACACAGGCGCTGCAGCTGCACGGGAGCCTGCCTGCACACAGGCACTGCACTGACACCTGTCACAGGCTGCACAGGAGCCTGCCTGCACACAGGCGCTGCACTGACACCTGTCCCAGCAGCCCAGAGTAGCACAGGCTGCACCAGATTTGCTTACAGCACTGAGGAATTCTGCTCGGTGAAAAGTTACGCTAATGTGAAAGGCATATGCATAACTTTCTACTCCTCGGGTGTCTGCAGCACCAGCGACGATGTCTTGTATTTCTTAACTTCCAAACTCTGTGATTTTGAAGAATCGCTGTGAATGAAGAGGGAAACGAGGGGGTGGGGGAGATCCCATACTGGATGCAGGGCAGCCTCCACAGGGCCTGGCAGAGCCTGGAGATCCTGCCCTGGGCACACCACAAGCCAGAACAGCAGGGGAGCCCTGGGCCACAGGGGCTTTCCACTCCCACCATGAATTCTCTCTTACTGGCAAAGGAAAGAGGAGGGGAGATGCTTCTCCACAAATACTTCTTCCCCAAAATCGTCTGCCACAGATAACCCAGAGAGAACATCAGGGTCTGTGTGACACTGGCAAGAACGCCTGGCCCTCCAACACAGGTGTTCACAGGCTGGGCTGGACCTTGTCAGGCCCTGCCTCCTGCTGCAGGCACGGAGGGATCTCCTGGGAGCAGCGAGTAAGCGATGGTTTCACAGTGGCATTGAGGCATTTAGCGGCCGGGAGGGCGGCCAGCTGCTCTGTCCGCCCCAGGTGCTGGGGCTGGGTCCCTGACCTGCACGGCCTCTGAGGAGGAGCAGCCGTGGCAGTGTTCTGAGACTCCAGAGCTGTCCCAATCACCCCGCGCTGGCACGGCAGGATGCCAGCCCGGCTGCCGCTCAGCAGCTCTGCCCTGCGCCCTGCCCGGGGCACCGCGGCAGCGTTCCTGCCGCTATCAACACTGACGTTCCTTATCAGCATTCACACCTTGCTCTGCTGCCGGGCGGCCCGTCCCAGCAGGGCACCGAGCAGCCGAATGCCCCATTCACAAGGAAGGGCTGTACAGCACTGAGGGAATGAAAGAGTAAAGCAAAACACTTTTTCTCCTTATGGGGACTGCTTGCTGTGCGCTTGATTTCAGCACTACCAGCAGTGAGGACTGTGAGTGTTAGCTCTGTCCTTTCATCATTCAGGATAGTCAGCCCAGATTTGGCAAAATTAAAAAATGAGATTTAGCGGAGCATTATGGTGGAAGGCTTTATCACGGTCTTCCTGGCTCATTTGCTTCTAGCCCGGGTAATACTGCAAAAAGTATTAGCACGGATGCATTCGGTGATTTAAATAAATAAATAAAAATCTTATTTTAATCCTTTGTTTCCTCAGCATTTTCACTAACACCAACGCACAGTTTTACGGACTTACTCTAAAAGGGTAAAAAAGTTCATTCAAATAGCACTTTTCGTTATATTAAAAAAATTTAAAAAAATAAAATATAAAAAATAATATAAAAAAATTAAGGTACTCATGGATTGATTTTAAGGAAATCTCTGCTAAGGGAGTTTTCCTGATGAAAGGACATGCACCACATCTGAAGGCAGAATAAAATCCTCTAATTTGTATATAAGCTCTAAATCTACTGACTAACAGACTAAACTTTAAAGGTTACATACAATTCCTGAAATAAGCTCCTGATATTTCTCATCATTTCACTTTGACTTTCCCAACTCCACCATCAGAGGTACTGTTAGCTGCCTTCTGTTGCTCATGTGGCACATCCTTAAGAGTCTCTCCAAGCTTTTTGATGTTGGGGGGTTTTTTCCATATCAACTCAAATATTACTTCCCTGCTTGTAACATCAGTGACCGAGTGAGGGAAGCAAGCACTAGAGCAGATGTCTGGAAAGCACTTCCCTACCTTTACACCCTCAGGCCACAGACAAAGTTCCTTTTGCACAGAGAATCCACTCTGACTTTCTCACAAGGTTTTTATCAGGGTTACCTTTAAAATCAACAACTGATGTGAGACAATAAACCTATTTGGAAAGAGGCATACTTTTAGGTTTACTCCACTTTACACAGATCTTCTGACCTAGGTTTGAACAGAACACTTGAAAAGCAGACACTAGAGTCTCCAAAATGTAGCTGCAGAGCCTTGTCAGACTTCAGTCCCAGACAATTACAGCACATGAAGAACCTCTCCAAAATTCAGGGAAATTTTGATACATTTCTGTCTGTGTCACCTTAACATGTACCTACAGCATGCATTGGCTTATCTTGAGAAAGACTGATAATACATTTTCTATCAGAAACCTTTCCTACCTACTGTCATTATGAGCTGTAAAGTCTGAAAGAATGGTTATAAAAGAACCTTCTCAAGGTAAAGCAATGATATAACTTTTAATAGTTTCACAGTTTGACCTTCATAATAATAATAAAAAAAGAAAGGTACAGTGTCTGACTTCTGTAAATTTAGTTAATTTTAAACACCTAAAGTAACTTCTAATAAGTGTCATTATGGAAAAGAAGCCACAAATTTCCATGAGTTCACATTTTCTTATTAGAATAACCCTTTTTAGATAATCCTTTGAATTTCCCAACATCTGTATTATTTCCCACGCTGAACCTAGAAGCAGAAAATCTTTATTGTATGTTTATTTTTAATGTTGTAAAAGGAGTTTGATTACTTTGTATACCAAATTACACCTAAAGAGAGTTTAGAAAACAATGATCTTAATGTACTAGTAAATAGAGAGGTTTGATGACTATCCTTCTAACAACAGTGAAAAGAACCACATTTTATTGTACTCCCATGACACCGCCAAGCAGTGGCAGCAATAATCCTTCACCACACCATATAATGAAAAAAGCACTACAACTTAAAAAAAAAAAAAAATTACAATTCACTATAGCTTTCCTTTAGAGTGCTATAAAATGCAACCACATTCACATGACAGTGTGTGCGTGTATATGTGTCTCTTAATAAAGCTTCTCTGAAGGGCAATACAGCATGTACCATGGAAACAGGGGTTGCCATGGAAAGAGTGCTTTTTAGTAGATGGAAAAAGAAATGAGGATTTGATTCCCTCTTTCTCACTTGTCTTAGAAAAAGATATAAATCTGTGTAACTATTGACATCAGCAGAGTTATTCCTGAAAAACGTCAGCATGAACGAACAGACCTGATCCGTTCACAGCGGAGAATTTTTGGCATCAGGGCTGTGGTGATGTGTACAGTCCTGTATTTTCAGAGCAGCTCTCCAGCTATCCCTCACACCACAGGGCTTTGCAGCCAGCCCCCCTCAGGCATGCTTGTGACATGTCCTTCGAAACACTGCAGGAGCCAGAGCCACAACAAGGCACAGGAGAGTGGATTTGCAAAGTTTCTGTTCCTCACTTGCTCAATTCTCATGCAGAAAGTGCCAAAATCTTCTACCTGCCAGATCTTTTCTCTGCTTAAGTACAAAATATTTTCTGTTCTAATGTAAATGGTGTTACAAATGAATGAAAAGCATGAATCAAATTAACTTAAAGCATATTGGTTTTCAGACATGTTTAAAACAAAGACTGTATTGATGTGTTTCATCTAACTTCTTCATTAAAATGGCATTCTTGATGTCCTCATGTTACCATAATCTCTGAAGCACTGGACAAACAAGTACATTTGTTTATCACTCTTTCCTTACCAAAGAACAGGGTTTTATTAAAGAGATCAATCACCTGTGTACAGTTTAATAGCCTGAGCTGTTCATGTAAGACAGAGCTTGCTTCAATAGCCCGCAACTCCCAAAGTATAGAGGGACATGTAAAACCATTTGTTGCTTTAATAAAACAAAATATTTCTCAGAGCTAGCAAGTACCCTATTAAAATTAGCAATTTGAGACAGAAAAGCAGTGCTTAGAAGAAACGAATTCTAATAAAAGGAGGAGAATCAATCCTGTTCACTTACTTCCATGAGACCCTATGCTTCTAAGCAGAGACAAAAAAACACTTTACATGCTTAATGCACTGCCTTTCCTCTTATTGAATCACGGTTATTGTGGAAACAGTCTTTTGAGGCTTCTAGCTGTTTTTAGGTAATTGGAGGATTGCTGCTTCTAATGAATGGTCTCCTCATAATGGAGGCCAAAGTGTTCAAAACAATGTCAGAGGCAAAGCATACAAAGGAAAGCTTTTCAGAAATGCCAATGAACAATCTTGAAATACATTCTTTTACTAAAAGATGAACTTTCTTACTAGGCTACTGCTATAGTGTAATGAAGTTATATTAGCAGAGGAAATAATGTTTTACTAACACTGCTGGACGTTACTACAAATTGCAACAGCCACCCCCTTTTATGATTAAAGGCTGAAAAGAAACGTAACATTAATTAAGATTGCACCTTTGAAGACTTCACTTTCTCATAATCAAGAGTCAGTAAACAGCTAAGCCTCAAAATTGTCCTTTTACCTATGTTAGAGTGAAGAACAGGAACTTTCTCATTAGATGAAAACTTGCAGTTCAGTGCCTGTCAAGCTTTTGAGAGTTCTAATTAATTTTTTAACTATTTAGCTTTATAACAAGATTATCTCTTTCATTTGGGGAAAAAACTCCCTTTAACTGCCAAGTTGGGTTAAGCAGTGATTTTAGCAAATGGACATGTTATGCAAAGAAGCTCTTAGCCGCTGTAACATGAAAGATAAAAGTTATTGAAATAACATTCTATAAGAAAACAAGCCTACTATAGGTAGCAGCAACTAAATAAAACACTAAGGTGATCAAGAAGTATTTCACAGATTTTGAAAAGAAAGTCAAAAACACAGACAAAACCCAATCCATCTCCCATCAGCTGTTCCTGTTGCCAGTGATTATGGCAATATTTCACAGAGAACATATGGCAGTGTTTATAGCCATCAGGCAGTATTTCACAGACGCTGCGACACCATGTGTCCACCAACTAGCCTTTCTGATTGCAATTAATTAGAGAAGAAGCAGGAGGCACTTTTTAAATAACATTACATCTTAGAGATTCCTGAAGTTTCATGGCCCATGTACAAGACTAAGTGACAGGAAAGTCTATTAAAATTGTAACAAGCCTAGTACAGTGAGTCTGTCCTTAAGGAACAAGACCTAATAAAAAAAAAAAAAGAATACTCTCCTTAAGGAGCATAAGAAAGAGTAGAAATATAATAAGCCGTTCAGGGCGGTACCTTGGAAGCCTGCAACAATAGGGAAATATTGAAGACCTTTAACAGGCCATTTTATGAAACAGGTTCTGCAGAAAAGCTGCCATAGTGAAAGCTATTGAGTTGGTTTATAGTTACCAGACCCAAGAGGATGTGTACCAAAATTACATGGGGATCTATTAAGGAGCAGAGACTTACAAAATATACTGTGGCAGTCATTTCATGACTCCTATTTTAATAAAAGCAAGCAAGAGAGGAAAACTAAGGGTAATAACTACCCAATAGGTTTTCATATAGAAGTGGAAAGCCGAACTGCCCCAGCCAGCCCCTGCAGTTGAATCCAGCACTTGCAGGTAGCCCCGTTCAAGGGTAAAGCAGGGGGTGGTCAGCACCACCCCACACAGCAGCAACTTCAGCAAGCACTGCAGACTATAGTGCAATTATTCCCACAGAGGTATTTTCCTCTGTAATCTTCCATTACAGAGGTATTTTCCCAACCCAGTGCAATCTGACCCATTAGTAATGAACCAGGAGAATCACATGAGCTCAAAATTGTCCCAAAACTGATCCAATAGGCAAGACATCAGTCAAAATTGATGTGGAGAAGTTCAGCATCATGTTCCTGAATTTGGGATTGGTTCATCGCATCCTCTCTCCTTACTGGACACCTTTGCCGCACACAGCCTGCTTCCCTGCTCCTCCTTGTCTTGATTTGGGATATTTCCTGGAGAAATGGAATAAGTGAGCAAGTTTGGAGGAAACGTGTCCATCTGTAACCTTAGCAGAGCTCCTTTCTTCCAAATCTCTAGGCTCTGAGCATATAACTGAGCTCATCCTGCAGCTCTTCCCATGGCTGGGGTACAAATGTATCTCTCTCTTCTCTCCAGACTCTTATTCTCATAAAACTTCTAGAAGCTCAACACCTTTGAGATCTCACTGCATCCGTTGAATTTTTCTAAGTTGGCCAGAAACCTCAGAAGTTATTAAGATACATTAAGAGTGCAGCCCTCCAAGCCTCTTTTCCTTAAGAAAGCAGGCTTTTATATTCCTCTGCCATTATACTCTTGTTATTTTCCTTAATTTCCCCAAACCTCTAACCTCTAATTTTTATTACAGAATTCTCCTCTTGGGATACAGGAAATGCAAATGGTGTTGGTAATAATGGATACATTTGTTTTTATTATTCTTAAGAGAAAAATTCCAAAATATACTCATGGTGGATCTTGAAAAGGTAAACTAATGACCACAATACACCTGCCTAATTGTAGTACAATAACCTAGGATGTGACATGACAGAAAATACAAGCCACGTTTAAAAGTGTGTCAGGCTGTTGAGATTGGTAAAAATCTTTCCTCTAGAACTGGGCATGCTATTTAAAACTCCAGGTGCAGTCCCAGCACCAAGCAGCAGCTAAAAATGAGCCACCATTCCACCCACCACTACACTTGCATGATGACAATAGGGTAACTTCATAAATAAATAAATACCAAAATAAAATGACAGCTGGCAACTTCACCATCCTTGTCTGCACTTTCCTGGAAGCAGAACTAATATTTTGAGCTGTGCATGCAGAATGCTTTTAAGGTTTTTACTCCATCAAAAAAGTTTCCAAACTGCAAGGCTGACAGCTGCCACCAACTTAACAGCTATACTAAAGTCCTGGCACAACTTACAGTGGCTTCCCTAAAATATAAGAGTAGCTTCAATGCTGAAAGAAAATTGCAGTATATTCCTTAAAAAATTATTTCAATGAAAAGCAAAAGAGATCTCAGGGAGAAATTCCTATGCAATATGCTGTGGTGCCATTTCTACAGCATTTACTTTTAGGACAGTAACCCCAACGCCACTGATAATCACGACCTGTAGCAGGGATCACCCTCTCCAGTTAAATCCGTCCTTTTGCCCCTTTCAGAAGGCTCCAGTGGGGGCACTGCTTTCCAAGTAGGCTGGGGGCTGGACAGGCACCCAACCCTTGCCCCCGGGATGGTCAGAGGCTGCGGGCTCTCCCTTCCCTGCTGAAATGCAAAGGCAGTGCAAGGAGTAGCTCACACCCTTGGACTGATCTGACCCAGTGATGCAGGTCTAGCAGATGCAGCCTACAGCTAGGGGAAGAGCTTTAAGGCAGCAGGATGGGGCCTGGGGGTGGGCAGGAGCACCACTCTACCTCAGCCTTGGCTTTTGCCAACATCAGCACAGCTTTGGATATGACCCACTACATACAACTATGGTCTTCTAGGGAAGGGAAAAAAAAGCCTAAAAACATTAAGGTTTTCAGTAGGAAGGAGGCATCACACACAGAGATACTCTACCTCTCACACTGGCTGGTCTGGAAAGATAAGCAGCTGAAAAGTAGAAGAGTAATGTATACCCGCACCAGCTAAAGTGGGAAAACTATGATTTTTTTCCCAAAATATCAAGATGTAACAGTACAGCTTTCTTTTGGACAAAAAAAAAATATTCTTGACTCAACTATATGCATAGTTATCCTTGTAACAGTCATGTCAGCCAAAACAGCCATAGCAATAAAACAAATATATATAGGAAACCTGTGAAAAAGCCACACTTTGAGCAGAGCTCATCTGAGCCCCAGCACTCTGCACTAGCAGCCTCCTAACACAGAGACCCAATCAACCCTAATGCCAGATTTGAAATTTTGAAGTCTGAGGTGTAAAACCTGGCACCCCCCTGGTGAGAGATCACTGATTCCAGTCCAGCACCTGATATGATGTCATGCCACTGAGTGATCAGATAACTAGATGAGAATGAAATGGAAAACCAGGATGGTTCTGGCAATCACACCTCACTCCTGTCTGCAACACTGACACTGCCCCGAGGAGTTAACAGAGCAGCTGATGATCAGTGGCCCATCTGTGCTGTCTTGGAGAGACTGGGCTCTGCCACTAGGTCATGCTGCAAAAAGGAAAAATAATTAGGAGATATAAATGGTCATTTTAATGAATAATTGACTTCTACCATAATTATTAGAACTCTGATCACCTTCAGAATTTATTTGTACAAGTACCTCAACACCAAGATTAATTTAACTTTCTCTTAGGCTAACAAAGGAATTAGATGAATAGTTGAGTTTAAATAAGAAGTTTTCCTGATATCAAGCAAAGCCACAAAAAACTAAATTTCATATTCCCTTCCTGCACACATCTTGAAAAAGTAAGGTTGAAAATGAATAGATCTAAATTTCCAGTTCATGTTCAACAAAGAAAGATATGATTTAAAAGTTCATGTAATTCTTTTAAAACTCTTCTAGTAGTTGCAGCTGGAATAACACACATTAGTCACTCTGAATGAACTATATCTTCAATGTAGATTACTTAAAGATGTACCTACACATTACATTCTATTATCTGGATCACCTTTAAAAAGAATGAATGGATAAGACAAAATATGGTCTTTTTATGCTTATGGAATTTGGCAATATTGTAATTTCCTTGCACAGGCTGTTTAGAAGGGAGTGCTATTATCAGATGTCACAGGCTACTTGACACCTTTGCACAAATCACAAAGAGGAATGACTGAGGGCATTAGAATTCTTAGCCTGAGCTATCCTAAACAAGACACACTTCAGATTCTTTCTGCCCAGAATAGTGATACTGCAAAACAAACAAAAAGTTAAAAATCTAAGCTAGATCAAAAGCAGGTTTTTTCTTGCAAAAACAGCTACTGAAATCACACTGAACATACTGTTTTAGAAGAACTTTGAAATAATATTTCTTGATTCTTACCCCATTCTTCAGACACTTTTTAATGATGTGTTAGTCCTTACAGCCATGTAGTATGCTATTTCTAAAGACAACAGTACCTTCTAGGTCAAACTGTCTCCTGGGCGACTTATACCAGGAGAGTTTATGGTTTATATGACATTGTTACTTCAAATAAAAACTACCCAAAAAATATAAGGAAAAAATATAAAGTATAATAGTTCTTAAGCAAGGAAAATGGTAGCAAAGACTATTGCTAATGAAAATTTCTAACTGAAAAACAAAAAAAACAAAACAAAAAGCAAAATATTTGGTTTTTTGCAAACAAAAAGCAAAATAAGAATCAAAATGAAAGTTGCTTTTTTACTAATAAATAATTTTCATTTAATTTTCTTTTCCTCAGGAAATGGTCATTTATATAGCAATTTTAAGATTTTTTTTCTCCCTTTTAAATAGGTGCTTCAATTAAACTGATCCAAACATATTTTCCGTGTTCCAACCCTTCTTTAGGTCAAGACTGACTCAGAATCAAGATCATTAATTACAGCAGAAATTCAGCATTAATAAAAAATGAAGGCAAAACCCACCTTCAAATAGATAAAGAAACACTAAAAGGAAGAAATATGCATTCTAATTTATTCACTTTTACCAAAATACCAAAGCTGATCTAATAATACTAACTGTATTCTTATACACCTTAACTTTTTATTCAGGGTCAACTATATCTTCATTTTCTATTTCAAAATTTTCTTTCCTTAACCAACAACCACAAATTACATTAGAACACAGCCCAGGGCTTAAAAAACAAAAATAAAACCAAAACAACAAGCAAACAAAATTACACTGAGTTCCCAACAGAAATAATTCTTCTTAGGGAGGACTTAAGACCATTACATACCTTTTACAAAACATTTACTCAAACTTTGGGAAGTGAAAAATGGAACACTCAACACCTTTGTTAAATTAACCTAAAAAAATTTTTGGTCAAGCATTTTGAGAGCAGATCTTTCTCCATTGTACACAGGCTTTAATGGGCATACCAAAATGTTGAAGCTTCTGATTTTTGCAGTTTGGAAACCTGAAAATAAGCCTAAGCTGATCAACTATTAGAACAGAACAGAGTAACTCTCACATGCTTGTACTTGTTGTGTTGTGTCTATTTCCCATAAGATCAGAATTCACAAGGCATCATTTATGTCAGGAAGAACACTAATAATTAGGTTATTTATACTTTTCACATTTTCTTCAACTGAAAATTACTGATGTTAGAATGATATTTGCAAACTGATTTGTATTCATATTTTACTCTTTGGAGGCCACGATTATTCTCCAGGAACTCAGAATTCTCCCTATCATTTTATTCTGAGTAAATGCAACAATAGACTAGTAACTCTCAGCTTTTGATTACACTCCAAAATAGTTGTAAGTCTCAAAAAGGGGCCAGGGGGAACCAACCACATACCCACAAAGGATCCATGCCTCTAGTCCACAGCAGTGTGAAAATTGAAGCACTAAATCTTCAGGGCAGTAAATGACCTTGAGAACCACCCAGATTTCATTTCTTCATTAACACAGGATTTATCTGTTCTGGACATCAGACTTGCTTCATCACCACGGACTTGCCTGGCAACTACTGCTGTGTGCCTGACCCCAATCACTGTCCTGGGCAGCCCCAGGCACTGTGGGAGGGCACTGCAGGATGCGTCCCATTCCAAGGGTCCCCTGCCATACTTGCCCTCAAGTCCCAGTGTTCCAGCCCTTGTGGATCAGCCAAGCCCATGTTGCCCTCAGCATGCCTTTCCCAGCTTTTTGGCTTCTAGCACAACCATGCATTAGATTCTCAAGGACCAAAGATTTAGTGTTCAACTCATGCTTGCTGTCAGTGCCCAGTACTGATAGAATGTTCTGGGTTTTACAGAGTTTTACACTGATTCCAAATGACCACTGCATACAGACTGCTGAAGTTGGCCCCTATTTCTTTTGATCTCAAGACAGTCCTCAGTCAGCAGCCAAAATCCTGGGCCAGGACAGTATTGCATGGATGAACAGAGGTCCCACAGTTCTGTCCCTCAACTCAAAAGACACAACCAGCCACTCAACCCACCTTGATTTGGCCAAACAGTTGCTAACATGGGCAATGTGCAGATGTGCTGCACCACGGATGGCACACATCATTCTGGAAATGCTCCCTGCTGAAGTTCAGCAGTAATAAATAACAAAAATAGAGCAACTGCTGCATGACTTGGCAAAGCACAGTCTCTGGATAGGTGCAGAGCATAAGCTCCCATGCAGAGAACACCACCAAGGTCTCATCAGGTCTGCTCAAGTCGTGAGCCTTTTTTTAAAAGTCATTACCATGGTTCTTAAATTGAAAGTTGGATATTATAAAGTGTTACCTCAATCATTTCTTGAAAACCTAGACCAGTTTCGATAACCAAGGGCATTTGAAGCAGACATCTTCCTTGAAGTTGCAGAAATGACAAAGTGAGAGCTGCACAGCACACGGACACAGAGGCAGCAAGGATGTTTTCCCCTTTCTACTGCAGCATAGCTTTATGTTCTGTCCATAATCTCTTCAAAGATAACAGTAGCATTACTGCTACTCCTTCAGCACAATATATATTTTCCAACTCCACTGATCAGAGCATACTCTGACTTCCAGAGTATTCTTTGAGATCATCTTTCCTACATTCTCATCTTACTAGCTGGCCTCAGAAAAGGGCATCTCCTCCCACAATATCCAAGAATTTCTCCATTTTCTGGGCTCCATCCAACACCAAATGGATTCTACTGGGTTATGGATCAGAGTCTCAAAAACATCACCAACGACAAAGTCCTGTGGAGTGACCAGGTTAGACAGAAACAGTACAGAAATCCCTATACACCAGCCAGCAGGAGTTCTCCTCTGGCAAGATCCTAATTTGAACCTACTCTGACCTCTCCAACCATTTGCTGCCTTGGCATTTAGCCAGTTTGGTCAACATTGCTCTTCTGAGAGCAAACCCAACAGGCCCCCAAAACATATAAATAGAAGCAAATTTTTAAAGGGAAGCCTCTGCTAATGGGACTAATGAATATAAAGGTGGTGGAGCAAGTCACCTTAAACAGAGAACACACTGTGAACAGTGAATGCATCCTAACAGTTGTTTATTTCTTGGTCCCCTAGTTAAAATCAAGCTCTTCTCTTTTTTGGCCTCACAATGTCATGTCAGATTGTCCTTCCTTTTCAGCTGTTTTTCTTTTTGCATGTATTTGATAGGATATTTTTTAATAAAAGCGGAGGTGTTCTTGGCATTTCTGCCACAACAGCAGGGCTTGAACTTAAGGTCAAATTAAAGGAACAGTGTGTTCTGTTACCATGACAACCATTCCAGGCTAATATCAGGTACTAAGATACCAAGAATGAAGTGATAAAATCACTACATTAGTTTAATAAACAAGTTCCATTGTCATCATTTTACTATATATATATGGTTCTGTGGAAAAATATCAAATTTCAAAATTTGTTCCTCTTGGCCTGTCATTTATTATCTAACAAAAATGAAAAATTATTACCTTTCTCGAGAGCTTTAGAATTACAGGTATATTGAGAACTCATTAAGACTGCTATAGATTTTAATGCCATATTCTAGGTATACCAAATTTTACAGACCCTAAAGCAAACCCTAATATGATATTTAATTTCAATTCTCACTTTACATATTCATATTCTGCCTCAATCTTTTAATAAATGTATAATTTAATTTTAAATATAAATCTTAATGTGTCAAACTATAAAGTTGAAGGCACACCTTAGAAATTCTTTATACCAAGAGGAGAAATGTGAATGCAAGGCCTTCTCACACACATCCAAAAGCTGGTGCAGTGAGCTATGACTTGGGCATGTCTCCCAAGTCATCCTTTACCTACATCCTGGTCCAAAGCCAGTTCCCAGGCCAGCAGCGCTGAATATCCACAGAGTTTCTTGGAGCTGGTTCCAGCTACCCTTGGAGCTGGTGAAGGGGACAGAATTTGTCAGGCCTGGATGCAAAGTAACTGATGCCATACGGTTTGAGGCAGCACCTTGAGAAGCTCCTGGAAACCCAGGCAAATGCCAGACAGGGAGAAGATGTTGCTGCATTTATTACTGAAGTAAGAATATCCCACCCGGCTCTGCTTGCCACTGACCTCCTGGGCAGCCTGGAGTTGATGGCCAGTGAAGGTGCCAGAGACACAGATCACCATGCTGAACCAGTGCCTCTATATCAGAATTGCTAATAAGACAAAGATTTAAAATGTCACTTTTGGCTAGTGCTGAAAATACTGGCTAGAGAAATAATTAACACTGATTTCCATATCACTGATAATTCTGCAAATGAAAATGAATGGGGCCAAATGGTTCTGAGAATTTAAGATAACTCCAGAAAGTCAGGAAATCTAACAGAGTCTGAGCAATTTATTTGCAAAATAATTTGAAATTACTTTGCATAGTAATAGGATTCTGGAGATATGTTGTTAACCATGCAGAACAGCCACACTGATTGAGAGCTGCAGTAGAGGAAAAATAAGTTTTTTTCCACAACAGAGGATTGCAAGACATTTTTAACCAGATAAAAAACAAAAGTCATCCCAATTCACCCACCACAAATCACCAGCACAACATCACTCGAAAAACAGAGGCAGGTCACCAGGCCCCATCAGAAGAGACACTACCTGTTTTCATTAGCCAAACCAAAGCAGCAGATCCAGACAAAATTTCTGTAGCATTTGCTCAATTTCCTTGCGTGCCCTCAGATATGCTTATACAAAAGTCACATCATCACTGCCAAAAATTAATCTTTTCAATATATGAGAAAATGTTTAGAAAACACACTAATAAATTGGTCTTATTTACCTTTTAATAAACACATACACCTAATATTTACCTTTCAAATAAATTCAGACCAAAAAAGAATTGCTGAGTAACAGAAACGTGCTGACAAGCTGCTATCAGAGAGCTGCTGATACCTTTCCATCTCATGCATTCATCTGCTTCTTGGAACGTGCCATTTGGCACTGACTTAATGCAATTGTGTCAGCCTGACATCAGTGAAGCAAACACTACCAAGAAGTAGCTTATGGTCGTCCAGCCACATATCTATACACAGACTCAAGGACTGAAAGCTGTAACTGCCAGTTTCTCCTAAAAAGTCTGTCCTAAAGGACAAGCTGACCTAATCAGGGGGTTGTTTGGATAGGTTTTGCAGTGAGGACACAGCTACTCCTTGGTTGACAGGCCAGCCAGGGGATTTTTATTTTTTTTATCTGTGATTAATGGATTTGACATCCATGTTCCCACAGCTTCTGCTAAACATGCAGTTCAGACTCTATTGTTAAATACCACCAAGATCACAGGAAACTGAACTCTTATGACAGCAGAATGACTATGCCAGAGGGCAGACTTTTCTGAGACAAGTATTGGATTACATCAGAAATGTAACACACACTAAATAGTGCACTACAAAAAGGTTCACAATCTTACGCCCCTGAATACCTTGCACCGTTAAAACTAGACTGACCTTTTTGAATAGAAAATAGATTGTGAGAGTTCAGAGCTATAACAAGATAACATGTTATTCAAAATTATACTGGGAGATCATACTCACATATAATGTGTTTATCCTATTTAAGTCAGAGGCATACGCAACCAAGTTGACCTTTCATTTTGTATTTAGTCACTACTCAAATCTTAAAGCAATATGACTAAAGCATTGATGGAGGTCTCCATCTTCCAGAATACACAGGATGGGATATGAGACAAAATGCAAGATTCAGAAATCCTAACTTCTGTTTTTCTGTATATTTTGCACAGATGCCAATAACAAAAAAAAGTTAAAGCATGCCAGTCTGAAATAGAAAAGCAATGTCAGTTCATAAGGGATGTTGTTTAAACAGTTAGCTCTGTCTGAACTATTCTTGTTTTAGACTGGGGAGTATTTTAAACTTTAATTACTACAGTCTGCAAGACTGTGACAGATCTATCTTTTCCTTACGGGCATCTTGCCAGGCTGAAGCATGAATTCTTTTAAGATGACCACACTTAATTAGCGCCTCAGCTGACTTTATGGTGCTTACATGATTCAATAGACTACTTTTGGCTCTGGAAAGTATATCTGTCTGTTGCAGTTTGGGAGCTTCTAAGGTCAAAGCTATTTTTCATGCATTTTCACAATTTGTGATTATGTCTTTTTTGTCCATGGATTTTGATTTCTATATGTAAAGTATAGACTAGGAAACTGAAATTTCCTGGACCAAAAAAACTTACTCTGAATATTCCTTACTATATCAATAGTCACTGCTTGATTGTTGGTTCAAAATGTTGTTATAGAACTTGGATATGTTTTTACAACCACAGCTCTGAATGGCAATAGAGATAATAGAGATAGAAGAGCTGACTTATTGTCCAAAAGACTATTCCAGATTCTGAAAAGCAGAGTTGGGACACAAGAATGATGTTGTATTAAAGACACAGGAGAAGGCACAGGTGACCTGGAAAAAACAAGCTTCCTTTAGCACTACCCATCACCTCTTGAACTACATCTGGGCTGCAAAACACCCCCAGCACCGTGCCACAACACTGCCTCTGCCCAGCAGAGTCCTGTGAGCAGCAGGGAGGCCACCCTGCTCTGGCCCAGGCACCAGCCAGTGCCACCCCTCAGCTGCTCCTCCTGCACTAGTGCAGCCCCTCCGCTGGCTGTGCCTGACAGGGGAGATGACTGATTAAAGTGACAGACAGGGTTTCAATAGAGAGAGGAGCTTGTTTTAGCACAGGCCTGTCTCCTTCAGTAAATCTCTGGCTTTATCAGCTCTGTGCAACTGACTCGTTTAGACCTGATGGGTGGCAGTCCATCCCTGGCAGCCCCTTGTCAGTGACAGCCCTCAGGTGCCTAAGCATGGCAGGCTTGATACAAGTCAGACCCTGCTGCGAACAGAGATTAACCTGCAAAATCATGCAGGGCTCCTTTGAAGTGTATCCTAGCCAAGCACAGCGAAACTACAGACTCCATCAGACTTGGTAAACTTTCTTTAGCTTCTCCATTTCCTGCACCTGATTTACATTCACTCTAGAGGGTGAATAAAAATAACCAACGACCCAGGCGGCCTGACTACTGCACAGAAACCACATGAGCCAAGAAATTTCTGAACAGTCTTTGTATAACCAAGTAGTTTGCCAGACAACGCTGGAGTAGCTTTCAAAAATCTGCATAGCCATAATGATTAAATATTAATAAATGTAATATTGATATATTTGTTTAAATTAATATTAATTCACAATTAAATTTTTAAGAGTTTCATATTTCATAAGAAAATCAGAGTGAAACTACCAATAGAGACCTCACATGTGAAACCAGTTATACAAGATCATTAAGCAATGCCTCAAAAAGCAATCCAAACAGCTCTCAGTGATAAAGAAGAATTAAATGAATTTTCTTTACAAGCCACTGTTTGTTCAAATTCACACTGGAAAGGAGATTTGTTCTCACAAATGTATCATGTGTGTTACTAGAGCATTAACATATCGTTCTTCTTCAGTTCTCTAATACACACATATGGTTCCTTTTTTTCTTTTCTATTACAGCAATAGAGTAAACCCTCAGAATCCTTTCTATGGTTAGTGGTGAAAGTTCTAGAAGAAGCTGACTTACCGATAGGTGAAAACAAAAGTTCTGATTGCAATCAATTATCTTCTGACAAAGCAATGGGGAGAACAGTGGAGGTTTTTTCCAGTGGGCCTATTCAATTTCTGCTAGTAGTTCCAAGCCTCACAGTTAACTTCTTCTTGAAGATCCAATTTTCCTTTCCACAAGTACACCTACATTTCTTCTATCAATGTTATTCTTAAAAAATCATCTTGATAGTATCAGATTCATTTAAAGCATAAGCAATAGATTTTGTTCAGTTATTCCATTTCCTTTATATGGTCTTCTAAGGCAGTTGACTTTTGTCCTCTCAAGTATTCAGTGTCCAACAAACTGCAGTCAGAACACCTCAGTCAGTTCACTTCAGATATGAGTTACTAGCTTATAAAGTCACAATGCAGAATATCTTTCACTGTAGCACAGTGTACCCAGACTTAAATTAATTTTTCAGCAACATTAAAATCTTGTTTGTATAACAAACAACACTGGACTGAAATGGTGCATGGGGTTTCATAATTAGATAAAGCCATTGTTTAGAGTCAGACAGTGCCCATTTACAGTTCAATAAACCACTCGTCACAGTTGCTTGGTCAGAGCAGACCTGGGTGTCAATGGAAACAGTTAGCACCGAGGCAGCAAAATAAATTGGTCTCCTGGGTAAATAAATTGAACATCAATATAAATATGCCTCATCAGTAAAGACTGTAATTTATAAAGGCTTTATAAATACTGTTTTATATACAGTGATGCTTAAGGAAATGCCTTGATGTCATTTATGCAAGTTTTTTTTCTTAAAGGCTTAACAATGGCCTTTGATCCAGGAGTTTCACACATATTAATGCAGACAATACAAAATAATGCCACCACTTACAGGAAAACTGTACTTCGAATATTTCTTAATAAATAAGTACAAATAATTATACCAGATTAAGGTGTGTTTACATTTCTCATGTTCATTTTGCCATTTGGAAGTGCCCAACAGAATCAGACAGAAGCACAGTGAACGCTATCCTGTTTCTAGTCAAGATGAAGTGCAACTTCTTGGCTCTCCCAGCACCCTCAGTATGTGTCCATTGGTGAAACCTAGCACACGATGCTCTGGAACTAGAATACAAATTTTAACTTTTCACTGTGATACAATTTTATCCTTAATAGTCAAATGGGTTAGATTTACTTAGACTTCTGCTTGTAAATAATCTCAAGAAAGCCATTAATCCCACACAAGATCATATACACTTAGACAGTCAGTGCTTCTTAGCTCTTACTTGAGCAGAACTACATAAATGGCTAAGAAAACAAATGATGCTGAACAGTCAGCAGATTAAAAGAAGTTCAAAGAAAATTTCATAAACATCTACCGTCTTTTAAGAAAACTGACATGGTAAAAAAATCCAAACACAAAGAAACTTTCTACCTCTGTGTCTATCCCATAAACTGCAGCTGTTCAAAATCAAGAAAATCCAAATACAAAGGTTCCTATTAATACTGCACTCATTTGCAAAAGTGATCATTATTATTTCTGGCCTATGTCTAGACTGAAGAAAAACTGATGGATTGCATTTTCTGGAACGCTTCCCAAATCAAAGGACATCAACAATGTTATTATTTCCATGGAAATAGTTTGCTTAGCTCTAAATCAAATTTCCATTTTAACACATTAATCCATGTACATCTATAAAAAGAGGCAGTGAGAGGGTGGAGAAAAATAACATTAGTAAAATTATACATAATTTTGGAAAGAATTAGAGAAACACACTCTGTCTTGCTGTTCCCTTTACTGTCCATTATATTTCTCCCATTGACACTACTAAAAAGGAAGGCAAAAATATCTATTAGGTTTCAAGTCCAAAGCAATTAATCACGTGAAAACTATTGAACTATTTTAAAAGTTACCTCTTCAAAATGCGTAACATGTTTGTTCTTGAAAGATCATTATTTCATTTCAATGCTATTTATAAATGACTTATCAAACTGAAATGCCTCTCATTTTCAACTCTTAGTATATATTCCAATGCTTCTGAACTCCCTCTGCATTGCTCACCCAACATTATGTTTTTCTGATCTTTCCAAGAGAAACATAAAGCATTCTCTTTTGTAAAAATTGCAATACTTCTATTTACCAGCCCAAAGAAACAACAAATTAATTTGCTCCTTTTGCTTCAGAGACAATTCTAAGATTCCTTATTTTTTCCCTAAACATCAAATAATTGACTTCTTATTCTAACTCAGCCCATTCTGTGATCAAATACCGAGTTCATTTCACTTGAGAACAGCCAGTTCTATTATTCTTTCCAAAGTGAGTCTCAGAAAGCAGCTCAGGTCCAACTAATTACAAGCAGGTTTATTGGAACAGTATGGATATGGGTAATTTCAATAGAAATCTCTGCAGGAAGGGAAGAACTGCACATTCCTGTGGAATAGAAGTGACAAGGTCCTTACAAGACCCCTGTGCCTCCCTTAGCAACTCAGGTCTGTTCTCCTTCAACTTCGGTGTCCTCTTTATATTCAAATACAGGTGTCATAGTTTCAGTTCCTCTCTCACTTTCTACTATGTTGGAAAATTAATTTTTCACTGTATCTGAAGGTTGACTTCAATGCCCCTGATACATACTGTCCAAAACAACTTGGAACAAATCATCTGTATTTCTTCACAGCCTTGATCTGGCACAATCCTTTCAGGCAACATGACTTTACCTGCTCAGATGCACATTTCTATTAAATACTTGCTCTTTTTTTCCATGCCTAAAATATTATTTTTATAAAAGCATCCTAGATTGTTTCTCTACCTGTCATCCCACTTTGTTATTCTGAAACACAAAAGTAGAAATTCTCTGCACAGTATTCATATAAAGTTTAAAAATTCAGGGAAAAATTACAAATAATTTTTTCCAGACATAGCATTTCTCTCTTTTCATATTTTTCTTTTCTTAAAGACATACAACTCACCAGCATAATGCTGTCTGTACCCACCACAAAAGGAAACTCCATCCAGGAGGGAACCAAGGAAGGGAAACCAAAACAAAGTCAAGAGTTGGGGATTCTGTAAGCATGCAGCCTTTCTAAAAACATGGCCTTCTATTTTAGTGCTTAATGAAAGACTTTGACATTCAATTACACACACAGGTTTAGTATGCTTATTTCAGTGAATTAATAAAAAAGACATTGTTGCCACAAGAATAAAATAATGATTCAATGCAACAAAATTCAGACATCCCTAAAATTACCAAATACCATAACCAGATAAATATAGAAACAACACTTAAAACTAAAGAACTCATGCCAAAGGTCAAACACATGTTCTTTTTCCAAGTTTGACAATAATTCCGCGCAGCTGTTTAATTTTTTGTTTTTAATCTAGTTGATTTACCTTGGTGGATCTGCCAGAAATTAACCTCATTTCTGCTTTTAAGTTTTTACCTCTAGGAGATAAGTAACATCCCACTACCAAAAAAAAACCCCCCACCTTTTTTCCATATGAATACCACTCTTTCTTCAATCTTTCCACCATTTCTGGTTCAGAAATTACAAAAATCAGACTTCTGTCTTTAGTGTTCCCCAAAAGACCTACTGTTCTCATAATTGAAAACCATTTTAAACTGAAATGGCATTATTAGCATTACTGTACAACTGAAATAGTATGCAAATTCTAACAAAAGGCAGTATCATAATGCATGAGTATGAAAGTCCTAAAACATGACACTGACCGTGTTAATCCTGGAATCTCCTCCCCCCACTGAAAGCATGCCTTTGCAGCCTTCATGTTCCCTTAGCACAGCTTTATTTTAACACAGCAAATAAAGGGAAACTCTTTCTTCTTGATTCAGGCTGCTTTTCCTTCAGGTAGATGAACACTGAAGTAGAAAGAAATTGTCAATGTCATACCCTGCTTGAATGAAATCACTGTGCCTCTTATCACAGAGCAGAACCAAGAAATACATCAATAAATAAAGATGTATTATTCTAGACTGTAATTTTGGTTATTAGGGTAATGTATTCCAGAAGGAAGGGAGGAAGAATAGAGTGCTCTCCCAGTAAATATGTGGCTCTGCAGGTATTAACTGAACAGAAATACTGTAGCAGAGCTCCAATTTGCAGGAGCCTGCAGCAAGGTTGCATTCACAATAAGGTCAGTAAAAAATGGCAAACACATTAGCAAGTAAGCTACTCCCATAAGTGTATGACACTTTTTCCATCAATATTTTGTGGGAATTTAAACCACAATGATTTTATTATTTTATAAATCTAGGTTAGCATGTGTATAATGACAAGTCAGTTCATGTGCAGTGTCAATATTAAATGCCAGTTTTGAATTCAACCAGGCATGTTATTAAAATGAAAACTGATTGACATTTCCAAGGAACATTAGCTCTCCCATAAGTAACTCAGACCAACCCCCCAAAGAGAGCAAATTATGTCCACTTCAGCGTACAGCAGTCCTCCCACACAGGGTATGAGCAACAGCTCATTTCCACATACACCACTACTGGATTTAGTCCAGCATGATTCTGTTATTTTTAAAATAGAGGTGCACATTACCACAGAGGTATTGGCCACCACTGGTGGAAAGGTCTAGAAATACCTCTGGCTGCAAAGGACATAGCACACAGTCACAGTTACAGAAAAAGAGATTTACCAAACTGATTAAGTGTCATATAAAGCTTTGGCAACTTGAGGAAGAGTAAAATAATCTCTACATGATCTGATCATTTCACTGCTATTTTTCATCTGATTTGTCAGTTAGTGGTTAAATCTTGGTGTTACTGAATTCAATCAGACTTGTGTCACTGACTTCAACAGACTA
Organism: Picathartes gymnocephalus; assembly: GCA_013390045.1. Taxonomy (NCBI): domain Eukaryota; kingdom Metazoa; phylum Chordata; class Aves; order Passeriformes; family Picathartidae; genus Picathartes; species Picathartes gymnocephalus. The sequence goes on along the minus strand of WEKY01046498.1, from coordinate 60,702 downwards.
TCTCCCACTGCAGAGACCTTTCCTGAAACTGTAGTCAATAGAAATGTTATTAACTGTAGAAAAGATGCATTATTACATCCTCTAGTCAGCATGACAAATCATACTTCATTCAGTATCCTGTAATTAAAAATACTTCTTTCAAGAGCTGGATCATTTAATGCAGTGAGGCAGCATTCCCTTTCACACTGCACAAGCACTGCTTGGCTAAAGGAACTGAAAGCAGACCATACCTGTGCCAACCATAACAATTGCAAAGCTGAGAGTGAGAGGTCAGAGCAAGTGGAAGAGGTTAAAGGGCCACCGAGGCACGGCTGGGCTCCACCAGCTGAAGGCATTGCAGCAGGGAAGGGAAAACCTGGTTTTGCTGGGGCTGCAGAATAGGTTGTGAGTGACAGGATGGATTACAAGGGTCAGTGAGCAGTCATGTGTGAGTGCAGCTGAAAGAAGTTTAGGAAATCTTGGAAACTGTTAGTGGGAAAGAGATGACAAGTAATAGGTTTTCAGGGGGAGGGGGTGGATGAGAGCTAAAAGAGACCAGTGTGGTTCCAAAGACCATGACCAAGGCTCTTGTTCCAGGTCTTCTCTTCAGCAATAAACTTAANTTTTTCCTGGCTCTGTTTAAAGCTCTCACAAGATGTCTCTGATTACTTCTCTGGGCGTTTATAAATAAACAAAGGCAAGATCATGAGGAGCAGAGTATTCCACCAATTTCAACTGCAGTTTAGGGCAAAATTAAGTAGAAGAAGGTGCAAAGTAGATACCTGAAGTTTACAGGAAATGTGACTATTTATTAGTATCCATGACAGGGAGAAAAATCGAATACCATCACTTTACAGTCAGAGCTGAAAGCAGTATTTTTGGTGGTACAGCTCTGGGTCTGTACCCAGAACAGTGGAAAGAGAACTGGGAGGTGAAGACTGTATGCACCAAAGCCCAGATGTTTTCAATCAAAGGGGAAGGTAACCAGCTGCTCCCTCTCGAAGAGCTTTCCACCACTGACCAACACTGCCTCTGGTTTTTACAGAACAAGATGGGTATTTTTTAGCCAGCTCTCACTTCATGAAATCCCATCAGTCATGCCTGTATTTATTGAACCTATTCCACTGACAGCACAACTGCCCATTTTGGGATACAGGGCTTTTCTTCCCCCTAACTGTACTACTGCTATTATCACTACGCATATAACCTTAGAAACCACGTATCTATTTAGAAGTTCCTACAGTGGCTGCCTTTCCACCTCACCTTCATTTTTTCCTGCCCACAGACCTGCATCCTGCCTCTCATCTGTGCTATGGTGTACATGCTTATCCAGGTCTGCAGCAGCAAGGATAGGGCTTCCCTGGAGCTACTCTGTGGATCACCTGTAGCAATGACTGTCTAGTCAAAAAAAAGGTAACAGCACTACAGCAAAGAGTTCTGGTTTACATTAGGAAGAGATTTTCCAATGGTCGTCACACCCAGGTTTCAGTGTTTGAACTTGTCTCTATTCATTGCACTTCTAGGAATTTCTAAAGCTTGATGTGAAGCGCGGCTCTGTCTCACCACAGAACAGAGCAGCACAAACTCCTTTAGCTCCTTTACAGTCCAACTGGAGATGCTACAAGGGTAGGGGGATTTTTACAAGCTTATTATTAGATACTGAAAACAAATTTGCTAATTGATTAAACAGATGTGCTGTTCTAGAGTGTGTAGATATTTTGGTTTTGTTTTTGATGAAGAGGACTATCTTCACCAGCAAACAAATAATTATCCATTTAAAATATAAGATGTAGATGGAAAAACTTTGAGTTACTTACTGCAGTTGGAAATTACTGATGAGTACTGTTGATTACCACTGCAGTTTTTCAAAAAGCTTTAAGATTAAGAGACATTCACTGCTCTTCTTCTGTCAGGTGCCTCAAAAAGAAACCATGAGAAGAGACACACAATGAAAAACAGCAGGTTATAGCACATGAGACTCCTTATTAAAAACATAAAATGCCTTTCACTCTTGCTTTTATTAAGTCTACTTTTCAAACCAAATGAAAGTTAGGTGAGCCGATTATAATACAAGTCACGTCTAACTGTTTCATTATCTACGTCCTGCAGCACGATAGCCCACAGAATACCTTTTGAAAGCTCTGGAGTGACGGCAGCAGGTTGAATATAATGAACAGTGTTACAAATGGGGACATGAGACGACAGGTCTGGTGAAGAAGGAGTCTCCTGGAAACTGTATGGCTGTAATTACTGAGTGCTGGTGCTGTCTCAGTTGGCTTTGAACAAAGGTAACCGCCTTCAGCAAGTTATATTTCCTCAGCTAGCTAAAATGAAACCAGTCAGAGACACAAATATTTATGATACACAATACATAACCAAAGTCATTGTCTGCTTTTATTACCTTATTTTTGTTGTCGCTCTGAAGTCTCCCACATCAACAGCACAAGAGAATTAAACAGTGAAGCACTGAATTATTTTTAAATTAGACTTCCAAAACTAGAAATGTTGAAGTCATACTTACAGGAAGATAAAATGCTCTTATCCTGGGCACTTTGCTTGCACGTCACCTTTGTTTCTCAATAACTCATTCAGTTTGTTGTTCAAGAATCTGTCAAGCAGAAGTCAGTGCGAGCTGAGACCCCTGCCTCCTTACCTGTGAGCACCCCTCAACAAACAGCCAGCAGGAATAGTTTGGTAATAAAGGGAGCATGTGGTGCAGGCAACATCAGCAAGACAGAGAAGAAAGCTCAGGCTAATCTATGTTTTCTCATCTGTGATCTGTTAAATCTGACAAATAGGCTCGCTTGCCCATACAGTAAAATACCAGAGAACAGCAGACAATCATGTCATAACTAGGTAAGACACAAGGCAAGAAAGAATATCTCTGTTGAAGTTATTTCTCTGTTATTATCTACATGCTCTGACTCCTGTTTCCCTCTTACCTCCTGTGCTGGAGAAATATAAATTCTGAAAATTCATTTCCCAACACTAGTGATAATCATAAGGTTGTATAGAAGAGAAGACAACTGGAGCTATTATATCATTATTCTTCATCTTTATACCAGTTATGGTTTAATGCCTGCTGCCAACTAAGTACCACACAGCCACTCGCTCAGGTCCCTCCAAGCAGGGTGGCAGAGAGAATCAGAGAAGTAAAAGTGAGAAAACTTGTGGGCTGAGATAAAAATAGTTTAATGGGGGAAGTAAAAGCCATACACACAAGCAAAGCAAGGAATTCATTCAGTACTTCAGGCAGGCAGGTGCTCAGCCATTTCCAGGAAAGCCAGGCTCCATTGCCTGTAATGGTGACTTGGGAAGACAAACACCATCACAGAATCATTGAGGTTGGAAAAGACCTCACATATTAGCAAGTGCAACCTTTGACCAAATACCACCATGCCCACAAAACCATACAGCTGAGTGTAATCACTCCAAACACCCCCTCCCTTCTCTTTCCCCCAGCTTCATGTGCTGAGCATGACTCCATAGGGTCTGTGATACCCCTTGGGTCAGTTGGGGTCAGCTGTCCTGGCTGAGTCCCCTCCCAATTCTTGTGTACCCCCAGTCTCCTCACTGGTGAGGTGAGTTGAGGAACAGAAAGGGCCCCAATGCTGTGCAAGTGCTGCTCAATAACAGCTAAAACATCCCTGTGTTATGAACACTGTTTTCAGCACAAATCCAAAACACAGTCCCAGAGCAGCTACTGTGAAGAAAATTAGCTATGCTCCACCCAAAACCAACACAATACCATATTTCTTCACAGACAACTATTTCAAGAAGACAAAACACAAATCAAAACCAAATAGGTTCACAGAGGTAAAATGAAAAGTACTACAAGTTCGGAAAAAAATCTTTATAATGAGCAATTAAAAAGATGGGAAAGTTAACTAGTGAAGAGATGAATAAAAGATGATACAATATGACATAAAATATAATTAATGGAATGAGAGAGGTCAGCCAAGTGCACTTGTACGACTCTTCTCTTCAATGTTTTCAAAGCTTTCATATCACACAATGCCCTCAATGATACAAGGAGGCAATATATTTTAAAGTGGACAACATGACAAGTAGAATGAGCCTGCAGAAGTTACTGCAATAGTATTTGAGTTATATCCAGAAAATCCAGAATTTCATTTCATTTGTGGATGACCAGCTGTGGTTTACCTTTCACTGTGGAGGCACAGAAAGTCACCCACAGCACAGTTCTCGATTACCCATCAGCCAGTTATGGCTCTGTTACTGTCACAGTACAAATACATTGCGAGCAGATATGAAAACTGTTCTACAGAAGTGAACTAGCAAAGAATAAAACATCAAAGTTTTTAACATATAGACACTGTGAAAGCAAAGTTATTTAACCACTATTATCACAGCAGGACAGCAGGAAAAAATGCAACACAGATTCACGTGGTAAAAATCAGAGCCCACATTCTCCATCCCATCTTCACTATCCTGTAAGTCCTCCATTCTCATTTAAGCTTTATAAGCAAGAAATTCATTTGAAAAGGGGTTTTCTTTTACTACACTGTTCTCCCTGAAGAGGCATATCCAAAGCCATAAGGCAAGAATCCTTTGTCAGAGCAAACCTGGGGAGAGTCCAAGACTAGTGATAGGACAACAGGACACAGGTTTAAACTGCACCAGGGAAGGCTTAGGTTGGGTATCAGGAAAAATTCTTCACTGAAAGGGTGATTAGACATTGAAATGGGATGCCCAGGAAGGTGGTGGAATCACCATCCCTGAAAGTGTTTAACCAAGAAGGTGGTGGGCACTGGTGTCCTAGTTTAGGGCAAATCTGGGAGGAAACCTCAGAAGGGAGTCCCTCCAGAAAAGCAGATCCAAGCCACTCCTCCCCCCAGCTGGTTCAGGAAATAGATTTCTTTGGAGAAAAGTGAAAAAATCATTTATTTAACAAAACACCCACACACATAAAGAATGAACAATACTACACAATAAAACCTCTTGCCATTCTGAAGAGATGGCGAATTCAGAAAAAGTCTTTTCCATGGGTGTGTCTTTGGTTTCTCTCTCAGTCTCTCTCTCCAAGGCTCCGACCCGGCGTCCTGGCTGCAGTGCCGCTTGGGGGGAGCCCCCTCCTCCCCAGGTGATGGTCCTGGGGTCCCTGGATTGAACAACAGCAGAACAGTCAAAAAAAAAAACCTTCGGTCTCAGCTAATTAAAAAA
>WEKY01046498.1:0-48462 GCA_013390045.1 Picathartes gymnocephalus | reverse complement strand
AAAGATGTGAGGCTTTTTTTAGAACTTTATTTTTTTAATATTTTCTACCCTCTTAAAAGCATAACCATCAAAGCAAATAGAAGTTTAATAAGTAAAAAAAACATTTTAAATGAAAACCATGATTAACTTATTAAGATCCATTAAGTGCATAATTACAAGGGTTCTATTACATTAAGATACCAATTTCTTTAAAGCCAGAAATAATACCTGCTGAAACTTTAATTATTTAAATGAGAAGAGAAAAAAGCATGTTATCTTCTCTGACAAAGATTAAAATCAATTTAATTGCTTCTCTGCTGCATTGACACGATTCTTGCTGTGAGTCAAGCAACCAAAAAGGGAAATTAATACTGCAGCTGTTAATCAAGTGATATTTGTGTGCTCCATCTTATTATAGCAGGAGCAAGAATAACTACTACTTTGGAGAGTTTGTCCACACTATATTTCCTAGAATTTTTTTGCTTGAAAGAACATCTTTACTTAATTTGAGTTGCAGGCATCTCCAGGTGACACACAGCCTGAGAAAACTGTATGTTACATTGTTTGATCCCCTCGTAAAAATTGTTCTTCCAAGAGTAAGGTTTATTTCAAATTAAATTCACCCTCAGGTACCTGACTCGCTACTATGAAATTACCAAGTCACACTGAAAAGGGATAGAAATACAGCTGGAGGAGAAGGTTGCCTATGAATCATACTTTCAAGAAAGAAAGCAGGTCAAAGAAATCAACGATTTCAGTAAAATTAGAACATGCATTTGAAAACACATAACAGCTGAGCACACAGCACAACCCATGGCTTCTATTTGCTGATTTTAAGATGTTTATCCTTGCAGTGCCTTTGTTAAACCTCTGCACCAAGTGAATATTCAGCAACATCTACAGTCGACAAATTAATGTATCTGATTGTAAGAAAAATGGTATTGTGAGATATTTATGAGTTCTGAAATACAAACCCATGTGGTGCCTCATCATCTTTTATCAGCCCTTGTTAACTTTACAGATGATGAGAAGCACCAGAATAACTGAGGTTGTCAAAACCAATACATCTCAGAGGCTCTGCACCAGCAGAGTTCAGTTCTATCTACAGTCCACTTTTGAGAAATTTTAACTCCTTCACATCACTGAGCAGGAACCAGTTCCATTACCTGGGCTGTTATTTACTGTTGGCAGCATCAGGCACTACCCTAGATATTTAAGGAAGAGCAGGCAGCACTTTTGTGGAAGAAATAGTATTTAGTGGCAGAAAAATACCAAGCAGGTCAATTTAAATACAACCTAAAGTACCATCTGGATCTTATTGGAAATTCCAGGATCTGGGAACAGCAAAATAAAGGTAAAATTTTTTTTGAGAAGGCTTTTTCTGAGACAGTACGTGTATAATTGCTAACAGAGTAGAATCATTTGTAACACTAATTCTTCACTTAATGGACTAGCAAGCATTAAATAACTAGGTACAAAGTTACATGAGTGTTTTCACACAGCAAAACTGGTTTGAGTTTTGTTTATTGCAGAGTCAGTGAACATGAGGAGCCAAATCTGTTTTCCTTCTATTTTACTTGGGCAGTTTCATTTTAATTTAGTTCTTTAAACTGGGTATCTGGTCACTTCAGAGCTCCTGCTGTGGCTGACTGTGCTGCTATCAGACCACCGGGTTATACTCAGTTTGGCCAAAAGCGGTTGTGATGAATCCTAAGGGTTGGTTTTGAAGAAAGAAAAGCTTCAGTGAGTTTTGATACCAAACTGCAGAAACCAGCCTGGGTGTGGGTTGTGACAGACTCCCAGAGCTCAGATGTTCTTGAAACTGAAAGCCAGGGAGCCCTATTTAGAAGGGATTTTGGCTTCATTTTAAGATCTTGCAGACAGGCTCAGGACTAGGTCTGCTTTTGAATGCTTATCTTCTGGTTCACTGAGAAAAAAAAAAAAAAAAAAAAAACCACAACCAAGCCTGTGGCTATAAGATGCTCTGGTTAACCAGCCATCATTATTGCCTCAATTTGATTTTTTCCTGCGAGTAATTGAGTTCCCTCCATCATCCTGGGATGACCTGGGAGGAAACTCCCCTAGCAAGACACACAGACAGAAAATTTCACCAATACAAGAAGTGTGTTTCACCTGTGCACATCCTGCCACCCCAGAAGGAGACTAGAAATATTCCGGACAGAATATATTTCTAGGCACAATGCCAGGGAGGAAGGAAAACATCAGACAAGACGCTAAGGATGCTCATGAACAAAGCAGCAATCCATGGCAAGTTTATTTACTGTCTTATAAAAATTTGGTACATAGAAACCTGAATTTGTAAGTCTCCTGGAGGCTTTGCAAGTGCCCCAAGGAGCTGCAGGAAGTGGAGGAGCAGCAGAGAAAGTTGCAAGGCACCTATGCCCTGGGCACTGATGGCTGCAGGGAATGCTGCAAATCCAGACAGCCTGGCATACTGTGGAGCAGCACAGTGGGACCTTGGACAAGAGGCCAAGAAATTCAAGTTGCTATTCAGCAGGGAAACAAAGCCAAGGAGTCCAACAGCATCAGCAAAGAAGATTTTCCTGCTTGCATTAGATCAGACTCAAATGGAGAAGTTAGTGACACCAATAAGGACAGAACATGAGCAAGAGTCACTGTAACCATGCAGAAGAAAATAAATCTGTCATGGAGATGAGACAGCAATAACAGCAAGATCTCACTGTGCCTGGCAGGCACAGGCAGTTTCTGCACGTGCTCATGCTCACATCCCCAGGCTCAGATGGGAGCCTCAGCTGAACACCACCAGGGTCTCAGAACAAGCCACAGCATCAGAGTAAAACTTCACTCATCTGACACAGCAAACAAATACATCCAATAACCATCGTGTCCTCTGGGGTGTGCAGCAGAACAAAAAAAGGAAAGAGATTTAGAGAAGGAGATTGATAGAATGAGTCCAATCTTATTTTCCACAAAATGTGACACGGCAAGCTTCACTTGTTCTGATGCCTGTCAGAGGGTCTTTGTCACCACGAGATAGTCTGTCCATTTTCTAGGTGAAAGTGGGATTGACTTTAGCGGTTGCTTCTCTTAAGAGTCCTAAATGTAATCCTGTGTATCCAGGAATAAACAGACATGTTCCATCTTGTTTGACAAGGATAACATCATGTTGCCTCTCTTCTTCCCCTCACATCTTGTCCATCCTACCTCTAGCTGTAGGACACCACAGCAATAAAAGGGTTCTTGGTGCATGCTGTGAAAGCCATATGTTTGGCAGCAAATTTTTGCAATCTACATGGTTACACCCCAGTCAGTCAGGGTACCATTACTATTTATATTGGTCTGCAGGTGGCCAACCACCTTACTACACGGAGCAATTGATTAGAAATACCAAAAAGAAAAAAAAGAAAGCTGAGAGGCACAAAACTTTAGGTAACTCTATAATATCCTTTGTCATAAAACATTAAAGCAAAGTGCCCAGAATTGTTGGGTGCACACAATTCAGCACTTCCCAGACAGTCTGGTACTTAGCTTTGGAAGTGTTGCATTGCCAGAAGCTGTGTACAACTCTTCCCATTGCACCAGGGCACAGGTCTGCAGAAGCAGTGGAGAGATGCAGATGAGGACATCTACAGGGCAGGGAAATCTGGTGGGAGGGGTAGAACAGCATAAAAGCCTCCTGGCTCTAGGGCACTCATTTGAATCTGTCACTGGGGAATAACACCTAAGCATTTTGGTGCACCTTCAGCAGTTTGCACAAAATGGGCTTGAAACCATGATCCAATTCACAGCACTGCCTTCCCAAAAAGCTATCCCTTGGACCCCAGAGAGCACTGAGTACCCTCACCAGCTGTAACACCAGCACACAGGCAAGAGACACAACAGAAGCAGGGCTGAAAGATGCTGTGGCCCAGCCAACATTGCCCATAAGTCATAAACCCCTTGCAAAACGCTCAGTGCTTCACACTGCTTAGGTCCAAGGCAGACCCAAATGTATTTATAGAGTCTGGAGAAAGAGAGATGAGGAAAATATATCTATCATTTCAAGAGCTAGCAGTACTCCACTTTTGGGGAAATCTACCAAGCAAACAGTTTTTGTTACTGATTTCAAATGAAAGACAGCACACAGTAGATTCAAATATTTCTTCTAGAAATAATGTTTTCAACATGTGTTCTATACATTATTGTGAAGGCTCTTTCAGAAGCCATCTTGCTCTTTCCAAGCACTTCACTTACACAAACAGCAGATGAACATAGCTTGTAGTTATTAGATATTAGTCTTAAACCCTCCCAGTCCTCTCAACAACACCAACTCCAATTAGGTTTTTCTATTTCTTTCATCTCTTTGTAGAGATGAAATGTTCCCTAACCAATTGGCATGGTGCCAAGATGAATATTTGTGATAATTTTTATACACCACAGCCTAAATCCCACTCTTGCTAGAAGTTGTGGTATTTTGCAGTAGAGGCAGGGAGGTGCTATAAAAGGAAGTAAAAACTGGTTTGATTTTTCTTGTGAGCATAATTTCAGAGCATAAAAGTGGGTCGGTATCAAAGGAGATTTTTAGATTATTAGATAATTATTACTTTATATTATTAGATTATATTTTAAATATAATCAAATGTAAAATGATACCATTTATATTATTAGATAATAATTGTTACTATTAAATTATTACAGAGCACATCAGTCTTCTGGTATGGAGAGAGACTGATCTGTGATGGCAAATGTGTGAGAGAACAGCTCTGGTGTGCTGAGAATGAGTCACATTTCTCTGTAAGTCAGCATAGAACACCAAGGATCCGTATGAAACATTTGCTTTTTCTGGATACTATCAGCCTGAACAAAAGGAGAGATAAAGTGTTTCATAACCAATATTTTCGCCTCAACATTCTTTTTCTCAGCCAACAGCGCTTCATAAAATTAGGAATAGTAAAAACAGATTTCTGGTCCCTTACAGTCTGCCAGGAAGCTAAAGGACATCAGAAGCTTATCAAGTTTCTAGCATCTCAAGCTTTCTTCAGTCATGCTTTCAAGTTCCTTTCCTCATGACTTCTTTCAACACTGATAATTTGTAAAAGGCTTGCAGAAACGGCAAGGAGGTGGGGAGCAAAAGGTGTCCCCACATCTTTCACCATCAGTAGTTTTTATATTCTGAAGTATGAAAATGTAACTAATAGCTTAGCATACAGCATTCCTGATGAACACTCATCATCAGGGACACAAGGAAGACATAGAGGACACGCTCTGAAAACTAGTGGTGCAAGTCAGGGATTGGGAGCTGGGAAGCCACACACGCTGCAGATGCCTGACCAGATTCTGCACTAGTGGTTCTACAAGGATGCTCACAATGATTTATTCATGCTTTGCTGCTGTATCACTACATCTGCAGCAAGTTAACCTCTCTGCCTCAGCTTTAACTTCTGCAAATTAGAGATTATAATTATAGGCTAGGGATTAGTTAATATTTTAAAGGAACCTAAGGCTTGAAAAAGCACAAAATTGCCACCAATTATTGAGGGGCGGAAAACAAAAACATTTTGTATGATGATACCCATGAAAGTATAATTCAATAATGTATGAAAAGAATGCACCCAGGTTTGTATATGAGACATGCTGAAATAAAAGGAAAAAGGAAAATAGGAGCCTTTAAAGATAAATAGCTATTGTATAAATACTATACAGTATAGGACTATTTATACAATAGCTATATACTATACTATATAGCTATTGTATAAATAGCCCTATAAATACTATAGATTTATGAAAAGAACAACAGTAATAATATTGTAACTCCTAACCACCTTTAGATATGGCTCCACAAACAGGTTCCACCTGGGAGGTTAAGTGTGAATTTACAACATATTTACTACTCTACAGTAACTACCCACAAGTATGCTTTTACTGCCCAGTAAATACAAGGCAACTTATAACATATTCATGGTTCAGTTCATGTAAACTCAACTATTATGAATCTCAGAACACTATTATTAAAAACACATGTATCTGAGGTAATAACAACAGCAGGTCCTGTATGATACCAGCAAACAAAACCTGAAATGAAATTCAATACAACATAATGTAAGGCAATGCAAAATGATGTGAAAATGGCCTTACTGCAGATTTATGCACTGAACAGGCATTTAAATCTTACTATACCCAATCATATTGCACTATTTGGGCACATTTCTAGGTAGCATAAAGAAACATTATGCCTAGTACTGCTAATTCCCCACACATAGCAGATGGTTTCACCGTAGTGAAAATGTGTGTTTTAAAATCAGACCTTCTATAGGGAAGGTAATGATGGAAACCATGGCATCACATTTCAAAGATACAGAGCTCAGTTTAAAAAAAAAAAAAAAAAGAAAGCCAAATGCTACATAGGCAGAGAATATGGCAATGATTTACTGAAACTTCTGCAACAAGTAGAGGAGCCAGAAGTGAGATGCTGATGCTTTCTTAGGAGAGAGACGCTGCACAGAGCACAGCTAAGACATAGGGGCTCCAAACAACAAAGTTATTTTATGTGCCCGGGGTATCAGAAAAGTAGAACTACCAGCTCCAGTGCTAAAGGAAGGCTCAAAAAGCATGACAAACAGCAATGTCACATCCATAACCTAGTGAAGGCAACAAATACCTTTCTGAACACCTCAGGCAGCACAGCCATAGCAAGTTCTGGCTCCACTGGACCCGAGTGCAGAAATACCTGGTGTTAGAGGAGACACAGCAAACTTCGTATATCTAAGAAATTTCTCTATAGGGAAAGAATGTCAGCTATTTCTGTTAGGAATTAAAGAGGGCAAAAATATGTACTTCAGGCAAATTAGACCATTTCTGTCACAAAGTCCCTGCAAGAATAAGATTGTTGGAGACTTGCATTTTGGCCCACAAACATCCACCCTTCCCTGAAATGCAGCCCTTCCTTGGGATCTGAGAGCAATCAGCAGAGGCATCTGCCTTTTACAGATCATGACCCGAAAAGCAAAGAAAGATATTTTTGTGCCCCTTTATCCCATAAACCTTTAGGTAGATAAATGAGCTTAGCAAACTTCTCACCAGTTCCTGTGAATTTATGTACTTTGAGACCAGTGTGAATTAGGACAACCAGGTCCAGCATTTTATGTTTGATATCCAAAGTTCAAAAGCAATTAAATGAGCATGAGGTTTGGGGCAGGGGGGAGCAAGGAGGAGTTGGGGCATGGCTTTTTCCCCAGGTATCTTCAAAGAGACTGGTAAAAGACTGCATAGTTTATTCCACCCCTGACTGCTGGTCCGGAGGAAGCCCTTTCACACAGAATTATCCCTGTACCATCCTGGCAGAGAACAGGTCCCCGTGGAGGTTGGCTGTGGTTTCCAAAGCGTGGCTGAGCTGAAGGAGGAGCCAGGACTGTCACATGGAGTCAGAGGCAGGTTCCAAGTGCCCAATGCTGCCCCACAAAGCAACAGTTCAAACAGGGGCTTTATTACTTGCAGAAGCTTAGTAATTTTTGTTGTTATTAGATCCACATGGAATCTGTTTGAGACTTAGTATTTCTGCATTCCCTCTTGGGATGTAAACAAGCCAAAGAGAGAAGATTCATCAGGATCAACTCTCTGCTGCCAAACGGAACATATCCTGTATCAGCTCCTCCAGTTTCCTACACCCCAGCACAGCAGTCTCTTCCTTCCTCAGATCAGAATCCATACTGAAGGCATGTTAAAGCTTCTCAGGAAAAAAGTTTTCATGAAAAATTCCACATTCCCTAAAAAAGTTTCAACAAATTGCCACTTTCTGACATTTGTTTGGTGAAAAATTTCTGACCAGTTCTGTGAATGTAACAGCACACGTGCTGCACAAAAACAAACACTTACAGAAAGCTAGATAATATAAATTTGGAAACCTGTTAATTAGAGCTAAACATATGAAACATATGTCAGTTACTGATATATATTAAAAATACAGTTAAATATAGCAGCTTGTTTTCCATCACTACAGCTACGTAATATGTCACGAAAAATGAGAAGTGCAAGGGCAACATCTTGAGACAGCATTTTAGTGCTCATTTTGGTCACTTTATCAGTGTCCTATGTATATGTACTGAAGACAAAACATTGCTTTTCATGGACCTTCAGCATGTAAAATGCAAGTATCAATCCTGCCTTTTTTATCATGAGCAGCAAATCCTGAATCAAAGGTATTTTCTCAGAGCTGCCGTTACTCAACTGTGAGAAAGCTTGAGACGTCTTTGGTAGCAACCTATGGCAGGATTTGATTATACATACAGCATCTATTACCTTGGAAAGGGTGTTTGCTGTCTACAGAGTCTAGTACTGGTACTTCACCAGAAGTTATAGAGAAAAAAAGTATATAATGAAGGGGTTAGTATTGGTTTTAAAGTGACGGATGCAACACATCATTCACAGAAATAGGCCAAAACAGCCTTTTCCTGTAAGTGTCATTTTTGCTGGGCAATAGCCAGACTCCTCATGCAGATGGAGAAAAGATGACAAATTGTCTGTGCTCTACTCTGGAGTCAGTTCCCAAAAGCAGACTGGTCCACTGCACCATTAGCTTTGCCACAGGCAGGGAGCAGGTCTGTCTGGAGCCAGCCACCACAAGACCCTGCAAAAGCACATCTCTGGCTACCACATTAAAACTCCCCAGCCAGGCTGAGTGCAGCCCAGGCAAAGACATTTTTACACAGGTGACCAAATGTATTGGATCCACTCATTACCCACAGATCTGTCTGATCTAGTTTCCAGAAAAACAAAAACGACTACACTGGAAAATGACAGTAGGATAAAGACCCTTATGCCACAGACATTCTGGTCATATTTTCTCACTAACCTGAGAATCTCATTGGTATCCTCCAAGATGGAGTTCGCCCTTTCGTCATCAAAGCTTAGCTGAAAAGTAGAAGCAGTCAATAACCCTTCCAAAACTGACACCATTTTCTGCACATGTCAAGAGTTTCCTAAATCATTTGTATATACTACACTTGGATTCTCTCCTCCCTGTGCCCAGAGGCTAAGTCCTCATTACACTAAGAGGAATTAAGGAAATCTGAAAAAGCGTTCATAACATGAGGTGAGCTATTTCTATCACAGTAATGACTTTCCCACACTTAGGTTTTACAAATCTAGAACAGATACACATATAAGAAAATCAAATGCTATAAAGTGAACTTGAGGCACCTAACTAGTAGCTAATGAATCTCTTTGATAATACTAAAAAGTTAAAAATAGTAATAGAAAACTATTTGTTCCTATATAAAGAATTAATACTGCAGAAGAAAACCTCTTTGAAGTTTTATCACATTTCATCCTTGCTGAATAGTTGTGGCTTCAGCAGCTGCTACATGAAATATAACTGTCACTACAGTGAATAAATTAGTAAGCACTACTATAATGCAGCTGCCCCCAGTAACAGCATTAGTATAAAGCCTTTAGTGGTCACCATAGACCAAACCAGAAATGCACTCTGACTTTATAAAGAGGTGCTTTCACGTCACTGAACATGCTAGGCCATGTACTAGAGCTTATCACTGATTTTTCCTCCTTCAGAATTCAGAAAAGGGAGGTACCTTGTTCACTGCTTATTTTGGTTTCCTCCCTGTAAGATATTTCTAACAAAAAACACATTCAGGTCCTTTTCCCCTCTGGCCCACTCTTCCAGTACTAAAGAGTTCCTCTCATCTCTCCTCACAGCTAGCACTGCCTCAACCCCTCTTTCCCCTTTCTCGTGTTGTAACACAACCCTCACACACTACAAGCAAAACACAGACCCTGGAACAATGCCTGTGGGAAAAAGGACAAGGTAAGATCAACTCCCTCATCTATACTGGTCTGCAGATTTCATCAGAATACTCATTTCAGGGAGAAAAATATCCTGTTCATTTTACTAGGAAACTCCAGGAGTAACAGGCCTACACAGATGGACAACAGTGTAAAAAACAGAAAGTTGGCAGCGTGAAAAGAACACCAGTTGCTGACAAACTATTTTTATTACAGTTTTAAGTCTGAATAGCTTATTTTAATTTTTTTCATTCTCTTGTAGATCTCAGTTACGTATAATCACAAGTCTTCAAGCCAACTGATTTCCTTAGTAGACAAGCTCTTTTCATAGAAATGAAAGGATTCTTTTATAAGGCCATCCTTGGAGAGCTTGCCCAAATAGAGATGAAAACATTAACAAGGACCTGCTCTGTGTTCTAGAGAAAAATAGTATTTGAAAGGAAGAAAAAAAAAAAAAAAAAATATCACACAAGAAAGAGCCAAGTGGGAAGTCTTGCTATCTACCCATTCAGTACTTCTGCAAACAAATCAATTTAGTCATCTGGAAGCTTGGCCATAAGCTAAGGAATTATAGCTCATGCATACACAATCCCCAAAGAGTTTTGTTCAAAGCTTAATCATATGACAGAAAAACATCACCTGTTTGCTGTATATGCTAACTCAAGTTCTCATAACGTCACATTTTTGAGAAGGTAAAGGAACCACACAGCACTGGCAAAGTGACAGAAATGATTTAAAATGTTCAATTCATCAGTTATTCAGGATATTCTCACAAAGAGGAGGGGGAAAAAAAGGGCAGTTATGAAGGAAGGTGTGCAAGTGTGCAGAAGTTTAAGCATTAAAGAGAGGAGCAGGACTATATCAAATACTAAATTCAAATGAACTATTAGGATTTCCTCCTTCCCCCCTTGCAAGAATGTTGATTAAAAGATCTAGAATAAGTAAGTACCCCTGTTTCCTGAAAGGAAACATTTCATCTTGTTGGGGGTTTTTTCATTTCATTTTTTGACATTGATGGTTACTATCCTTCCCTCTCAACATTATTTCAGGTCTAGGTAGGAGCATGGCAGATAAATCTAGCCTATCTTTTAAAGCACTTGACTTGCTTGTAACTTCATACCACTTCTGCTTCAGCCTTTCCTATGCCTTACTTTGTAGTCCAGAAAGATTATGAGAAACGTAAAGAGGCACAGTCATCTACCTCAAAAACTTTAGAATGTAGGGAAACAGCTGATTTGTCTCAAAAGTCATCTTTTTCCTCTGCAATTTCATTTCAATTTCACCTATCCTTGGGGAGACTTGTTCCTTTTTTTAAAGGAAAATAGCTCAAACTAGGCAAGTCAGTAAATGGTTGATACACCACAGCTATTACCTAACAAGCTGGTCAAAACCTCCTCAGACTTCAGGAGCCAGCTCTCTCAGAGGATGGTCCAACACCACCACAGCAGTGCTTAGGTAGCTCTATGAAAGAATAAAGAAAAACACGCACATTTCCCAAAAAGCCCACAGGTGAGGTCAGGATGCAGTACCAAGGAAATAAAGGCAGGGTATCACTGCTGAATGTCATTTTCCTCCTCAGCTGACAGATAATTCAGAGGGAAACTTTTTGCTTCACCTCACTTCAGAGCTTTGCAGCAGTACAGGAGGTGCCAAGGCCAGCAAGGCTTTCCTTACTCCCCTCCCACCAGTTATTTGTAGTGCAGGATCTCTGAAGCATTTACTTAAACAATTATGAGGGCTGTGTGACTACATCCAAGTAAAACTGAATTCTGACATCTTATTTGGGGAGGGGAGGGGAGAGGGAGAGGGAACAACCCCACAAGAGAGCTCACAAAAGAGGGAAACAGACAAAAACATAGCCATTTTCCACACTCTGGAAATGGCTGAATTATATTCAAATGTTTTTTGGAGTGAACAAAAAGAGTCCAGCTGAAGTCAAACAGTTGGTTGAAAAATTCAGACTCAACAGGTACAATCAGACAACACTGTAAGAAATAAGATTCATGGTAAGAGCTGTAAGTTTGCCCTTTACACCTATGTAATGCCAAGTGCATATTTTATATCACTGTACAATATAGTTGCAATAGTAGACATCATAGAGGGATATTGAGCTGTGACTCTGATCCACATCAAGGTACAAAGCACCTCCCCTCCTCTGTTTATCTTTCAAGATTATAGCATTGTACTGAGGACAGAAAAGCCAGCATGTACCAGCCCACTATCACCAAGCATCTTTCAGGAAAGTCTGACCTAGATGACAAATGCTACATTTCCACCACATTTTCCTTCTCTCACAAGCCATTTTTTCCTTCTCAGTCTCTACCCCACTGGTTGGAAAGCAACAACACCTCAAATAATTTTTAAATGTGAAGCCACATTTTGGCTTCAATGTGTCCCCTCCAAAATGGGTCTTAAATCAGAAAGAGGAAAGTGAAAACAAATCTCTACCACACTATCCTACATGGTAAGCAGTACAGAAGCAACCAGACAGCTCCATGTTCAAAGGCTGGAGGAGAAAGATTTAAAGCTGCAAGTGTCAAGGAAAAGCCAATCTCTTACATCCATTTTTAGGCCCAATTATCCAGAACAGCTGAGCTAGCAGGTCTCCCATTGGCAGTATTGTACTCTCTGTCCTCCTGCTTCGATATCCAGTTCTACTACATTTGAAAATTGTATTGTAGAGCTGCTTATTCAGACTCTTCATTTGGCTTTGACACTGTTCCTATTACCAGGTTTCAAGAAGTTCCGGATGTGCATATTGGCAGCTTTTCTAGAGCAAAACAAATATCATCTTTGAGTTGTGCTTGGCAACATCTAACTTTTTTAAGTGTACATCCATACTGTCTTGCATAAAGGCAGAGAACCACCTTGGGCCCAAACTTTTCATTCCCCCAGAGGTATTTACAGATATGAAAGAAAAAGAAAATCAGAAGGCTTTGTGATTACTCTGTGGCACACTGAGTCTGTAAAACTAAACCCATTTTATTTCATCATATTCAAATCCCCACAGTTCCAGTGAAATTTAATTATACCTTCACTTTGCATAATTAAACAGCCATTTCATGGCTTTCTAAAGCACATAAAATGACTGATGAGTATACTGGTAAAACTTTCAAAAGTAGTAAGAGATTTAGGAGGCTATAGGTATGTCTAGACAGCAGCTAACTTGCATAAAAGCAGCAGTATTATTTTGTTTGCCCAGTGGGATTAAGTAGTTCTCCACATATGCCACATTTTAGCAGTTCAACTATTTCTGGTATTTTATCTACCCCATCTACAGCTAGCTCAAGTAATTGCATTATGTGGAACAGATACATGTAAAATACTGGTGATTACCAGACGGGACTCAGTATTTTAGCCACAAAGGAACTTTCAGAAGGTTCATAGTTTGGTGAAGCAGCAGCTATGAGGTTCACTTGAACCCTTAGCATTGCTTCATGCCACTACATTAATTAAGAAACTAACGCTGCGCTTGCTTGGCTGCCCGGGGTGCCAAGGCTGCGCCGGTCAAAGGTGACTCCCCTGGGGATTCTCGCTGATCCCCAGAGCCCTATCGCAGCCGCAGCCAGCAGAGCCGATAGCAGCGTAACGAGCAGGAGATGAATGCGGAGAGAAGCAAAAGCAGAGAGGACTCAGTAGTTCTATATACCAGACCAAGGTTTATTTGGCTGATGGGGAGAGACTGAGTCTGGCCACTGGGAGTTTCACACACAAGGATCAGACCTCCTCGGCTCAGCTCCAAGCGACCTCCCGAATCATGGTAACAGGGGGTTTCATACTCCCAGGGTCCCAGGGGTGGGGGCACGAACATGACCAATAGGGAAAGCCCAAGGGTGCGGTCCGAGGATGAGGGACAGGTTACACAGCAAACGGGAGAACAGGGAAGGGGGGATACACCTGTGAAGGCCAATGTATAACGAAATGACAGAGACCTTTCCAGAACTTGGGGCAGGGGTGAAAGGAGAATGACAGGGGAGAGAGAGATCCTCTCGCTCGACCAGGGGAGGGGACAGATAATTGACAGGGAGAGTATACAGGGTCCAAACAAGGGTACATAGAACGAACCAAAGTACAATTAACTAATAAAAACCACCGCAACAAGAAACAACATTTTTTCCCTCCCTTCACACTGAAAAAAACACATATTATGTGACATTTTTTATCTCATTTTATACATTTCCTGAAAAAGTCTTAGATCAAATTCACCATATTTTAGGTTTCTTCTTCCCTGGTTTTCTGTGCCATGTTCATCCTTGTGGTATCCAAGTCAGCTATCCTTAATTCATTCCTCTTCGAGAAGAAGTAGTAGTGAGCTGTGGTATCTCTAACAGCAGAAAATGAAAGCTTTTTCTAACTTTTTTCCTTTTGGAAAACTGCTATTTTGTAAGCAGCTAGAATAAGATTCATACATATCAAGTAATATATATATTTTTTTCTCTCTCTCTCATTCCCTTGTCTTTTCAAAGTGACTGCCTTTGCTGATAGAATGGTTTCTGAAGCTAAAGGATGCATCTTACAGAATCCTTTCCTTATACAACAGCACAGGTGATAGGGATTTTCCGTCAACATGCTGGGCACGGATCATAATTAACAACAGTCTGCTTTGAGAAGGTATTTGATTCACATACTAGGTGGAAAGTAATGGTTTTTACCATTCTCAGAAACTCTACAAAAAGCCTTCACTATGCCCAGAATGCTATCACTTTATATGCAAAATTATTCAAATAAAGCAACCAAGGATAACACAAGTTGATTTGCCTAAAGCAGACTTTTCTTTTTAATTCAGTCTTGTTTTAACAAGTCAGTAGGCCATAACTTAAGATAGCATTTCTGTGCCCAATACATAATCTTGTATCTTGTAGGAAAATCAGAAAAAACATTAGTTAGGACTCATGTCTGAAAAATACATCGTGCTGCACTTCAAGTATTGAAACAGGTGTTTTAACTTATTTTACACATTTCTATTCAAATACAATCCTAATGTAGAACGGTAAAAACTAAAAGGAAAAAAACACAGATGGAGTAATATATACATAATGAAATGTGAAAGTATAAATAATGCAAGCATATGGCATACATGTGAAACTGCTTAGATGATCAGGCAAAAGTCAAATGAAAGAGGCATTCCCTGTTTTAATCTTCAGTCATAAGATGGACAATCTTCTTGCTTTTTTTACAAAGGTTAGAATAGTCTTTTTTCTTGACAATTACCATGCTCCCTAGACAAAACACTTTTTACTCAATTTCTATTACTTAGTGTCTAAAAATGCACCTTAGCTTGGCCCAGTCACTGGAGACTGTGCAGAGCACACAGACCTGATCACAGCAGTTTTGTGATTTAGCATTTCCAGAGATGCACACGTACCTGATAGCTGTGCATAGTAAAGGTCAACTAAGTTTATAGCGTGCACATGGATAGAATAACAATACAGGAGAGATCTCTATTGAGGAAAAACAACCTTGAAAACCCAACAGATTGCATAAACTAAAAACGTTGCCAGAAGCCAACACAGACAGAAGTAGAAATTGCTGAAAAACAGTTCTCCAACAAACAGCTGACATACACAAATATAAAACTGAATTTAAAAAAATAAGCCACCTACTTTTTCTTGCACTATCCAGCTTGAGAAGCTGCAGCCCGAGGCATACCCTATGACCTTTACAGACCCACTCAGCTGAGGGACCCCTAAATAGCTCTTCTCACACCTGGAGCCAATTGAACCTTGGGCCGATTGGTGCAGCGTTTCAATGGAAATCTGCCTTTGACATCAGTTTAAGCTACACTGCCTGGACTGGCTGAGGCATGAGTGGTTTTTTTTTTCTTTTGTACAGGGAGAAAAACACTGAGGACACAAATTCTTTACACTGTTGCTGGAAAATTTGCCACCACCAAAATGTCAGACGTGTCACATCCATGGCAATAGAGGAAGCGTGTGAGGAGCACAGCCAAGCACCAGGGTCCTTCTCATGCTCCTGCTTTATGTCCTCTTCTGTGGATGGGGAGGTGACTGCCAGCCATTCACAGGGAATTGTGTCCTACTTGCATTTGCTGACTTACCTGTGCCATAGGCAATGCTGTAAACTACATAAGCATTTGCCACCCAGCTTCCTTTTACTCAAGAATGATGGCAGTTAGGACAGGTGGAAAAAGAAAACAGGGAGGAAATTCAGTTACCTGCTCCAGAAATTTAAGACTAACTTATGGAAACAAAGCTGTAGCATTCCCTGCAAGTGTCATCACTACAAAGCAAGCAATGAACACAAAGGATTTAAGGAACAATCCTCAGTTACAAATGTACATTGATTTTCAATAAAGTCATTTGAACATTTTTTTTTTGCTTGGACTGCAGGTGACTGTCACCACTGATTTACAGATAAGATATTCCCATATAATATTATTAACTACTATTATTTTGTATGTGTTAAGTACTTTTTAAAGCATTTTTACTTCTAACAGTGAGGAAAATAATATGAAACCAAAAAAAAAAAAAAAAAAGAAGTGAAGAATGCCATTTGATTTTCTTTTCTTTCCTGTTGGAATTGCTTGGAAAGCTGAAAGAACACATAATCTTACCAGATAAAAAGGCATTTGTTTTGAAATAGCAACACAGATCATATTGGCTTGCCACCAGCAATGTTGTTAACAGACTGACCACAGGAAATTAAGAATAGACAGCTCTGAGATAGCTCTTCATGATTCATATTCAAGGTGAGTGGCCAGTTTTTTCTTCCTCGTTCAGCAACTTTCCACTACAAAACATCCATATACTAGAAGGCTGTCATGCAAGAGGCAGAGGTCATGCAAAGGAATTAAAGTAATACAACTGGCTGATATAGGTCAACCTTCCAATTCAGGATTGCCTTAATTTGTTCAGCTATCAAGTAGGATAGCCCCTGAAAGAGCAATCACAGTAAAAATGTATTAATAGGAACACTGAAAGGATGCAAAGAACACCTGTTTGGTGATGCTGGATGCTTCACACACACATCCTGGGAAATAAAAAAGGAGGAAACCTTAGAACAAAACTCTTGACTATTTTTCATCCACACACAGCACCTATGGGACCTGATTTCACTTTCTAAACAGATGTAACTACAGCTGCTTCACTTGTGAGGTGTCTCCTAACACTGTTGATGAATAACCCTACATTTATCTCCCAGGGACGTTGATCAGAAGGGAATCTGCTTTGTGCTCCAGATTTCAGTAAAAGTGCCTAAAACCATGAAACACCACAGACAACCAAGTGCTCACCTGGGAGGGATGATGCCATTGTTATGATTCCTAAATAGTTTTCAGGCACTGTCAAAACAAAAAGTGAGCATGCACTTGGAATGGCTAACAATGACAAGAGAGTTACACAATGGAGGTAGGTCTTTCACCTCTTCAGGCCCTCACCTCTTTGCCAAAGCCCTGCAGTGAGGGCTGAGATCCCGCCTGGTACAGTTATCAATTTGACATTTCCCCCATTACTATCAATATTTCATATTAAATATTTAGTGTCAATATTTGACGGGGTAAATGAGATGATCCAGATAACTGTAGACTTCTCAGCCCTACTCGAAACCAGAGGAAAATAATGAAGCATTTGATATAGAATGTAGCTTTAAAAAGTGATAGAAGGTGGTATGATGTCAAACAATGTGGGTTCATGGAGCAGAATAAAACTTTTCAAGAAGTTGTTACCTTTCCTAAGAAAAATACAAGTTTCGGTGAGAAGGGCAATATACTTAGCCTTCTGTAGGGTATTTGGCTGCTAGTCCTGATAGAGGAGATCAAATATTATGGGGTCAACACAGTTAGCACTTAATCTGTTAAAAACAGGCAGTCAGGTTTCATCTTAGTAATTTGAAGTAACTAGTTATAGTTGAGAAGCATCACAAAGAAGGTACTTATAGGGAGGACCCCAAGGATTTGCCTCTTGGACATAGGGTGCTGACACTTCTCCTCGGGACACAGCACAAAACACAGACTCCCCACCGAGAAAGGCTGTAGAGCTGAAGATTAGGGAGGTGGTCATAAACAGAAACACATCTTTGCTATAGAGCATTCAGGGAGTCACACACATTTCAGGACAGCCAAATGTTAAAAACAACAGGCTAAAAACAAAGAGTGAAAGTCAAAGTAAAAAACAAATAATTTAGAGATATTTTAAAAAACATTCCTCCGGGCATTGGCTCCCACATTCGCTCCTCTTTGTGGTGCAGCTAGTAATCATGCAGCATGGGGCTGGCTGGTTGTCTATGCAGAGTTAGTTTTGTGTTTGTAAATTTTGGAGGCTTTGAATAAAAACACTGAATAAAAGGTTCCAGGCATGATGTGGCAGTCCCAAGGCTCCAGCTAGCTAACACAAGGGGAAGGGAAACATGAGAAACCCCCCGGGAGATGCAGAGAGGATAAAAGGGAATGTTACTTGTTCCAGAAAGTACCCCACTGATGACTGTAGATTTCTCATTGTTCCTGATGCTGTGGAAAAGTCAAGATGCCATCCTGCATCCCTGCATGTTGCCTCATCATTTTTGACAAGTGAGATTTAGGTAAGAAATGACAGGTCACACAGTGGACCCAGAAAGTATCCCTCCTCAGGACAGCACCTCAGTATGTGTTGAAAGTATACTGCTACACTTGAAACGTAGCTAAGTATATGTTACCTGCCTCTGATTTTTTTGCTGAAGAATGATGGCTTCTAGGACGTGCTTAAATCAGTGTCAGAATCCTTCACTTCTTGGCTGAGCAATTAGTGTCAAGGCAGGGAAGGGGAGCATATTTTTATTGTGAGAACATATGCCCAGAGAGAGTAGGACTGAGCCCAAAAATCATCAAATATGGTCCTGAATGTTGCCTGAGGGTAAATTTCAAGTTGTGTCAACTTGGCCCACATTCGGAGGAGTAACTTCAGGCAGGCAGGCGGGAGTAACCTGCCAGCCCTGAGAGCCATCCATTACATCCTCCCTGACACAGAAGGAAGCAGGTTAATTTTGATTCAGACAGCCCAGAAAAATCCTACTTGTACAAAGTGAGCCATTCTTCAAGACTTGTTTTGAAAGACTTTTTTTTATAATGGTTAAATAACTATTTGTTTTTGTGCTGTTATCAATCATCGTGGTGAACGGCCAGTGATAACTGAAAAAATTGGATGTGTTCAGAAAGGAAGAATACCTGGGGACCAGGCTATAAACATCCTTCAAAAAGAAAGCATCCTCTGTGGAAAGCTGATTTTCATTCTTTCCAAACACATATCCCAGACACACTGGCACTTTGTGAATAAACAGTTTAACTGCTTTAATTAAGGAAATACAGCCAAGCTATCACATCCGGCCAAGCTAATGTGACTTCTGCTGAACAATAATGGTAAAAGTATTATTCCCTGAAACTTGGATGAGGGAGAATTTTACAAACTGTTTTTTTTTCTACTCTGTCCATCATCACTCTTGTGCAAGAACAAGTTTGTAGTCTCCTCTGTACTGAAACCCACTGAGCTAGAAAATGTAAAGACTAGAAATATCTAGTCATCAATCCCTGTTAAAACATCACTTCAGGAGATATCCAGTAAAAAATGCCCTGGTTTTAAAATCTGAAGTCTGATATTACCATTCTTCCCTCTCCCTCCTCTCGTTTTCAAGGCATACAGTAAGTTTCAGCAGTTTCAGAAGGAACTGTGTCTATCACAATAGTTGAAACTCTGGCAAAGGTATCTAATTATGAAGAAGGAAATGGCAGTGCTCTAGGTTTCAGTGCTTGCAGGCAAAGAACAATGCCTCGTCCTTTAAAAATAAGCAATGAGAGTAATACTCTGCACAATGTATAGTGGAAAGCCTAATTAAAGAATCTAAAAATATTTATGAACATAAGGACAGAATCCACAAGAGCATTAGGAGAATTTCTCAGCATAGGGAAAAACACCAAGGCAAAAACATCCCTGACAGGCATGAGCAGTCAGAGACTTCCAGCAAAGTATCTGTTCCCTTTAGTAAGGAACCAGCCTGGAGAACTTCTTATCCAGCACTGCAAATTTGAGGGGCCAAGACAAAGCTTAGAGTTTGGGCACTAAATAAAAAGATGACAAATTTTCAAGTGTAACGAAAATAGTTTCTGTGAGGATTTAAACATGCCTTTGTGGCATGAGCCCCTACCCTTGGGCTACCTCAGCATGCAGTCCCCACCCCAGCCCCATAAGCTACACCCCTCCACAGCACTGGAGTGTTTGAGTGGACTCCAATATCCCTGCA
Source organism: Picathartes gymnocephalus (assembly GCA_013390045.1). Taxonomy (NCBI): domain Eukaryota; kingdom Metazoa; phylum Chordata; class Aves; order Passeriformes; family Picathartidae; genus Picathartes; species Picathartes gymnocephalus. Next base: position 28,500 of record WEKY01046498.1, on the reverse strand, counting down.
GCTACTCCAGAAAAGCTCCACCTGACCACAGCATCCCCCTGTTTGTGTGCAGATCCCTACTCTCAGGTTAGCTTAGACAAGTTTACATGAACTGTAGTTGCACCTTTAAACTTCAGTGTTAAGTATAAGAAATTAGCTGAGGTGACATGCACAGCCAAGGCACCCCTTGGTGCTGCTGGTGACAGTGCTGGGACATCTGTCCTCTGCAGCACATGCATCCCTAGAGAGATGCCTTTGTCCCCCCTTTTTCTGACCTGAATCTCTCATGTCACACCTCCTGGGGCACAACAGAGGAAGTTGGCCAGATGTTTCAATTTCCTCATATTCACAGCTTTGATTACATTAGACTAGACAGGATTTCTCCACTGGCACTACCTGGGGGTAATGTGTAATGAGTTATGAACATTATGCACTCTGTGGTGTACATATCTGATGCCAAGGAAACCTTAATGGGGTCAAGTGGAATTTCACGCTTGGAGAAGCTCATATGCTTGGACATGACCCAGCTGCAGAAAATGAGATGGTTTTATGTCTGTACAAAGGCTTTGGAGATGTAGTTCCTAGTAGAAAGTGACTGCTGCGTGAAGAAGCCTAGTATAACCCATCCCAGAGGAGAGTCCTGCACCTGGAGGCAGCTCTTTTGTCATTTACATCACAAACTATTTAGAACATTAAATGGCTCTTATTCTTTCTGAAAGAGTGACTACAGCAGCCTAGCATGTTTGGTTCATCTATTGAAATGGATAAGCTGATCTACAAAGAAAAAAAAAATAATATCAAGTTTTGCTGTTGAGCAGGTGGTAACCATGGCTCGGCTCTTCACATCATCTCATCATTTCAGCTACTTAAGAGAGAGCAGAGGACACATCATCTCTTCTTAAATCAAAAGCTGAAGTTTTGATAAAATCCTCTAAATTGCTGAGTAACAGCATGAGTGAAGCCTCACTCCTGCACACACCTCTTCCCAAGGTGAGTGCCTGCAAGCAGCTCTGGTGTCTGATCTGGTTCAACATGGCGTTGCCGTTGCTGGTGCATCAGGAAGGTTTCCAGATGCCCTACTTAAACACATAAGGACTTGATCCCTTTGAAATCTCCACCCTCAGTCAAACCAGACTGACATTGTTTGAACCCAACAGGTTCAGAAGTGACAGGGACAGGGGAGTCAGATAGAAAGAGCAACCGCATAATGTCTCATTTTGTTGAGAAATCACACTAAAAATCATTAGCTAATTAAGATGATCATTTTTGCAGTCGAAACACAATATGTTGGTATTGACTGCTATATGCATAATCAATAACAATATTTAACACTGCTGTAGCACTTTTCGAATGCAGCATGCACTGATTTAATCACTGACCAAGCAGTACAGAGGATGAAATTCTGATGTCTGCACAGCTTTTACATAATGACAAGGGAGACTTGTCTGATAAAACCTGGACTAGAAGGAGTTAACACGGAGTGCACGCCTACCATGAAAGAATGTGTAATTGTCTTAAGATAAAATATATTTATTTTCTTTTAAGCACAGTAGCTTGCCCAATATGCACTCCATTACATCTGCGTGCCAAAGATTTGATCCAAGCCCGCTCAATCAGCTACATTTATTAAGTTTGCTTTGTGTAAATTTGTGGATTTAATAACAGAGGAACTTTGGGAGCAGAGTGTCCAGCAATCCATTTACTGCTGGCAGAGGCCGGTTACCACATGCTTCAAAGGAAAGCACAAGAAACCCTTTGTAGAATTGTAGGGAATAGCCTGTTCAGAGAAAAAGCCCTAATTAGTCAGAAGATGGCTTGTACCCTGAAGCACAGGAGGCATTCGATGGTAATTAAATATAAAGAAAATTAGCATGTAGTTCATGAACCACACAAGCAAGATGACACAATGCCTGGTAGCACTGAAGTGAACTATTCTGGAGGCCTAGAAATTAATACTTTTGTTATTAATGCAACCTTTTCCTCAGCTCCAGTTTAAGCCTGCAAGAAAAGGAGAAGGATGAGAATTCAGGAGCAACGGAAGAAACTGAAGAGAAGCCAAGACTTGCCAGCAACAAACATAGTGTGAGGAAGAGGCAGAAGCAGCAACTGCTGCTCGACCCTGACCTGGCACCCAATGGGACAGGATGCAGGGAGCTGCCCTTGTGCCTGGTGTTGCCCAAAGCCTGTGGGAAACACGCCAAATAGAGCACCAGATGGTTCCCACTTTGAAGAAAAAGGTGGAAAGGATTCCAAACAGCAGCTGAAGTCATTCAGGGAAAAAGAGAAAACAAAAGAATGCATCGCGAAGGAGGACACCAGCTAGAAAACATGCCAGACAGGCTGGATGGGTGCAGGGAATGGCTAGGAGAGATGTAGAGAAAAGCAATTGAAATGTGAATTTCCTACTGTACTCCAGTAAGGTCCTACTAGAAGCCTGAACAAAGACATGTAGAAAGAACCAGACATGCAGGACATGCAGGCAGGAGCCTGGCAAGCCAATTAAAAAGAAGCACTGAAAGGATGAGAGACAGGTAAAATGATCTTGTCAGTATAATATGAGAGGTAAAGTGTGAGTGATACAGACCATGAGAATAACAATAGCATCTCAAGTGCAAATAGGTACTCCTCCCCACCAACATACGAGGCATTAGAGAGAAGCATCAGTGGATATAAAAAGGATGTACAGAGTAAATGGAAAACGACTAAAGACTTAAAGACTGCAGTGCTTGCCCACAGACTCTACCAGCAGGGCATGTCAGGTTGCTGGTTTTTTCCAAGCCAGGCTACATTTTGCAAGGATGGGATGTGTGTCTGGAGGGAGTGTCGGGGGTCGTATCTTTTCCACCTGCCTCAGCCTAGAAGAATCTTTCCTTTTGGACTATAATGTCTGATGACAAATGTCCTCACGAAGGTTTCTCTCTTCTCCCTATCATGCCTGTACCAGAGGACCTTACACTTAACGCTATGAAATTCATCCCACTTCTATATTTCAGTGTGCACTGTGACCTATTTCTCCTCCTGCAATAGTCTAATCCTTGTCTCTGTTGAAAGTGCCTCCTAATTTTTATCATTATATCTGCTCAAGAACATTGATTTTTTTCAGCCCTACTGTTATTTTTCAAACTGTGTATCAATTCTCCTTTGGGAGTTCCTGTGAAATGCATCCTCCTACTCTCAGGTCTCCTGTTTTTCCTCTGCAATTAAACTTTTATATTTTAGTTCCTTGGCATTGCTTACAGCCTGAGATATGATTTCAGACCCTTTTTCCATGTGAGCATTTCTCTGGCATTTGACAAGGCATGGCCCCGATGTCCCAGACAAGCCCCATAGCCCCTGGGAGCAGCAGTCTCACTGGGTGACCATCCTTCCTGGTTCAGTGAAGAGTCCTGAAACTTTGGAAGAGGAACAAAGGTGAATTTCAAAATCTCAATATTTTTTCACAGGAACACAATTCCCATGTCATTTCAATTTTCATCATTTATAAACTGAGCAACAAAACCCAGGAGCAGTGGGGAGGCAGAGCAGGGTGACTACCTTGCCAGACCTGGCAGACGGCTGTGTTCATGCTCCTGGTATCTGGTACAACAAAGGCACACTCAACTAATCCCTGCTGGCAGCTACCATTTCAACTTCTGCTTCTAGTGGCAACACAAGGTAGCTAATACCCCTTTAAATGCCTGGGAGATTCATGTGAAAAGAAATGTGGGCACCTAACTGGAAAAAAGCACTACAGAGCCATAAATCCCAAGTTAAATTAGGAAAGACCTAGCACAGTATTGCAGGCAAAAAAAAAAGTGAATATATGTATAAATGGTGACGAGCTGCATGTTTACAGGCACTCGTCTTTAAGCAAGATACCTTTTGTCTTTAATAAACATACATGGCTTTTTATATATGCCAACGCAGACAAACAAAGCAATCGATAATCCTGCTCAAACAGTAGATACCAAGCCTGGATGTTTTTTCAGGAGTTTATCAAACTATAAACGTGAAAGCCATAACGGCCATCTTAGAAAGCTATTCATAAATTAGGAATGACATAGCCAAGGCATTACAAGTGTACAAAAAAGCAGAACCCACCTTAAGTATAGAAAGACCACCATTATTATTTGCCTGTTATTCAGACTCTCTCTTACAGATGCTTATTTGTCTGCAGGAAACCAAGGTCTGGCAGCAAGGCATTACCGCTTGTGTCAGTTCCTCCCTGCAGGTTTGGGTGCAAACCCCACAGTCAGTTCCTACATGGATCAGCTCCAAAGTCTGAGGTAGGCGGTCCAAAGGCAGCCTAGCCTAAGCCTTAACAAAAGCTGACCTCAGCTGTGGCTCAGCTCATCCCTCTCCCACCTTGGTATTGGTCTGGGTGATTTCAATCACAAGCTGGAGTCCCCAGATGAATAGGAGTTTCAAAAACCTGTTTTATTTAGAGCCACAAGACTGGTGAGAATGGAGTTCTCTTATGTGAAAAGCCTGTGCTCACTCTCTTATGCCTCTTGCTGCAGGTCCATCCCAGGGCCAGTCTCCTCCTGTCCTTCCCTCGGGGCAGAGCACCAGCCCCCAGCCCACAGCTCGGGCTGAGAGGCCCAGGCAGGCTGGGGCAAAAACCAGCATGAAGAGTCACGGCTTTCACGCTCACCGCTTGCCCTGCTTCTACTTCCTTTATAACCCAAAAAACTGTTTATATCAGTTTACATTTCCAAGGCTATCATGGCAAGGAAAAGTGCCAGAAAGTTCCTTTTTTTTTTTAAAGGAAAGCCTACTTTACATGTTTAGCTCCTCCAAACAAATGCAGCCTACACCATGTTTTGAGAGGCCTGAAGTCTAGCTCTGTGCAAGTGAGAGAAAAACTCGGGGCCTAAATCTTCTCGAAATACATGTTGAGTGTTTGTGATTACCAATGGAAATGTGCCATGGCACACAACAGTCTAATTTTGGAAGCAAAATGTCCAACCGGATGGCACATTGCTGATTTTTTTTCTCCTTCCCCGTGATTCCGTGCAGACCCCGTCACTCCCTCCGTCTCAGCGTGCCCGCAGCCATCAGAAGCACAGGCTGCTGTGAGCTGAGCACTCGGGCACTCTGACAGGAGCCAGCCCTCCTGATCGATGCCAGCACTGCCAAAGGAGGTCATGATGAGATTTACACACTACAGTGACGCCTTAAGTTTTAGCTTTTATATTTTCCAGATCAGTACTGCTTTAACGTATAACTCTAAAATTCCATCGTGTGTCAGCTACTGTCTTACCATTTTATTCAGATGAAACAACTTCTGTCTAAGCCCTAACTTCAAGGGCACCCTGTTTTTCCAAGCCCCAAAAAATGTGAACAACAGAGAACAGCAGTGAAGAGGAAGAGGGGGCGAACTGGAGAATGGGACTTCACTACCTGAAGCTGTAATTGGACAATTGGCTTCTGGTATGCAGATGGACCAAGCTTATATCTGTCTGAAAAACACATGTTAGTCATCCATCTTGGGTGTAGCCTCGGCCAGGCTCTTGTAGTGCCCAAGGAGTACCCTGTGAAGGCCTTTCAATAAATACCTACTTTATTCTTTTAACTCTGTCTAGCCTTTGTTCTAGGTAGCCTCTCAGGGCATCAACAGGACTCTGTGCTTTCTTTTCTCTCCCTCTCCCCAGTCACATCTTTGCAAAATGTCCCGAGCCATTGTTGTCTGTTTCTGTCACTGTGCCATTAACCTAATTAGCAATAGGAAACAAGAAATCAAGACAGTGTTTAGTATGCTGAATTTCCAGAATGATTTGCTGCAGCTTTTGTCTGTACACAACAAGAAGATGTCATGATAAGAGAAAAGCTGAAATTTTATCTAAATTAATCTCTTGGAATCAGAAATAAGAAACAAATATAAACACTCAATAGAAAGCCTTATTAGTTTCTGCATTAGCCTTGATTTTAATTTTTTGTGAGAGAAAAGTATTAACAATGTGTTAAACATTCAGTATTTAAAATTCCACCATTATGCAAACCTGTAGTTACATAGCAGAGATGTTAAAATATTAACACCTTGTAATTTTTTTCTTTTTGAGGAGCTGGGCATGACTCTTTTAGCATGTATTTGCCCAGTTTATCAAGTTTAACAATTGTGGTGTGTCTCTGGACTATAGGGCTAATGTAATTAAATCCTATTAACACATCAGGAATAAAATCCTGTAATAGGCACACGAGACTTTGAGAGGCAGCTCATTCCTGAGCAGATTTAATATCCTTAAATTAAGCAAGTGTGAATGGGAGGATGAATCTTATTAAAAACTTAAATCTGATTATATTTGAAAATTATTGGTTTCTTAATGTAATAAATTATCCAATACAGACTAGAACAAATAATATATCCTAGCTTCACATAACTCCACTCTATAACAAGCGACAAACGAAATTAAGAATGACTGTGGGGCAAAAAGGAAGGTCTTTTTATAAAAGTCATTTTGCATAATGAAATACTTAAATCATTTTAACAAACACTGGGGGAGGGGACAGAAGATATATATGCAGATGAGGGCGTTAGAATGGGACTCATTTTTCCTCTTCAAAAAGGAAACTCAAAGACAGTCGGATTGGGGTTTTTTCCTCTAAAAATGCCATTCTGACAAATTTGTTGTAAATTTTGAAAAGAAAAGATGAAGCTTATGTTGGTGAGAGCTGATTCCTTTTCCAGAAGGCTAATGCAAATGTAAACCATCTGCCACACATTCTGCTGATAAAGCTGTACTTCCGAACAATGGACCAACAGCACTGGAATACTAAAACATTAACTCAACATTGGAAAAAGTTTTGGAAGATATTATAACTTCCATAAAATAGTGGTATTTTTACTGTCCCTTCATGCAAAGAGAAATTATTTGTGATAGACAGATAGATAAACAGACAGATCTGTATATACACACATTTTCTTATGTAACATATATGGGGCATAAATCAGGAATACTGAGCAAGAGGTAAGGGAGTCAGTTAATGGGATCCTCTGCTAAGGTATAAATCACATTAAATCACTTATGTAAATAGAAATACCTCAAAGTTTATAAACAGCATTGCTACTTTAAATGAAAGCTGGAGTTGCCATTAGTCCCTGGACAAAATTAGGTCTCTTCCTTTCAACATGGGGGCATTTCAAACCCTTAGCAAGAAACAGCCAAGCAAGCAGGAGTTGGACAATCAGTAGTCTCAGGTCTTTACTCAGGATGGTGGACACTATTCAATCCCTAAGAAATCCAGTGGAAAGTCCCAGTAGATTTTTAATCTGGTCCTATGTGACACATTTATGAATGGAAAAACTGGGGACCAGAAAGCTTTACTTCCAAATCAGAGTAACCAAAAAAGTTCACTGTGAATTCATGCAAACAAAAATAATTGACCTAAAGAAAATGCCACAAAAATATCCTTATGGAGATAAAAAATTACACAATTGATTAAACAACGTGCCCTAAAATGGTTTCTTAAACTACGTAGATGATAGTAGGTACCAATATAAGAATTTCTAGTGAAAGAATTTATTATATTTCTATCATGTAATGCATTTGCTTAAAAGTGTTGCCCTATTTCAGCATGGTAAAATACTTTCAAGTGCATTTCAGGCTTAGCATAGGGCACCATACATGTATTCACCACAAAAATAGACCTGGATATAAAGTAATTTGATCTTAAATTGCTAATGATTTAACCAGAAGATTTCAATATCCAGTAGTTCACCTAACTATGTTAATAATTCAGGCATCAATGTGGGGGCAGGAGGCCAAAACTGTACAATGGTTAAAATTTCTCTAACATGCAACACCAGTAACGCAAGAAAATACCAGATTACCTATGTATCAAAACGTAGGTATCTGCTACGTAGATAAAATAGGTTATTCTAGAATAAACAAAGTATATAAAATAAACAACTCTCCTCCACCACCACCTTTGGTAGCCAGAACTCATTTCTCTTTAAATCTGAGGCAAAAAAATCCCATGAGTTCTGGTTGTTTCTTAGATGGATGACAGATTTTGTTCTAATTAATCTAGAGCACTGTGTATAGAAACGACTGCAAAAGCAAACATGTCTATTAACAAAAAGCAGTGATTACTGCTTGGCATTAAGCCAGTAACTCTACATAAGCAATGAATTGATGCCTGCAACTGTCTCAGTGCCATATGGGTTCTGCTGTAGCAATGAATTGGATCCAACGCAAGGTTAAGATGTGTCAGATTTAACTGGGGTTTAATTGATACTGGTAAAGAGGCTCTAAATAAAGAAACAGTGTGTGTGCTATTAGAAACAGGATGCATGTCAGCCTACATCCCCCAGCTTCTTGGCAACAAAACTATGCTTAGAGATCCAAAGGAGTTTCCAAACTCCTTTTTTTTTTTGCCTTTTTCTCTTTTTCCTTTCTTTTTTGATTAAAGAAACAAACAAACAAACAGAGAGACAACAGAAACTTTAGGTTAACAGGTTTACTAGCACTTATTTAGAATTGAAAGACGGAACACTAATCAGGTGTACAGTGTTACCAGTTCCTGTTTTTCACATGCTACAAATCTCTTCACAGCAACACCAGTCATTTTGCCTGGCTTAAAATCCAAGCTGGTATTGCCATTCACTTATGGAGAAATATCCCTAAACTCTGCAAGTGGCAAGATTGCACAGCTACTATGCAAGAGGTAGAAATGGTAATGTTACCTCCAAGAAGGATTCTCTTCTCTTAAACAGCAACAAAACAGTGTGTGACTCCTAACGTGCCTCAGAAGTTATTCATTGTGTATGATGGTTATTTCTGTTCCACCGACAGCTTTGGGGCAACGAGCCTTTTATCTGAAGTGATGAGTACTCAGAGTGTAAAGACCTGAATTGCTCAGTGGGAGTGGATTAGCGCCCAGCCTCGGCAGCAAGGAGCTGAGAGTCATTCCCACCCAGTTTGTGCTTGGAGTGAGCCAGCAACTGTGGGGTGCTGCAAACATCCGTGCCTGGCTGGCTCCTGCTCTGTCAAGGACCCTGCTCCCTCCATGCTGCCAAATCTCACCCCCAGTGGCAGCACTGTCCCAAAGAAAGCCAGCACCAGTCACTTGCCAAGCCCCTTCCAGCCGGCTTCAAAAACACTGCAGCAATCAGGCTGCATCCAGACCCGCCTCTGCTGTCAGGGCGCAAACCCTGTCAGGCCGGAGCTCCCGAAGTGCCACTGCCCTCAGTGGAAATGCTGATATTCGTAACAGCCCCCCTCTGCAGACCTCTGGTGAGGAAAGGGGTTAAAGAGACACAAGAAGAGAAACAGAAACCATTCTTAGGTTTGCAGCTTTCCACAGCAAGGAAAAAGATGGCAACAGGAACAAAACTCCAGAGTTTTTCAGTTTTCAACATTAACTAAATTCTCTGAAAATAAAGATGACTGTCCCTTCAAAACTCTTTAGTTTTTACACAATTAGTCCCAAAGACAGTACCTATCAATACCCGATGGGAAGGAACAAAAACCAACAAGCCAAACTCTTAGTAGCATCCAGTGGAAGGACAAGCAGCAACAGGCACAAGCTGAAATACAATGAATTTCACTTAATCATAAGCAAATTGGTTGGTTGGTTGGTTTGGGGTTTTTTTTACAGTGGGAGTAATCAAATACAGGAAGAGGTTGCCCAGAGAAGTTGTGGAGTCTCCATTCCTGAAGATCTTTAAAACCCAGCTGGCTACAGTCCAGAGCAACCTGCTATGCCTGTCCCTGTCCTGAGCAGGAGGCTGGACTGGATGGGCTCCAGACATCCCATCTCAATCACTCTATGATTTGGTAATTCTGTAAATTATCATCACTATAATAGTGAGCCAAATCTCACCTTTCATGATGCAAATCTAAAAAGAAAAAAAAATTATAGAGAAAGCTGATAAGTAAAAATATGGAATGGAAGTATTTTTAACCTCTCTTTCATTTGTTCCATTTCCAAAGATATACTGCTTCCTTCTAACTCTTCCTCATGCCCCAGTGGTAGCAGCCCATAAATATCTTTCGTTTCCTTAAAACTGCTTTGATTTACTTCCTTCAAAGAGAAAAAAGAAAGAAACTACCCATGCCGAGATCCTACTGTAGTGACTCAACTACACCCATCTCCTGTATTCTAAATTTTGGTTTGGAATTAGGTCACTGCTTTACCTCGTGTTTAAGCAATATCTGGCATAGTGAGATCCACATTGTAAGCCAGGATATCTAGGCATATCTCTATTAGAAGAATTACTTTATTCTAAGAACAACATTGATATAGTAATTTTTTCAATAATATCTTTGCTTCTTCCTCTCAGACCAGTGGAATTCAAGTTATTGTTTATGTCTAGTTTGGCATTTATATATCAAATGGTATCAAGCTTTTATTTGATAGCCTTTAGCCCTTTTATCTCAACATTGAGTTCTTCTGATATTCTGTGACCATTTTGACAATTCTTTATCATGAAGTTTTATTGTGCAACTAATTTATTTTTCATAATCATTTTGATGTAATTTTGGTACTTTTGCCAGCATTGGAAAATATTTTCTAGCAACTGTAATAACTCCTTTTCACTTTGCTTTGCTGACAATGTTCTAATCCTGTAGGTAGCTTTCTGCATTGTTTTTAACCCTGCAGGGAGTAATGACGGTGTGACATATTCAGCAAAGGAACCATTTACTGTAAAAGGACATTGTTCCATTAGTTACATTACGAAAGAAGGCCAAAAAACAAGACAGACAAATAGAGTAAAAACAACTGTATCTGTACAGCTAATGTTTGATATTTGTCAGAAAGACATAACAGAGTTGTTGTTCTCTGTATGCAGACAGTGCAGTCAATACTATTTTACAAATAAATATATGACAAAAAAAAAAAAAAAGGTTGCTTGTTTCTTATTAATGCCCAGATATGTGCTGTATATATTTCAAGCAAAATGCAAACCCTGGTCTCATGCAGCAAGGAACACAATGACAAAACACTTATTTACTACTGTATCTTTAATGCCTCACTGACTGTCTTGTCTGAAAAGTGGGAGCTTGATTTTCTTCCTCTCTGTCCTTTCAAACAATGCCTGTGTCTGAGAGACAAGATTGCCATGTTACTTCCAATTCTCTAATACACAGCCTTGTACACTGGAAATCAGTATGGAACACTGCACTCACATCTCCCCTAACTTTTTACAGCCTTTAAATTGCCAGTCTTCTGACTACATTTCTTCAAACAATATTGCCATCTGACTGATATCAATCAAACGCATTGCCCTTTGATGTCAGAACTCACAGAGTCATCCCACTTGACTGAATTTTGATTACCTCTGTATTCAGTCAAGTAATGTGTTCTTCAAAAAATAAAGAAGTATAGCCACTGTGCATTTTTAATTAAAGGACTCTTGGCTCCTCTATTGAGAAAATAATGCCAAAAATATTAACTTTGAGATTCCAAGTTTGCATGCATGTTTTGTTTCCTGAGCAGAGGTGGATGCTTTATAGTGTACTATGAAATGAAGGAGAAACATTTAGGGATTAAAATTCTAATATCAGGCTTTCATCTGTTATGGCTCCCAAATTTTCCACATCTCAATAGTCCTACAGTACCAGTACAGAGGGAATATGCACCCATCCTTTTTCTTTTCTTTTTTTTTTTTTAATTTTAACCTGTTTTTACATTAAAGCATGATTCAAAAGCAGAAGGCTTTACTTAACAGGGAAGGAAAAAAAACCCAGAGACGAGATTCCCTATTTTTTAAGTCAGGTGCAAAAAACTGCACTAGCAGGTACAAAGGACAGGAGTCCAACCAAAATCCTGAAAACCACTGACCATGATAACTGCTGCATTTGGTATTTTTTTGTTTGATATTTAAATTTTTCCTGAGCTTTATTCTAGCCCCTGCAGCGTTCTCTTTCTCTGTGCCCTACTCTTTGCTTCAATGAATGCATACCTTTCCATTCTGCTACACCCACCTCCATCCCTCCACGCTGCCAGAAGGAAGGCAAGAATAGCAGACTTATGTCTGTAGGTCAGAAGAAGAAATCTCAGCAGAACTTCCTTTGCAAGCAGGTATTTTTAAAACTGTCCAAACAGATAGAGCCATTGGCCATCTTCCAGTCTGAGACTGAGCATAAGTATTTGGTGTTTGACTCCTGAAGAGGAAAGACAGACCCATTCCAGGACACAAACACAGTCTAAGCATATAGAGGATAACTGTTTGCAGAGCAAGTAAAGACCAGTGCAAGTCATCTTCTCCTTATATGTTAAAAGTGCTGAGAAGATGGGCAAGATTAGCAACCTTAAGAAGGAGGCAGCCCAAGCCACCACCAGGTGGAAATAGTTCTCAGATTTGTGGATAACAGAACTAAAAAGATTACTTTCAAAAGACCCCTTCTAAGAAATAGGACCTCAGGCTGCTAAAATTCAATTTTTTTCTAGCAAAAAACATCCTTTGGTAGGAACTTAGTTATAAAAAAACCCCAAACAAACAAAAGGAATAGATATTAAAAACAAAACAAAACAAGAAACCCTCCACCAAACAACAACAAAACCCCCTCTGTATCTTCCTAAGCTACCTAAACTTCCTTTACGGTCATTTGTGTAACTGAGTGGGCTGTAACTGTTCTTGATTTGGTTATTGGTACACCTGCAGTACAGTACCTACTGGAGCATGCTGCTTAAGACTCACTAAATTAGCAGTTTCTATCAGCAATTCTGTCTTTTGCTTATGAAAATTACCTCATGAAAATTCAAGTCCTTCACAATGCTTAGCTTTTGCTGCACTCTCACTCCATCACTGTTGCCAATACATAAAGTTCCTTGGCACATCAGGGCAGACAAACTGTTTCTGTGGATGGCTCATTTTTCCAGAAATGACAAGTGTCACAAAGCAGCTCAGACTCCTTAAACCCTACATTCATTCCCAGCCAGTCAATATATTCTCATGCCCTTGTATACAACCTTCAGTCCTTGAAAGGAAGAAGAATTAACTTTCATAAAATCAATCCTCGGTATTCCTAGCATAACTGACCGTACTGTCACACCTAAAGTCTCTGCTTCTCCAAACATCCTCCTCATCCTTTAGGGGGAAGAAAGGGATTACACCAACTTTAGGAATTCGCACCCTCAGAAAAAGCACAAGTATTTATGGAGGTAGGAAAACGCTATGCCTTCAGAATTATGTCCTCCTTTTCTGGAGTTAGACACTCTGAACACTCACAGCATCATTTTTCCATTTCTGGGCCAGGAAAACTGCCCCAGCCACTCTTTGTAGAGTCTGATCAAGCAATGAGACTTGCTTGAGGCTATACATAATTCTTAAGATTGTAGTTTGAAGAATGATTTTAAAGCAAAAGGGATTTTTTTCTCCTTTCAATCTAAATGGCTTATAGTGACACATATTTCTGTTGGTCAGCTACATGAAAAGATTAGGTCTGCCAGACATTACAATATGTGGGTAGTGTTGATCAGAAAAAAGAAACAAAACCAAAAACAAGATTTACAACTGTGGGTAGTTTATAACTCTGTTAGTCTCCTTTCTTAGTCTGTCTTTTCTAAGGCCATCAAAAGCTTCTTTTGGGTTGTACTCATGACATGACTTCAACATGTAAAAAGATATATCAGTATGAATTTACTTTGCTTCTTCAGGGTGCTGCTCTTGCAGACACACAGGCTCCCATTCCACAAGGAAACACTTCATGCATTTCACATCCATCACAAATGCTCCACTCACTATCCCAATTTTATTGCCTGACTGTGCACGTTTAAGCAGAAACACCAGGGAAAATGCAGGTGCTGAGGTAAAAGCCTGGGCGAGGAGGAGAGCAGGGCTGCCCTCGGCTCCTGGCCAGGGCTGATGTGGCACAGCCACCCCTGCCACCCACTGCCATCACACCCTGCCCTGGAACACGACCCTGGCCCACAGCAAGATGGGTGCTCACCCAAACCAGGAAATCATCATGCTTGTGGCATTAGCAATTGCATTTCCATTTGGAAGCTAATATCCTTTTATTTCCTGTTTCTGCAGCTGCTCACAGGCCCAGCCTTTCTCCTTTCTTCTTCCTTTTTTTAATCTAGGAATGCATTTGCCTTTGACCATAAAAAAAAAAGCATATGTAGAGAACTCAAACATCAAAATCCTTCAATCTCTAACCACAGGTATGGAATGCTCAACAACTAGTACAAAATAGCTCCTGAATGACAGTAGGAAAAGCACAAATGTGACTGAAATAACATTTACAAAATTAAGACTCAAATCTTTGGCACTTTCTAAAAGCATTTTTTGCAAGAAAATTGTGTTAGTGGTGCACTAGCATGGGGAATAACTCTCTTCCAAGCCTCTGACAAAATAGCCCACTGAACGATGACTGGTAGATTTTGCATTATTCACAGAAAAAATAAAAATCAAATTTGAGTATCTGAGCATAGTATATATTAACACTGAATGGTTATTTTGTTCTGGTCAACTGTTAGAAAGCTGTTAGAAGATGACATATGCTTTTCAGAAGAGAACCATACTTAAATGGGACTTTTAGCTCTTACATACAAGTGATTCATTTTTTTAGGCATGCTCAGCCACGATTTTTTCAGGCATATTTCTTATTTCCCCTTCTGACAATCTAAGCATAAATCTGTTGCAAATCTGATGGATACCACTCCATCCTCTGCCAGAGTCATGCTCTACTTAAAGGTAAGAAGACACTTTTACTATAAGGTCCAAATCATTATTTGGTTTTTCAATACTCCTAAAACACCAGTGTTCTACTTCCTTCTTCAGCCCGATCCCAACCTCTTAAATAATTGAGTCCAAGTTTCCACATTATGTGCAAATATAGTCATTGTTATGTGAAAGAAGGCAGGAAAATTAAACACAGTATCTCATTCTAGAACAGGGGTACTGCTTAGATATTAATGACAATTAGGATACCAAGAGATATGCAGGCTATGGACTGGTTTAATGGGAGAAAATCCATAACCTCCCCAGGAAGATGCGCTAGCCAGTGCAGGAAAGATATAAAATCCAAAAATTAAAAAAATAGTTAAATGCTGCCCATCTACCCACAGACTGGGTGTTGGTTGCAACAGCCAGTTCTTTCCTAAAGCCTACTGAGTACAGAGAAGTACAGAGATAATATGAGTTTCTTCTGGTGTTCTTTAGGGAATTAACGGAAAACATAGGGAAGAATTAAATAATATTTTCATAGGCTGGGATGTACATTTCAGCAATTCAGAGGACCAAAGATTAACTTGAGAAGCTACTTGCAAGGAGTCTCAAAAGTCAAGTTCAAAAGAGGTTAGCAACAGAGGATGCAATAAAAAAGTAGTTTAGTCTATGATCCAAGGTACAACATTGTTCTTTAAAAGCTTACACAATGCTGCAAAACTGTATGGTGTGCTGCCAGCAAACAGCTTCAATAATATGCTTTTGGAATTGCAGCTTTTGCTTTTGGTGCTCATTTAAAACTGGTTCTTGTCTCTTTTGTACCATGGCTCATCGTGTATTGCTGTTCCGGACCAATTCTTTCCTGTTTGATTTGATGCTTCTTGGATCCTCAATCCTTTAGCAACTTATCTTTTAATTGTCACATTAAACAAAATACAGCAGTACTACTTTTTGGTATTGTCCCTAAGCATTATTTCTGAAGCCCTGCCAGAGGGATTGGCCTTCCACTCTCTTGCTTTGAGTCAACAGGTAGTCACCAACGACTAGGTTGAGCTGTTTCTCCTGAAATACTTTTCCATCCGTGAATTTTGTGTCCAAAGTTTGGTAACTTCCCAAAAGTTGAGAGCATTGACTTTCACTGATGGTGCTACAGGACAACATATCCAGGTACATACAGCACAATTCCACTCTAGTGCAAACAACCTGTGTTTTATCCCAGTGAGGGACTTTACAAACCGTGCAGTTTTCAATTCTTAACTGCTGTGACAAGTTACTCCCAGGAAAACTAAGCATAAAGGCTCAATTTTACCCTTCACCAGTTCAGAACCAATAGTTTTATGAAACCCATTAGGAAATATTTGTTTATGGACATGTTCCTCTGGACTAGAACATTTGTATTTCCCTACTATTGGTTAGGATTTCTCTTCCACCATGATCCACTATGCCCATCTCTGGACAGAAAATAGCACAGGCCAGGAACTGTGATTTAGTTCAGTTACACAGCACAATAATTTTGAGTCTATTATTCCCATTCTGCAAGGGAAATTAGCTTTTAAAACCATGATATACACAGGCAGTCAAAGTCCTGAAAAGATACACATTGGCTGTTTTAATTGGGAAATTCAGAAAAGCTTTAGCTGTATAAAGCATTTTAAGCCGAAAAGAAAGTACAAAGAACAAACCATTGAATAGCTGCATTTGTGACAGTTCTGCACTGCCTTGGCAGTGGAAGCATCTCTGTTCAGGAAAGCAGTCATGGACAAGTTCAAAGCAAGCACTTGCTGAGATGCTATCCTGAACATAGCCAATATTCGGGGCCATTTTTAGAAAACAACAGCCTACTGAAGGCTTGGATAATCTATACTTTTGCCTTTTGGTTTTCAAATGCAGAACACAAGCTCAACAGCCCTTACAAAACATTGCAACTGTGGAGTGATGAGGGCAAATTCTGATAGAAGGACTTTACCTGCTTCTGGTTCCAGCTGTGCAATGTCCTCACATCTCAAACATACAAATGTGACTCTCCCATTTCAGTCATTACTAGAATCCTGATTTTAATTCTTTCAAGATATTTTGCTAGGAATATGCATTTTCAAAGAAAGCTCACTCCAAGCTGTGCCTTTGGCAGCACATGGATCACCACAGCAGTTCTTGGAAAGCTTCGCTCCTTGCAGAAGGTTCAGTCTACTCCAGCACTCCTACACAGGTACGTAAGAGCTTGCAAGACAGGATGATTGATGGCACTGAATACTGCTGTGCAGAGAGCAGTATTCTCACTCGTGCAGGCTTGTACAGTAATGTGCTGCAATTGCCAGCAGTCCATCCTATTTAAAATTTTACTGCCTTCTCATAGCAGCTCCAAGAGCCAGCAGAATTATAGAGATATCTGCAAAGGGGAGCAAGAGATATTTACAGATCCTCCTGCCCTACTGTAATTTACAGCCTTTACATCCCTTCCTGATGGCTGGTTGCTTCCTTCATCACCACCATGCTTTTACCACTAGGACAGAAAACGATGAGGCAAGAGGAAGAGGCCTGCAATCATGAAGCAACCCAGTGATAGCACAGCTAATAACATGAAATAAAACACATAGTGCTTCCCTGCTCCTGTGAGAGAAAATGATGAAGCACAAACCCAGCTCTCATCATTCAGCAGTCTGGATTAAGGAAAAAAAAGAGACACCATATGATGGCTGAAGAAAAAGATTTTGGATTGTGCCACAGAAATTGCTCCATTTTCTGTATTCCATAACTGACCAGTTTTAGGTCCCTCTTCATACCCACACCTGTGAAGTTGTCAGGCCTGGTACAAGTGAAGGAGTACTACAGTATTTAACAATAAACCACACTCAGCAAGCAGTAACAGCCATTCTGTTTCAGCAAGCACCTCTATGTTGTTTTGCCTGTGGATTATTCCCTCCAATAACTCAAAAAGAAACTCCTTGTTGCATTGTCTATATTCCAAGAAAAACCCTGATGATTGTAATGTGGGAAGACATTTGCCTTCTTCTGTTTACTTTTACCTGTAAGACTTCTCAAAAGAGTGACAATTTTATTGTGTTTAGTCTTTTCCCAAAAAGCTAAATGATTAGAAATATAATCAAATAAAATGTCTTTGCAATCTATTTTGTAGTCTTTCAGCAAAGATTTTATTTTTAGTAGACTTTTTACCAATTTTTCCAATAATAATAAGTATCACCTGTCACAGTAAAAGGAAAAAAAAAAAGAAAAAAGAAAAAAAAAGTCGAAAAGCTCTGACTTTCACCAATATATTGCTCCTTATCATCATCTCTGACCATGGCTGGATCTTGTAATTTATACTTTTATTTATTCTTTAAGCAGTCTGACTTCTTGGGAAACACATGAGAGCAATCAAAACCAGACTGAGAAGCATCCTAAATACAAAACATTATATTCAAAGTGCCTTTTAAAAAATTTTCTATTTCTACTATCTTTGCCTTACTGAGCATACAGGGACTATATATTCTTTGCTATTTTATAAATGAACTCTTTGAAAATAAGCAAAGGCATAAGTCAATTTTTGAGATGCAGAAATGTATTAGCACCTGAAATTTTAGTTTCCCAGTCTAAGTCCATATTTCTTTGCAGCAGTTTCATTTTTATCAGGGTTTCATCAGAGTACAATGATAAACAGCTGTTGCATATCCACAGGCTCACAAGCAGCTGAGTAAAAATCTGCAACTACAGGAATGTACAATTGCTAGATTTTTAATAAATACACTGTGTCACGCAGCTGTATACAGCAGACATATATAACATATTAGTATTAGAGGCACATGCATTCTAATAATGCATTTATACCCTGATTTATATTTTATTTAATCAAAAATAGAGACAAATTAAGAAGCACATAATACTTTTCAGCTCAGAGGACAGCACCTCCTGTTCTGCACAGGGATTAATATCTTACTCAAAAAACACTGTGCACTGTAATTTGGAAGGAAATAACCTCCTTTCTCATGTTTGCACCTATGTAGCAAAAGGAAGCAATTAATGCTCAATATATTTTCCATAATGAAGAATCTGCTTCCTCCATACCTTTTGATTTATTCTCACTTATTTTTGTGTTGTATTTTGATAAAGGACATGTACCCATCCATCAGGACTGGTCTTAATCTTTGTAACTAACCCAGTTCCTCAAGTCCTCAGGCTTCATGCAAACCATTCGTACTTGTACATAACCATATTACCAATTGCGCCAGACACAAAGCAGCTCCTTGCAGCCAGGCTACCCTTTTATTTAGCCCCAATATTTCCTCTTATAAGGAGAAATGTAATCAAGACAAGGCACCAGAATTCATCCTGCAAAGCGATATGCATTGCATAATTTTATGGCAGCAGCCTTGTTTCCTACCAGTCGCCAATATATTGGATCACAAGCTGATTTCTCTCAAAATCACTACAACTGATTTTTTCCTCAGAAGGTTTTCCAATATAGCCAAGAAGAGGAGAGTGCCCTGCCCAGTGCTGCCCAGCAGGGTGGTTTGCCGGGGGGCTGCAAGGGGCAGCAGTGGAGGCACGGGGCTTGCCCTGCCACTGTCACCACCCAGCCCGGCACCCCCTCACTCAGGCACAAAAGCCCACCCGGCAGGGATCCCGTCCATCCCGACTACAAAGCCACAAAGCACCCCCTTCCCTGTCCTGGAGGCTCAGTGCACAGGAACCAAATTCCTAAACGTCCATGGACCCCTTGGTCTTCTGCCCCTTCTCCCATTCACACAGCAGACACGGCTTGTGTCTCCCACACCCAGCCCCGGGAGAAGAGCCACCCCAGGGGCCACACAGAAGGAAGCTCCTACCAGCAAAACAGAAACCCCAGCCAGACCTTACAAGCCACATTTAACAAGAATGCTATCACCTGTTTGGCTATGAGATCTGCCTAAATATGAGTTAAATATCAGAAAACACCTAGTTTTAACGCTAATTTGAATATTTTTACAAACACTTATTGAAGGGAGATGACAACTTGCCAGGAGCACAAATGCTCCAGGAGACACTGCATCCCAGTCTGACTAACAGCACTTTTTTTCCCCTGCAGCTTATTGCTCAAAATGGGATAAATGCTGGAAAATCTTTCAACTCACAGCACACAGGAGCCACGGCACAAAGCAATGTTTGTTTTAGAAATAAGATTACAACATATATGGTAATTCATAAATATTTGCATTTTATAATTCTTTCTGCAAATGAGTTGGTAAGTCAATCCACATAGGAATGAGATTCTTCCCCTACAAAGTGAATAAACCACAGAATTTTAACTGGCTGTGAGGTCTGGTCGCTTTCTCCTTCTCAGAGCTCTCTCCTCATTTTGTGCAAGCAAAAAGTTATTAGCTTTTCTTTTGCACATCTTCTTACATGGAGCTGCGTGGGAAAGGCAGCCATTCCCAAAAAGCAACAGAAATGGCAGGAATAAAGCAATGGTTGATTTCAAAACAGAACTGATGATTCAGTCACCTGCCTGCAGTTCCTTCCCTCTCTTGTACAAAGAGTGTCAATACTTGCCTGCCACAAAGTCAACGTATGCCAGCTACCGGGTCTAAAGAGCACAACCAGACTTACAAATACTTTTGAGAGTGATATTAAAGAAATTCCTAGCAATACTGGGGAAAGCAAAAGACTAATTATCTCTCAACAGGGATGCAGAATAATGCATACCCTCAAGGGTCCTTTTCCTGAAGTCCAGGTATCCGGAATGCCAGTGCCACATCCTCTTCATCCTGCCTGACATAAGGATATGTGGAGGCTGGAGATCCCTCTCCAGGCTGATGAATGACAAATCGAGAGTACATGGAATTGTACTGAGTTGCTTCTCTCTCCTTCTTCAAACACCATAGAAAGAAAGGGAAGGAACACAAAAGGTTGAAGGAAAAAATCCAAGTCACAAAACTATGATCACGTGGCAGCCCAAAAGCAATGTGGTCACCTACCAGTGCACAAATGAAAGACAGCATTATGTGGAGACAAAAAGCACCTAAGGCTGCAGCTCACAGCCAAAACCCCCCAATACAGCCTTCCTTGTGCCCTTATGGGCTTCCTACTCAGCAACGATGTTGCTCTCCCAGGCCTCCAGCATAAGGGTTGCCTCTCCTAGGAGAAAGAGAAAATGGCAGGTGGAGGACTTCAGAATAAACCCTCCTAAGCCCTCCTTTCCCCCACTCTTCTCCAGACACTTCCCTCCACCCAGACAGACAGCTATGCTCACTGGGCAGCTTTACTCTTTTTCCACACTGGGTTGGACTCTCAAACAGGCAAGAAAGCATAAGGCAGAGGTGGCCGCTGCAAACACATCAGCTGCTGTGTCCTGCTCTACCCAAGGGACAGCGCTGCCCTCCAGACAAGCTTGCTTATTGAGTCAACCGGGCTGAGGAGAGACATGAGCATATCTAAACATGAAGGAAAATAAACACACTAACAAAAATCACAAAGAAACTGTCCGTGACTACCTGCCACAGGAACGGTCCTGCACCACAGAAACAAGGGCACATGAGGAGGTGCAAATGTGCTTAACCAGGGCAAACAGAAGTGTGTTGCAAACCACACTGAGCCAAGTGCACATGCTTAATCTGATGGCAGTAGTGGTTCCCTTCTCCATTTTTGACATCAACTCTTTTCTTTCCTCATTCCATGCACCTGGCAAGCTCTGTGAGATGTCTCCCAAATTCCAGCAAATACACCAATTTCTGACCATTTGAATGAGGCTGTTGCTAAGCAACACCTTTTTCCTTTCTCTTTTGGTTTGTGTTTTTGGAGTTGGTTTGGTTTGTTTGGGAGGGGGTTTTTTGTTGTTTGGTTATTTTTGTTTAATTGAACTTACAAGAAAAACAACATAAGATTAATAACCTTCAATTTCTTTATGAAAATAATGCCTCAAAAAGCAGCTCACTTTTGTGGACACCAATTGTATTTCCTATACACTTCAAATGAAATCTTTAAATGAAAAAAAGTTTCTTAATAATATGTTACTAATCCTTACCTACATGCCATTTTATACTTTTGGGCGCCCCAGTGCTGATCAGCTTCCTTACATCCATTCTTTCCTTCCCAGCCGTACATCTGCTCCTGTGTGAAAGATGGAGGATCCTTTTCCCTGACTGAGTTATGGTAAATACATGAGAAAAAAAATCCACATAAGAGATGACCCAAAGCATGCAATACTAGTGGGAGATTTTCTTTTAATTTCAACAGATTTTGGATCTGAAAGGAGTCAGACCATTTATAAATTTCCTTGCAAACACTGCACATAAAATCATGAAGCTGTTTCTGTAAGCGGCTCATTAATTTAAAAGGGTGGCTGATCCCTGAAGGGAAGACCCACTTCAACAGGAAGGTTCTGATGTCACGCCGGGATTTCATTAGTGTACCGGCTAGAAAAAAATGCTGAAATAAAATGTAAATAACTAACTAATTATGCATGCAGTACAAAATGGAGCGCCTCCAAAGTAATTAGAAATGTCCATACAAGGCAGTCGGAACTGCAAGCTGAGCACAGAGGGTTCGTGCTCTCCAGCTATGACAGCAGAGCGATCACAGAGAGTTTCCAGGCTGCGGTGGGGCAAAAAGAGATGGCATTTCCTGAGTGTGCAGCCTGTAACTAAATTTAAATTAACAAAATTACGGGGATTGAACCATTGCCAAACCAAGACATTCTGGGTTCCTTGTCTGTCAGAGACTTGTGTTAAGGAAGGCTGAAATCTTACACTAGCAGAGAGATAGAACTGGATTGTTTTTAACAGAGCTGAACCTCAGTAAAGGCAAATATAGTTCTGTATAGTGTCAGTGAATATTGTGGGAGCTACAAGAGAGGATGAACATAGTGACGAGTCAGGAACTAAGATGTTTCCCCTTCCTTTCACCAATTAAAATTTTCTTTTATTTTCATGTCATTATTCTACCTGTAAAACCAAAGGATTCAATGTAAATGCTTCATTATTTTTTTAGAACTCCTCGTTAGATCTTTTTAATCCTTGGCACAAAGAGATGTCATTTTGAAATTATTTTCCTTCTAATGAAAATACCGTCTTTGCTAGGAGATGTAGGAAACTTCCTTTGTAGAGAATACAATTATGCAGAATGGCACAAATTTTGCTGTCATTTGTAATCCTAAAACTCCTGTGGAGCTATTGAAGCTACATGGGCATTTCAGAGAAGAATCTATTTTAACTCTTAGACACTCTCTGCTTTTTTTACAGCAAGAGCTGTCACTTCCCACTCAATTCTTCTGCCAAGACATCACTTCTCCTCTGCTGCAATCTGAACTGAGCCCTGTTCTGTCACAGTGATGTGATGCTCACTACCCGGGCCAGAGGTTGCATTCTGTAAGTCAGGTCACACCTGTAGGAGCATTATTAGCAGCCAGAAAAAACACCAGGCAAGGCTACTCAGCCTGTGGGTTTTTTCCCTTCTAAAGCCTCCATTCCATTTTGATTTAGAAAGTGGTAAACTAAGGAAGAGTCTCTCATGTCTCTTGTTCTTGGCTGAGTGTTGTGGGTGCCACGGCTAGTCCTTTCTTTTTATTTTTTTGCCATACCATAGTAAAACAAGAAACACCCATCAGTTTTAAGTTTCTTTACAGTTCACATGATTGTCACCCAAGCCACTACATTTCTTCCTATAGATCAGCTTTCTGTGCTTCATGCAAAAGTCTGTCTTATTGTTGCCTTTGTCACATCTATTCATAACATCTTCTACTCCTCCTCCAAAAATGCTTCTATCTAGGAAAGCCAGATTCCTCCTCCTATCCTCAAGAGTTATTTAAAGGATTACATGTTACAAGAGGCTTTCCAGCTCAACTAGCAACAATTTTACATACCCAATTCCTTACATGCCACAGGTCTCTTATGTTTAACCCATATTGGATGAGAAAGCCTTGTCCTCCATCTCTCCAAGGATGCCCTGTGTTTTACCTCTTTTGCACCTTTAGATGAAAGCAGAGCTTGGCCATCCCCCAAACCAAAGTCCTGCTCTAAAATGGCATCGGGTCTAGTTACTAGGAACTCCTGCAAAATGAGAGCCATCGTCATCACACTTGGCACAGTAACCTACATTTTGGAACAGATGCTAGATAAAGTGCTCTTACTGCCTAGTTTCAATGTCTTACTCAAGTCAGGTTTCTCATATGTGCTCCTGGAGCAAGCTTTGGTGTCCCCTTGCTCTCACCTCAGGTCAGCAAAGGCGACTTTATTAATAACAGAATTTAAAAGTCAAATAAATTTAAGGCGAGTAAACATTCCTTCCCAAAAAAAGAAAGAGCTGCTTATCTTCTAGTAAGATCCCAAGATGGTCGTGGGCTCGGTTGTGATTTCTGTGTAGTATTTTCTTAAAGCATGATTTTTATTTACCTTGGTTTTTTGAGGTTTCTAACCTGCAGCTGATTAAGTAAAGGGAAGTTAAGAGTTAAGGGAAGGAGCCTGCCCATTGGGAAGAGCAGTGTCGGAGTGAGGCAGGGATGGAGCTGCACACCAGGTTGCCCATGCAGCAGGCACAGACCCCACGCTGCAAGGCCAAGGAGGGCTCTCCTCACACCGAAAACCAGCCCCACCTGTACAGGATGTCACATCCACAGTGTGGGGGAGTTGCCAGGGGAACCTTTTTTTCCCAGGCAGAGCACACAGGTGCATGCAACCTAGCGGCTTGCTCACAGTAAATTACTGTTTTCTCAAGGGTTCAGTAACTTATGGAGGTACTTCTTCAGAAGTTGCACGAAGTGTTATTAAATAAGCTCTTTTTGGGGTACTATAATGACACCTGTGCCACAAAAGGCAGGTTTTGGCCAGAGAAGGAAGAGTGGGGGGATGGACATGCTGGGAGGAGCAAAGGCCAGCTGGGACCCCTGCCTTCAGAGCTGCTGCAAGGCCATGGAAACACAGGGAAGCCGCTAAAGGAGGGAAGTGCTATGTAGAAAAATGTGTCATGGAAATAAAATTTCATCTTAAATGCATTGTGAATATATTGAATTGATCGATCAATTATAGCAGACTTCAATGAAATCACTATTGGAAGTCCCTAAAACCCACAGGAGTTTTTTTAATAGCCTACAATTTTAAAGACCACCTGCAAGTTTAAAAACATACCCAGGTTGAAGCTTAGAATTGAGAACAAGGTGAGTTTATTGTGGTATGATTATTAAATAAGTGATCTTTTTAAAGTTTTAGAAGTGAAAAATAAACAGTTTAATAATGCAGGTGCATGCTGCATACCGTTTCAGAATGACCAACAAAAAAGGTTAGAAATCCCTTGCACATAGAATTTAGTAACCAAAATAGACTAAAATAAATAAATAAACCAAAATCAGTGCATTCGCAGTCAATTATTTCTCTGCCTTAATAAACTCTTCAGAAATAAACATACATTTCTTAAACTAGAGATACTCTATTCTGTTAAAGTCAAGGGGTGAACACTGGATTCTGAAAAGACAATGGATCCAAAGGGCAAGACACTCAAATTTCCCAAATATTTGGGAAACATTTGCTATGTGAGCAGAGCATTTACAACTCTTTATGTGCAATCTTTGGTATTTTTTTTCTTTATTTAGAAGATAAAGAAAGGGGGAAGGGGAGAGAGCTGCTTTTGGTCTACAGGCTCCAAGATGAAATTTGCAACATGCCATATTTTGTGTGGTCTAGCAAGCTACTACTGGTTCAGGGAGCAGAGTATTTGCATCTGTTTTCCTGGAGAATAACACCACGTGCAAGTGTTTTATAACCAAATCATATAGAAGGTTTCTAATCCAAATGTATAAATACTCAAATAACGTTGTGTTAAAGCAGGTAAAAAATGCCAGAGGGAAAACAAACAACAAGAAATCATGTTTGAGGAAGAAAACCAACCAAACAAACAGAATGAGAGTGAGGGAAAGTGCTACTGCTATTTTTCTCATGCGGCGCGGTGGTTTATGAGGAGGTTTACATCCCTGCAAGATAATGTTAAATTATAACTATATTTTATCCATTCAAATCGTTAACAAGTCGATTTAAACTATCTTCCACCGAGGACTTGATCTGGGGGTAGGAATACACAAGAAAGAAGGAGCTTCACTGCTTGCTGTATTCTGGAAGCATTACTTAAATTATATTCAAGGCATCAGATAATTATGAACTTTCTTTTCCTTTATATTTATATGGAATATTTATTGAATTGCACAGTGTGCTTTTACAATAAAGTGCTTTTTACATTGGTTTCTTTGTTCATCCAAAATAAAACTGACAGTTATCCTTTTATAACCTATTCTGAGAACATTTTCTCTTCTTTGAAACTGATTGATGCACTACTTTAAATGTTCCTGCAAATATCGTTTCAATTCAAGTTTCTGCATAATGTAATAAGAAGATAAAAGAATTCTATACTTCAACAAGAGACATTACAAAGCAACTGGAGACATTATCAAGGGCATTAACAAGCTCCTAATAGCAATAAAACCTTTTAACTGTCTGATGTAGAACATGCTCCCACCAAACCACCACATATTATGGTAATTGGCTCCAATTTCTGAATCTTTCATTGTAAAGTTATGAAGAGTTAGGTAGAACTGAAAAATGAACCTGGAATTCACAGTTCAGTTGCTTATCTTCTATTTGTTATTGTTACGATGGTGTTTTCTGTACAATACACAGAATCAGCATGAGTTCCAGCTGCAGCAGCAGCGGCATTTCATCCTTTGCTCAAAGGCTCCTGAGCGTCATCTTATTCTTGTTTCTCAATATTTAAAGGTATGGTTTTAGTCCTTCCAACAACTTATCATGTAAAGACTTACAATGTGTGAATTAGTCATATATCAGCAACCTCATCTGCTCATTCACTGCAGCACTGAAAGTTCAGAAAATGAAATAGAACTTAACTTCAATGTTCTAATTTACCTTAGGAGACAACCTGGGATAAGTTGCTTACTTTTCTTTTTTGGATTCTCCTCTCAAAAATATGAAGTTCAGGCTTCATCCAGGGTCCCATGAAAAGAAATACAAAATTCAGTACACAATAAAAATGAAACCAGAACCTGCAGAAGAAAAGTGGAGCAGTGACATGAGGCTCTCTGGTGATTAACCTGCAGTGTAAAGCCATATGTCCTGCTGCCATGTCTACTGCACCACACCATTCTTCACAGGCTGGCAACCTGCTTACTTGAGAAGGGCAATCCAATTGGTATCTAGAATCATGGTCCAGAAAAGAAGTTGTCATTTCATGTCTCTGGAACTATCCTGGCTGAAAGGACAAGACACCAAGAAACAATATAATGCAAAAGAAACTCCAAGGAGGAAAAAAAAAAAAAAAAATCAACTAACCAGCCAAAAAACCTTAAAATGTTTGCAGCCCAAAGCTTGGTGTTCAAACACCACAAAACCTGCCAGGCTCCATGAAAATGACAGGCTTTGGGGGCAGATGTACCAGGTTTAGAGAAGAAACACACACTGGAAACACTGAACAGGCTAACTGGACTACACATATCTCTCTCTCAGAAGAGGGAGGAACTACCTCATTTCTGAAGTTCTGGCTGATGGCTGGAAAGACAATCACCAGGACTTCACTGAGATCATAAAAGCACAGCATGCAATTTCTACCTAGTCTGGAAAAGCAGTTCTACTATTTCCTCTAACATTTAATGGCACAATCCTTTCATTACAGTGTAAATTAGCGCAATCTTTTATTATTGCCATTATCAAAAGTTGCTTTAATTAGACTCACTTAAAGTTTTGTTAGGGTTTTTGACAAGAGAAAACACAACTATTACTGTTACAAATATGCTTTCAGCATGGTTACTGACAAACTGCCTGAAACCTACCTACTCAAAAGTAAAACAAAACCAGGACAAACAAACTCCTTTTCCTCCAGAACACTGTGGTCCTTCTACTGCAGCTGTTGTAAATGTTTGGGAGATTAAAACAAAACAAAAGAAAATTAAACAAAACAAAACAAAACAAAAAAAAAAAAAAAAAAAAAAAAAAAAAAAAAAAAAAAAAAAAAAAAAAAAAAAAAAAAAAAAAAAAAAAAACAAACCCAAAACAAAACAGAACGGAGCAACAGGTCAAGGATACCAAGGATACTAATTATGTAGGTGGAACATTTTATCAAAGCATTTTAATTACCATGACTTCACTTTCAACAAACACAAAACGGAGTTTTTGCTTGACACCAGATTTTCTCCATAAATTCCAATGAGATCTGTAAAGCTTTGCCTTTGCTTATTTCAATCTATTGTATCTCTGGTGGTAACTCATTAACTATTACAAGTGAGATATTAGTCTTGGGAAAACAAAAATTGCATTACTCAATGGCATATTACCTTACACATTTTTGCGTTGAAGGAAAGCCTACTGTGCTGTTGGTCTCCCTCACAGATCAATCTTTTGAATGGTAATATTGCTGAAAACATTTTTAGGGCATTTTAGATTAATTCCATTGTTAAAACAATACATTTTCAAATCATTATTTTACAGAAACCAAGCAGAAAGAAGCCAACATCTCCAGAGCATGTGAAGAGGACTAAGCAGGCACCACAACACCGTCTTTGGCATATAGCCAAGATAAAAATCGCGCTGATACCGCCTCACGGAAGGGAGACGCGTGAGTTAT
Organism: Picathartes gymnocephalus; assembly: GCA_013390045.1. NCBI lineage: Eukaryota > Metazoa > Chordata > Aves > Passeriformes > Picathartidae > Picathartes > Picathartes gymnocephalus. The sequence continues at coordinate 338 of WEKY01046498.1, read as the reverse complement.
CCCCTGCGAACACCTTCCTCTCTGATTGTCGCTGGGGCTGAGCGACAGTCGGCCCTTCACAGCGCACCGGCGGGCCGCGACACAGAGTTTAAATCACCGCGCTCATGACTTGGGGAAAAAAAATTAAAAAAAAAAAAAGAAAAAAGGAAAATAAAAAGAAAAAATATCCCGTGCTGCTCGGGGAATTAATTAATTCCAGCCAGCATGGAGGGGCTGGCGGGGGAGCGGCAGGGGAAGCCCCGCACGCCACAGGGACCAGGGCGAGGGGAGCGGAGCGGGGTGCTCGGTGCGGAGCGGGGCGGGGGGAGCGGAGCGCTCGGTGAGGTGGAAGCGGAGCG
>WEKY01046497.1:22230-48447 GCA_013390045.1 Picathartes gymnocephalus | reverse complement strand
CTGGTTGTTAAAATAAATAGGTATTTCTACTTCATGATATACATAACTTTACTCATATGCATTTATTTTTGAAAACTGTATGCTTTAATGGTTCTGTGAGAGGTCAATACTGCAAGCATTATTTCTGATCACAGCTCAATCCTGCAGAGCTGAATTATAAAACATCTACTATGGCCACATACATTTTCAAAATAAAAAAGGTTTACGTAAGTATTCTAAAGACTAAAATTCCATAGAATAGAATCAAAATATAATAAAATTTTTCTTAACAAATATAGTACTTTGAAAGTAACAACTCCATCAGTCAAAAATACAGCATAAAAAAAATCCGTCTTTCTTCTAAGAAAATGTAACTTTTTTACATGTGTTCAGCAAGTTGGTGGAAAAGGCAGATTGCCATTTTACTGTCTGAGTTATTGATTAGCTCCTCATCTGGCAGTGCTTAGACAAGGTTATTTAGAAGCTAGTGCTAATATTTCAGTGCAGAGAAAGAGCTTCCCTAGTGCATTCTCAGGCAGCCTTGCAAATGAGGAGGACTAGAAGACATATAAATACCCCTCAGCTCATTCTGTTTAGTGAGCAGACACCAACAGAAATAGAGAAGTAAAGTGTGACTTTCATCCACCACAATAAATCCTCAGTGTTAGTAAATCCTTGGGCTAAATTCCACAGTCTCACAGATTCATGGCTAGCACATTAAAGCTGGTTTGGCTATGATCAGATCCCTGGCATCAGTAGCAATATAGCTTTAAATAAAGTTATCACAAAACCCATACTAGCCACTTTCCTTTTCACAAAATGCTTCTAGAAGTTCTCAAACTTTTCTCTGTGTTGTATTGCTGGTTGTGCTGCTGGAGGATGGACTGTTACCAGGTCAGTATCATTAAAAAAGACTTTAGTCTCTACAGCAGGCACAGTAAACTAAAGTATGGACTGTTTCATAGAAAAGATTGTTCCCCACATCTACTGTTTAATTGTGAAGTTGTTTAGCAGAGGAACAGGACTCAGAAAATAGCGTTCTTGACTTCATTCACTTCATACAGTCTGTTCTGTTAGCTGAGGCTGGAAACAGAAATTGTTCTTTATAGGGGCAGGGGAGGGGGGGAGTTCTGCTTATAGTGTTCTTCTGTAAAGGCTTTCTCCATGAAGAAAATGTTATTCATGATACTAACATGGCCACTATTTCTATCTGGCCATATTTCAAGCCTTCCATTTTCTCTTCTCACCATTACAGAAACTCCTGTAATACAAAAACATGGCTTCCGTGTTACAAGTATTTTGGTAATGTGTAGCTGAGAATAAATGTCAGGCTCTCCTATGAAGTGGAAATGTTAGCACAACAGACTGCAGTCCATCACAGCTGTAAATGGGAATGGAATTTCAAGGCTACTCCTAAGGCAAAGAGCATGGATCAGTGGTTGTCATTGTGCATGAGTCTATTAGGTGGATTTATCAGAAATACCCAGCTAAAAATTACATTTGAGGAAATAAATATTCTCTGGCTACTAATTCTGGGGGAAAAGAAATGTAACCTGGTTTCTAATTTTAAAATTGTTTTACTTTCAACTTTTAATATATTGTTATCCCATCCTGAAGAACAGTACATATTTACTTTGTATAGGTAGTTACCTGCCAGTTCACTATTTGTATATGTAACACTATATGTTCTACTGTTTTCATATTGGACTCAAAAATATACTTAGAAGAGTAAATTTTAAAATTTTATTTGGTCTTTTAAGTGCACAGACAAAGCACTTTATATGGTGTAGGGACTGCTTTCTGATAGTCTTTGCTGCTATATTGATCCTATTAAATGGATTCTACATCCTAGACAAATAAAAATCGTATCTCATTTGAAAGAGTTACGCAATCAGAATTTTTTTTTTGTAAGCTCAGACTCAGAAACCTCCCAATAACTTTTGAATTTCTTTTGATATCTATACACAAACAAAGACAAATACATTATTTTCCCAGACCCAGAGACTCTTGAGTTCATCACAGGCAGTAGCAATGGACTTCTGCCATAAAACTCCACATTCAGAGCTGACATTTTCGCTGGATCTTACAACTATTGCATTCAGTATAAACAGAATTCAGGCAAAATTGTTTTCCAAGATTCTGTCATTGACCATTATGGATGAATCTTGAACATTTTTTTAAAGTATATTTTAATGAGTAGAAACCTGGCTTTCATTTCACTCATTTCTCAGTTACTGCTATTGGTTTGATTGTCCAGTCTGGAATTGATAACAACCTCAGTGAGTAGAAGTTGATTGAGTTTTTTCAGGCCTAGCCAAAATTTGACTTAATTTTCCTGTTTCTCTTTCTCTGGATTTTCACCTTTCTACACAGGTGGAATGAATGATTGCAGTCCTCTCACAACTTGCCACTTACAGTTGTTTTCATTGTAAAAGGTGATGGCTGGTCTGCATTTGCACCTTTATTGCTGTGTCTGGAAGAACGACAACAACAACAGTTCAATTTTAAAAATTAAGGAATTTAGTCATGGCTTTAGGAAGCTGTCTGTAAACAGATTAAGCCTGTTGCCACAAACCATTTTTGACAGTTTTCTCAGTCTTTTTTAAGCAAAGTCCAACTGTAGATTAATCCTGTTGATGCAGCAGGACACTTTTATAACACATCTGATCTTCTGAAGAAGAATCACTATTTTGAAGAATGTAGATATAGGACAGGCTCTGTTTTTCTATTTCCTCCCTTACATTTTCTTCATTCTTGTAAGAGACAGCTGCCACTATGACCAAGAATAATATATGATTACCAGATTAAGAAAATGCTGCTAGGTTTCCACTCCTTTCTCTTCTAATTCAACCTTTTTGAGTACTATTGCTTTTGGTGGAAATTACTTCCTGTCATTGAAAAAAAAAATGTATCTGAAATGAGTGATGTGGTTACTTAGCAGAAAAGGAACATGTATAGGCTTTTTCGATCTCATTATCCATGCATAACTATCCACTTGAAGAAAAGCTTTTTAAAACAGAAGTAACAACAATATTTGTGAAGTGCAGATATCACAATGAAACAATGCAAGAACCTCAGCAGCGGCAGGTGTGTCTACAGCTCTGCCAGTCTGTTATGCTTTGCCTCTGCAAGTCCATTAAAGTGCCCCTTCCCACTTTATGGGCTGAAGTCATACGCAGGGCCAACAGCTGTAATTATTTTGAAAAGTAATGGAGTTTCAAGTGTTTTTGCTAGGGCTGAACATTTGGCTCTCACTTTTGGGTGGGAGTGCTAATGATTCATTACGGTCGCAGTACATCAGTTGCAAAGTGTCTGTGAAAATGTACCTGACTGTAAAATCAGAAACAATCCAGGAACTGGTATTATCCTTATCGAATGTAAAAAAACCTGGGGCTTAAATGATGCTAATGTATTTCATTCAAAGGGGAATTTTGCTTTAGATGCAAGGACGTAAACTGGGATAATTTTATAAAATTGAGTTTGTTGGATTTTGTACATATGCATATATATGGAATGCTTTGGGGGAGTATAGACAACACATGAGAGTATGGATACATAGTAAAGGTTTGGACAGGAGAGGAAAGCTTTGAAGAACAGACATTTTGGAACATTTATAGTAACAGCTGTTAAGGATGACTGACAATCAGCCAAGTCACATGTTATGAGGTGCACACCAGACTGACACACTCTATGGATGCTGCAGACTTCAGTGTAAATCCTGTAAGACTTGACATCATCAAGCCAGTCTGACAAACTAATCGCTGTCCTCCTCTCCCATGGTTTTCCCACCAGTTCAGGCTTGGAATGTGTTTTATCTCATAAATTCTCAGAAGTCCTTTCTCCCTTTCGTTTTCTACAACACAGCGTCTGCAGTTTGATGCAATATTCTGCCTGCGTATCAGTGGCCTTGACCTCCCAGCTGCCACACACTTTCCTAATGCCTGTTCTTTCCACACGGTTTTCCCAGCATCTTGTTTAACATTCAAGCATTGCATCCATGTAGCTAAAATAGTCCGGAAGGAACGTCACTTTTCAAACCCCATCACCCATGGTGCCAAAGTAACTATAGGGTGCCAGGTGCCTCTCATTCTCCTGCTGCTGTAGTTAGGTGGGATGCCATGGAAAACAGAGATGCTAGGTGTGACACGAAACTGCCACGAAAGGGGAAAGACTCGGCCCCTCGGGGTGAATGTTTTAGACACTTCGGCTGGAAACCGCATTGTTCAATACCTTTAGGAAAACAACTTTTCCCAGTCTCCCGGCCGAGCTCCCCGTGGTACCGGCTGCCCGGAGTTCCCGCGGCCCGCCGCCTGCTCAGCCCGAGCTCCCCCGGCACACCCTCCGCCCGTCGCGGGGACGAGAGCCGGCTCCGGGCCGGGTACCCGTGTGAGGGAAACGCGGCTGGTCCGACGCCGGGCGCTGCCGGGAGCTGGGACAGGGCTGGAGGCGGCGAGGCCGGGCGGAGGGCACGTCCCGGGGGCTGCGGCGTGACCAGAGATGGCACTGACGCCAGCGGAGCGGGGGCTGCGGAGCGGGGCAGGGGCGCTCGGAGCGTCCGTGCTGACGCGGGCTGTGCCCGGTGGCATTCCAGACAGGGCACACAGAGCCAGAGCTGTGTCACCGACACGGCCCGCGGTTGCAGCCGAGTTCTTACGTGTTTGCAATCTGTGATCGTGTCTATTGGACTGTTTTTCACAGAACCGTGAAAAGGTTTGGTTGGAAGTCACCCTAAAGATCATCTTCTTCCAAACCCTCTTATCCGGCCTGGCCCTGAACATTTTCAGGAACGGGGGATCCACTCTTCTGGGCAACCTGTTCCAGTGCTTCACCATCCTCACAGTGAAGAATTTCCTTTTGACATCTGATGCAAACGTCTCTCCTTTCTGTTTAAAGCTACGCTTGCCCGTATAAAATGCACCCCTCCACGTCTCGTGTTAGCTGCCTTTACATAAACAAAAGCCACAGTAAGGTCACTCTGAAACCTTCTGTTCTCCAGGCTGAACCATCCCAATTCCCTTAGCCTTTCATACTTAGTTGGATCTGTGATGGAGAGGATTTAGATGCTCCTATAAATTTGTGTTTCTGCTAGGAAAAAAAACAAAGTCTCTTATGTGGAATAACCTTAAAAATACACTGTGGTAGTAACTGATGCACTTTTATGCAATGTAGAAATAATTTTATATTTACTTGAATCTTAACTACTGAATTAACTACTTGACTACTTTAATTCCTCAATATCCCTATAAAGTCAGCAATTTCTCTATAAAGTGCCAAATCAAAATCAGATGTCAGATATGCTTTTCAATCTGCAAGTAAATCTTAGCATCTCTGGTTCAACACCATTAAATTTGTAGCTGTTCCATTTAATCCTATTTATGGCTTTATTCATTTCTTGATGTTTGATCTTTCTAGTGTCCCTACTCCTTATTACATGCTTAAAAATTGGCTTCAAAGGAGACAGCATCAGTAGGATGACACTTTTTCTGGTTTAGACTTTAGTTATACACTGCACATAAGGCACATGTGGGGATAGGTGTACATTTCTAAAGATCTTGGGAGGCTGTGCAATGAGTTAGAATTCTATTCTTCAAGTCCACCTTAGAGCCATTAATTAGGGTGTTATACAGCAACAGTGTCAGGAAAGAGGCAAACTTCCCTTGCCTAGAATATTAATGTGATCAGAAAACCTCCTTTTCTCCTACATCTAGAAGTCAGCAATCTACTTACAGGATCTGTGTGCCTTTCCCTCTGTTGACTTTGGACATGTCACTGTGATCTCTGAAAATCCCCCTGCTAGCAATGTGAAACAGTTCCCATTTTCAGATTTAAAAGTAGATACTTTATGAGATGGTCTAGAAAATGTAGCTGAAAGAGACAGTTTGTGCCTAACTGTGGCACTCTATAACTGGATTATAACTGAATGCTGCTTAAATTGGCTAGCTTTCCATAGCCTTATGGATGTGGACATGAATTCACTTAAATGAAACACTTTTAAACTAATTTCCCAGACAGCAGTCGTTGCCCTGAAATGAGAATGCCCCTGTTTGCTAAGTACACATCAACCATTGTAAAACACTCTCAGTGTGCTTAGCTCCTATTTAATTTTCCTAGTTACTTTTATAGTTTTCTTCAGCCTAAGCCTGTATATCATGTATCTGATACTGTGTATTAATATCACACCTATTTGCTTGGTAATCCATAAAATATCTTGGATGCATTAAAAAAAGAAAGAGAGAGAGAGAAAGAGAGACAGAGAGAAAGAAAGAGAGAGAGAATTTACAGTGATATTTTCTGTATTTCTCCAAAGGGATTTCCAAATCCCTTTAATGACAAATTTCCTGCCTTTAGATACTGTGCTCCATGAAATATCTCACCTAAGGACAAGGCAAGTGGTATTACCTGTAGTCCTTTATTTGGTGTGTGACCTGATTTCATTTACCATATAAAATCTTTAGACTGTCAGATCTACTTCAATGTACATTAATTTTTAAAGTAGCTTTATTGTAATTGAGCTGTCCTTGAAATAAGTTGTGAGTCTACCTTGAATTGTAACATTTACCATGTGAATTATTGAATTAGATAGCTGTTATCATTAGTTTAACTATCTAGTAGTTGTTATTATAAGAAATATTCATTATTAGTTTTTATCTTTCACATTTCTGATATATTTGCTTAAAATATAATAAATGACTAAATTTTTATAGATAGGTATAAGATCTTTTGTGAGGAATGGAAATGGTTGTGTTAGCATCTCTTCATGTAATAAAATTTACATTATTAATACACAAGTAGTAAGTATAGTGTTGATATATTGTTTATATAGTCAGCTTTGGAAAATAATGAGCACATATATAATTTCTGTACATTTTGCCCTCCACCAGTTCTGTCCTGTGCAAATTTTAAAATCTAGAACAGGGTTAACACTTAACATGAGAATCCTAGAATATTTAGTTTTAAATCTGGATGTTGACTGTTTTTCTCCTTTTACACAATCAGAGGTAGGAAGGCAGTAAGAGAGGCAACAAAGTTAGCTGGACCTTCTGTGTGAAAAAGTCAAAATACCAAGGATGTTAGTCAGCCATATTTTTGCCACCTGATTATAATTTGCAGGGTCACAACTAACTTGTTCCATCCTAAGTCTGAAAAACAGTAAATATTTTAGTATTGGAAGAATTTATTAGCTGCAGCTAATCAACTTTATAAAATGGGATTTTTCAGTATTTCTGAAGATGTTTGAGTCCACACTCTGATGTTCCTGATTGTTGGCATCACTGATTTAATAGCAAGAGAAGTGTCCTTTGTTGTTGTCAGTACCACTGTACCAGTAAGGAGCTCCAGGCCTAGGCTAGGACTTGTACTGATAAGCTATAGCTGCTGGTTTGTGTCTCAAAGAGGTTTTTATTACTATTAAAATGTAAAGGAAGAAGTCTATAGATGAGTAGATTCAGAAGAAAGGAATAATGGAATTATGAGGAAAAAAACCACTTTGATAGCATTATTTGGCATGAAGAGCCAAAACTGCAACAGTCTTCATTTTTAGCAGTTTTAGATACATCACAGCAACGGGAACAAAGGGGCATAATTTTACTGAGAATGGCACAGCTTTGCTAACATATAGACAAGATCCTGCACGTGTGAAATTGCAGTAGAACTGCAAATGTCACAGTTTAAAGGTGAAGGGACCAGATAAGTAATGTCTCAGAGCTGAGTCAGGAATGAGATCAGAAGACAGTGTGTAAAATGTTTAAACCCAAATGGAAATAGCTAATTTTTGGCACATTAGAAAAGAAGCAGCCGTAAGAGGGGTGTCAGGAATAATGTGAACATACAGAGACTGAACAAGTTAGGGAGATCAGGTCTATATGCATCTTTTCACAAAGTTTTAAAACTATTCTGTTACCTGTTTTCTTGTTGGAAGGTATGACTTGGGTCATGCCTATTGCCAGATCCTGCTGCCGTGAAGCACCTGCTGGGTATATTCTTACGCAAGCCTTGAAATTGTTTCTAAGAAGTATCTAATAAACATGTTTCTTTGTACCTTAATGATGCTTTTGTTACTTTTACTGGAATTGCATTGATGTTTAGAGGTCTCCTACTGATCAGGTTAAGACATGTAATAGCTCATAAGAGGAGCTATTTATTTTCTAGATTTGCCTGTGCAAGCCTGAAATATTAGGCTCTGCAAATCGATGCTAACAACATGAGAAGAAAAAGCAGTAGGCTTTAAAGCATAAAGTAAGTTAGACTTAATCGATATAAACAATAAAATCTAGGGTCTTTTGGGCAATATTTTGAGAAAAATTAGAAAGGCCATGCCTCATTGTTAGCCAGGTGTACAATTTAAAGTTCTTTGGTGACCTTGTTTAAAGATAATAATGGATAGGGCTGTGCTGTTATTAAATGGCTCTGACTTTGAATTCAAGGAAACTCTAAGAATAAAACTGTATGTTTAATGTTTATTTGTGACTTGTGATAGTTAAATACAGGAATTCCTTGTAAATCATTACGGGTTTTTCATAATTTCCAATAAGACAAATAAAAGCAAAATGGGGTATGAAATAAAAGCAAAGTGTACAGGTTTTGTAAGTATATTCAGTGAAATAATGAAATAGCTCAGGAAATGTTCAACAATAAAAAAACATTAGGCATCCATGAAGATTGTTATAAAGAGCTTTTTAAAGGTCAGACTTGTGTTTAACTTGATGATAAAAGAATAAACTACTTTTCCTAGGTACTTTATCTGAACATCAAAAACACAACTGGAAAGAAACCATAAAATCAATAACATCCTTTTGTTTCGTTGACATTATGTGCATGGAGCTACATTAACTGTACCAAAAATATCCCTTTTGTGTCAGTGAGTTCCAACAGACAAAGAAGAAGAAAAAAATGAATACACTGCCACTTACAGAATAATAGCTTTAAAAATAATAAGCATCCTTCTCTGGGCACTGCATTTTATATTATTTTATTTCATTTTATTTTATTGGGAAGGCACAGTCCTTTCTTGTGGACTTTGGACAAAAATGCCCCACTTTTCTTCATGTACCTTGTTTTCTTCGGGCCTGACATCAGACTGTAAGATGACCTCACTGCAAAGCACTAATTTAAATTTTATTACTAGTGCTTTACATTTGTTTACATTTGAACTTGGCATTCTCTCTGAAGTCTATTGACATCTATTATCCATTACTCTTTCAACCTTCTTACCAGAGGATGTTGGCTGACATTATTATTTACCTCATTAGTGTTGTAATAGTTGTTGTGGGATTCTAAATTTTAATTATATTGCAGTATGTACTGCTCTGTTAGGAATCTTTCACACCATGAAGAAGGTACCACATGGAATCAGAAAAGTACATTTGTTGTATAATTTATCTTTGTTTAATTATAGTCTGACTAACAAAAAAATTAGCCTTCTGTGAAAACCTTTATTTGAGCATCACCTGACTGGAGTGAAGGAACTCAAAGAATAGTTTATACTCTTTGGTGAGAATTTGTATTTAAGTCTTTCATTAAAAAAAAAAAAAAAGGAATTAAAATCATAATGGCAAAGGGGAAATTAACGTTCAGCTCAGCTACAGACTATTTATGGATGTTCATGGAGATTTGTGATTAATGTTTTAGTCAAGGAGGCTTATATAGACAATGCTTTTGGGCCCGTGGTGGGATCTTTGGGTATGGTGCTGTGCAGGGCCAGTAGTGGGACTTGGTGATCCTTGTGGGTCCTTTTCCAGCTCACCTTGTTCTGTGATTCTGAGTCAGAAAGACATGACAGGGCAGACTGAATTTATGTATGCAGATTCACAGTGATAAACAACTTTCTGGTCTAAAATCTGTAAATGATAGTGTGGGGCACAGGTTTTTTTCTTAGCATCTTACCACTGACTACCTTCATGCACTTTGTTGATGCGGATGTCATGAATTTGGATAAGTGGTTCTGAATGTTTATGCATATTAGAGACTTTAATGGAGTGTCCTTACACCAGTGATTATAGTGATTAAAAATGCTAATTTGGGCAGATTGTGAAGTGCTTCTCAATGGGTATTTGTCAAGTAGAATAATTCAGTGAGTCCTTTGTAGTTTATATGTAGGGAGTATAAACCAATGTCTATGTAAAAAGCAGAAAGAAAACAAAATAAGAAAATTATAAATTCAGTGCTGAATTTTGGGAGCAACTTAGAGCTGTTAAAGATACTAGATGAATTATTCACATCTAAAATAGTAAACAGAAGTAATCTGAAATATTTTAAATCATGAGTAAGCCAAAACTGCTCTCATTTATCTTAGAGTAGGAGAGAAAATATGGGTGAAGGGAAAATTAAGTTTAGTGTTTTTCAGGGTATCACCAAGTGTGAGGATCTAAGGACATATCCCATTGCTGCACTCATCTGTGGGAGTAATGATGTCAGATACAGTGGAACTGAGCTCACCATGACAACCTTTTCCTTTTGGGTATCAGTTGTCTGTAAATTTCCAAAATCATTTCAAATATTAACTACTAATCACATGGAATGGAAAATTGATATTTCCAGCTACATAACTCAGGACCAGTTTCAGTAGGTAGGAGATTCATTTGTGATGGGTGAGGTGAATACAATTCCTGGTTCCAAGAAACACTTTTGTTTTGGCCTTGTCCTTCACTGTTGAGTAGTGTGCTCTTACCACGATCCGAAAGTTTATAGCTGCTTCAGTGGTGTATTATAAAATATAATTTAATATTTAATTATTAAACAAAGTGCAGAAAACATTAGGAATTTTGATGAAAAGTTTAATCTCTTTCTGGTGGACTGATAAATTAGAGTTTAAAAGGAATATGAGAGAACTGTCTATTTTTTGGCACTCCAGATTTCTCCATGAAACAACAAAGAGCAAAATTCCTTTAGAAACACACAATTCAGAATATTCTTCCTGTGTCACATTGTGGCTGCATAGTCCAAGCATCTCAGGATTTCTGTTGTGTTGATTAAAAGCATTGTAATCTGATATCCTTTCCTTCTTAGTAGTAAGTTTCATTTTCTGTCAGAGCTAATTGCACAGCCCTTCTTATCATGTTAAATGATGTGGCAACAATTTACTTTTCTTGCTTTGCCCAAACTTTGCTTTTGTTGTCAGACCTGATGCAGAACTCATGGCTGGTGCCTGTGTTGTAAGCTACTAATTGTATTTCTACCAACAAATCGTGACCTTTGTTAGCACACAGCCATCCACAAGTATATCATATTCCGTCTGAATGCTAGGGAGATTGCATTTCTTCTCACATTCTCTTCCATCATGAATTCCTTCTTCCACCAAACTGTTTTGCTAACAGTAAAGTTTTTCTTATGATAAGCAAGCAGATTTTTTTTATTTTCATTTCCTTCCATAGCATACTCAACCGGAAACTTCCTATATTTTTATTTGCTGCAGCAGATAAAAATGGAACACTTGCTCCCTTCCCAAGCATAACATTTTGCTCTTTTGGGTACACTGAGGACTGTCATTCAAGTATCACAGCCCTTGGTGGTGCAGTGTTATGGAACAATTGAGTTAGATATGTCTTTTACTTTCTCTGAGAGCTTGCCATCACTACTATATTAACTTTACCTGCAAGTCATATTTTGCCCCAAAATTATTCTTGTTTTATTAAGAGAAAATAGAAGATTTTGAAGGTAACAGGGTACCTGAGAACCATTTTTAATTGCATTACTTCTAGATAAGTGTGATTCCTAGGTGGAATCCTGAGCTGAATTTTGGAGATCTGCCTTCTGGTCACAGTCATAGATAAGCAAGGTATGTGGTATAGACTTCCTAACTTATTTTCCCTCTCTGTGCCTCTCCGTTGGAATACAGATACTTTAGGTTGTGGATTGTGTCTTAGTGCAATGGTTTTCAGTAAGTATCAGTAGAGACTTGAAGTTCAGTTTTTAACTTCTTTAGCATTATTATAGTATGTATAATTAATCCATATTAAACCAACTAGTGATCAAACTTCTGTAGAAATGTACAAGTCCATAAAAAGAATTGTATTTATTTGTTTTTTTCATGTAATGTAATTCATATTTCCCATTGCCTCAATTTATTGCTCTATAGTATAACAAAATGTCATTAGACTGATAGGTACCATAAGTTTATCTAAACAGAATTTTCAGCTGTTATTCTTGCTTGCAAAAAGCTATACTGATAACACCTGTGAGCAGATGAATGCTACTCTTATGTGAAATCTTACTCTAAACCACTGACTATTCCACTTGATCTTCATCTGTAAGGAATTATAGAATTTTTGGCTGGGTCCTTTTCATGTGACAATAGTCCACATGTTAAGGATGGGGAGCTGGAAGGCATAAAAATGGTGCTTGCCAAGAATAATTGGCTTCTACTGTGTGGAGCAGCTCAAATATTGTATTACAGTATGTAATTTGGGTGTGCATATTGCCTGTGGTTCAAAGCATTTCATTAGTCTGCAGCAGCAAGCTGAGCTTCCTTTGGGCTGTCTCCTTACATATTTACTGAGCAAACTACATGCAGCACTTGAGAAAGGGATTGTCATTTCCAGCTGTGGACAGAGCTTTCTTTGGAATAGAAAGAAATTAATCCAAGTCTTTTTCTTTCCATTTTTTTCCCTAATGACTGACATATTCTGCCAATCATTCTTGTGGCTTTCTATTAAATGTAAAATCCTCTTTGCTGGCATGTGGAGGTAGATGGCAAGAGTAGTTGTGGAGCTCTCTATGGATTGGTAAAAGAATTGTTATATCCTTATATACATGCTATTTATTTAACTTCAGGAGTGTTCTCAAAAGCAGGCTTGTACCAGATTTGTCATCTGTCATGTGTAGAGACATTAGAGTTCTTTGGTCAGTTCTTTGAATCTGTCATTTTCTTGTCTCCAAATGCTTTTTCTGTGCTTCTCCTACTCTTTATCTATACATATTCCTGTAGACTGTTCTCTGATATTTTTTCCTTTGGCTTGAAGGGATGGGAGAGATTAAAGGTGCTTTTCTCCTCATCCTCAAGGAAAAGCTCAAAGACTTTAAACTACTTAGGTCTTTACCTATCCACAGTCAAAGCAAAGATCATATGAATCCCAGAAGAAGAGTTGTCCTCAGAGTTTTACAGGACAGAATTTCTGTAGGAATAATTCAGTTTGGACAGGGCTCTAAACAACCTAATCTAGTTGAAGATGTCTTTGTTCATTGCAAGGGGTTTGGACTAGACAACCTTCAAAAAGTCCCTTCCAACTCAAACTGCTCCATGATTCTGTGAATCTGTGAAGCATCTCTGGCAGGAGGTAAAAAATACACAACTTTGATGACTGTGAGGTGCATGTGGTTCACTGAACCAGACCAGAGGAGGGAATCAGATTGTCTGATTTTGTACACAGCACATCCCTTCCTGTCGTGAGCTCTGCAGCACACAGTACACCAGCACAGCCTCATCCTGTGGCTATTCGTGTTAGACACACCAGGGCAGCCCAAACTGCAGTTCACCAGCTTCCTCTGCCTGCCAAGCAGGGCCATCAGCACTCAACCAAACTCAGGGACTGTTTCTTCTCTTTGAGAAACAAATGCTGTGTTGACAATGAACTCTTTTAAGGTTTGCGCTATTATGAGATAACTTCGTAGATTATGTAAAACACTCATTTTTGCCTTTCACGTTTCATTACCTTGACCACTTGTCCAAATTCACTGGAACACATGGCTTGTCCTGTTCGCTGGACTAACTTCACAGAATTATCTTCTTACCCATGAGTTTGAATTCATTTGTATAAACAAGTGTCAGCTACTGGCTACATCCTCACCTACAGTAAATCAGTGTGCCGCTATTAAATTCTGATGTCTACCTATTGGCTAAGATGTAGCCATTTATTTTTCTATAATTTCTTTTGCAGAGATGCACTGTGTTTTAGAGGATAAGGTATTAAAACTATACCTCTGAGTACAAAACACTCTCCTTGCCTTAAAAAACAGAGTGACCTTTACACTGGACCAAATGGAATTTAAATCAAAACACTCTTCCATATTTAAGGTTAAAACAGGTTGCGAAACCCATTAAGAAGCAATCTAGAGTCCTACAATAGTTGTGTCACAGAGGTTAAGAGGGCTTACCTGATAATCAAAGCCTGATTTAATGTTTCTTATAGCAGAAGGTTCAGCTACTTGTTCTAGCTTGCTATGTGTTTGTTTCTAATGAGTACATATTTCTTTTAAAATAATCAGTTTTTAATTGGTTCTGGTCACGAGTGGTGTTTCCCAGGACTCAGAATTGGGCCCAATCCTGTTCAGTATCTTTACTGATGATCTGAATTAGGGGATTGACTGTACCCTCAGTAAGTTTGTGGACCACATCATGTTGGGTGGTAGTATTGAAAGGCTTTACAGAGGGGTTTGGAGAGGTGAGATAGATGGGCTGAGACTGACGTATGAAGTTCAACCAGGCCCAGTGCTGGGTCCTGCCCTTGGGTCACAACAACCCCAGGCAGAGCCACAGGCTGGGGCAGAGTGGCTGGAAAGGACCTGGGGGTGCTGGTGGCAGCAGCTGAACATGAGCCAGGGTGTGCCCAGGTGGCCAAGAAGGCCAATGGCATCCTGGCCTGGATCAGCCATAGTGTGGCCAGCAGGGCCAGGGCAGGGATTGTCCCCCTGTGCTGGGCACTGGTGAGGCTGCACCTTAAGAAAATCAAAAAAGAAAACACAACCACCACTGTAATTTTACAGCCTGTATTCATCACTCCTCCTATCAGTCCTGACAACTCTGTGAAGTGATTCTTCAGTGAAATTCTGGTTTGTGGCAGTCAGTGGGACTTATGCACAAGAATTCATTGGAGCTGGAGTTTTAACTGCTGTTCTTTTCCTGTTGAAAAGTTTTATAATCTAATTACTATTCTCCAGTTTATAACATTTTCCCTATTGGAAAATTCATTGTCTCATTCTGGAGTCTGACCAAATTTAGCATCTCTTCTTGTTTTATTGCTAATCTTATTCTTTTTCAATCAGCTCCTATATTCTTCATTGAATTTCATTATCTACCACAATGACTTCCAAAACAATCAAAGAAAATGTTCATCATAATTATATTTGATATTTTTTAACTCCTCATATGGGGGACTTCCCTGTAGCAGGTACAATAAGCTTGATGTGTATGCTGCTGAACACCAGAGCCCACCAAACCTGCTCTATCACTCCTCCCCTCAACTGGACAGGAAGAGAAAGAGTAACAAAAGGGTCATGGGTTGAGATAAGGGCAGGAGAAGATCACTCACTGGTTACCATCACAGGGAAAACAGACTCGACTTGGGAAAATTAGTTTAGTTTATTAACAATCAGATCAAAGTAGGATAATGAGAATTAAAACCCAAATCTTAAAATCTCAAAGTCTTAAAATCACCCTTCCACCTTGCCCCCTGCTTCCTGTGCTTAACTTTTTTCCCAGTTTCCTCTACCTCTTCCCGTCCAGTGTTGCTGCGGAGTGGGGAATGGAGGTTATGGTTAGCTCATCACACACTGTTTCTGTCACTGCTTCTTCCTCAAGACAGGACTCCTTCATCTGCTCCATCACGGGGTCTCTCCCACAGGAGACAGTTCTCTGTGAACTTCCCCATTGTGAACCCTTCCCACTGACTGCATTTCTTCACAAATTGGTTCAGCACGGTCACTTCCATGGGATGCAGTCCTTCAGGTACAAACTGCTCCAGTGTGGGTCCCCCACAGGGCCACAGGTCCCTGCCAGGACCCTGCTCCAGCACAGGCTTCCTATGGGGTCACAGCCTCCTCTTAGGCATCCTCCTGCTCCAGCGTGGGTCTCCTCCAGGGGCTGCAGGGGCACAGCTGCCTCACCACAGGCTGCAGGGGAACCTCAGCTCTGGCCCCTAGAGCACCTCCTGCCCCTCCTTCTGCACTGACCTTGGTGTCTGCAGGGCCGTTCCTCTCACATATCCTCATCCCACTCTTCTCTGGCCACAATTTGCTTCTGTACAATAACTTTTTGTACTCTCAAATACATTAGCCCGGAGGCATTGCCAATGTCACTGACGGACTCAGCCTTGGCCAGTGGTGGCTCCACTCTGGAGTGGCCTGGCACTGGATCTTTCAGATACGGAAGAAGCTTCTGGCAGCTCTTCACAGAATCCACCCCTGTATTCCCCCTGCTACCAAAACCTGGACATGCAAACCCAAAAGATACTTCTTCTAAGGACTTCTAGCATAAGCCTTTATTGCACAGGTCCCCAGTAGAGACTAAGCAGGTCGAAATGAAGGGATCAGTATGTTGTCCCTGGAACTTCCACTTCCTGTTACTTTTGGACATACACCTCTGATCTATCTTATCTTCACAAACTGAATTAGCTTCTTTTGCAATGAAAAGGATGCCGTGAGTTTGAGTTGCCCTCACTGGAAGTATTTTAAGTTTGCTTCTTTCCAGAAGGATGTCACTCACCCATCCCATTGTGCATCTTCTTAATCTGTTTTTTCACTGTCTTTATCAGTCCTGTTAAAAAGTATTTACTAGTTTATGCAATAGCTGATTTCAAACTATCACCTTCCTCTTTCATGCTATTCAGCCTCTCTTCCCTCAAAAAACAATTGGAAGTAGTGCATTTTTGCACAAGTTTAAAGATGAACTGCAGTCTGTAAAATATAAAAGATACATAATATAGTTTAAGAATTTTATGTATCTTATTTTCCAATACCTTCATTTTAACTGATGACATTTAAAATGCCTATGCTTCTCTGAAAAACTTTGAAAGACGTATATTTCCCTTGGGTAGACTGATTTCACCAGTTAAATGTAGAGGAGCTCTGCTCCAATCAGCTGCTGATGCTTCTAATTCTTCAGAAGAAAAGTGGTGTTGGCCCCAGATCTAAGGACATTTTATATTGATTTTAAAATGCGATCTCTGGAAATGTTGAAGTCCACCCATGAATTTTGTTACTGGGACTAAAACTGCTACTAATTTTTTTTTTCCTTCTTTAAAAAAAATGTTCTGATCACTTCCATGGTTCAATTTAGTATTTTGTATTTTAAATCATATTACTTGTGTTGGTTTTTTTCAATTTCTGTTTTGATTTTTACTTATTATGTTCTTTGTATTTTATATTGTCCTGCAATTTGACAAAAAGCAAAATGAGAAGAAAAATTATACTGGTCACTTGCAGGCCTAGAAGGCGAGAAACTTCCTATTTATCCCTATCAGAAGAACATTAACAGAAAAAAAACCTAGGGGAGAAGACCCAGAGTTTTGATGGATTTGTACCATCTAATCCTGAATAGGTCTCTTGAGTACTACTAGAATAATATTTTGAATATATTTATAAGCTCTTATGCTAAAACAAAGGAGATTATAAAAGTATTTATGACGATAGTAAAAGTTCTGTTAGAATTACCTAACTAAAAGGAAAGAGTTTATCCACCATCTTAGACTTATAACTTGTAGGCAAAAGGATTATTCACTTCTTCAGCACTGTTACAGAGAAGTATGGAATTTTACAAGAGATGGAGGGGATGATCTGTACATTTTGTAGAGTAAGGGTCTGATTCAGCACATATTCACTGGGAATAATCCACAAAGAGTATCCATTCAGACAAGAATTTCACATTTTTCCATTCTCATTAGTAGGGCATGAGAGTCCAGTGATAAGGAGTGTGCTGCTTATTCAGACATCACACTTGACCTGGGAACAGAACATTAAAAAATAAATATTGACGTTAAAAGAGACGTTTACCAGTTGCCTCTGTTCTTAGTTTAGAGAAGAGTGCAAATGTGTAGCCTCTCTGTGCTATGTAAATACAACCCAGCTAATTGTGTGTGAAGGGAAGAACAGTTTCACAAAAGGAAAGAAGGAAACTTCTTGCATGCTACTGCCCTTTCTGCTGCTTTCAGGAATGAAGATGATTGAAGTTGTGTGTTCTTGTATTTCTCTTTTTGCTTTGTTGGAAGGAAAACATTCTTCCTGCTACACAGCTGGGGCAAAGCTGAGAACTTCCCTCTCTCCTGCAGTATCTGAGGTTCTGAGATAAAGACATTCTCTATCTGCTCACTCTTGCCATTAGTTAAGTTTGTTTAGCAACTTCATGCATCTCTGCTTCAAATTAGAATTACCACCAAAAACAATCTGACATTTTAGAATGCTTTCCTCAGGAAATAGGTGTGTATTACCAAAAGCCACCTATTAACTTTTGAAATCACTTACCACTGCCAGCTAAATCTGATAGCAAGGTAGTGATTTATTAAATTTATTAAGTATAAACCGTGCAAAAATGGCACCTTTATAGAAAAGCCTGTTAACACTGTCTTTAAACAAGCAAATAAACAAAAACCCACAACATGCAGTTTGAACATATTTCTTATTAGACACCAGAGGATTTATAGGGACAACAGCCAAAATGAATGCCTCAACTCTTGAAAAGCTTTCATTCAGTTTTCCCGCTTTATCAGACACCAGGAATTCTATTCAGGCTTTTTGTCAAAGACAGATTAAGCTTTTTTTAAACTTTGGCATTTATATTTTTTTAATATAGTGTGGGCTCAGTCTGCACCACTGCATGTCGGGAAGTTCAGCAGTCAAGTCAACCACACAAAGACACAAAAGCTTAAGGAAAGAGACTTAATTTGTTTTGATACTTACAGATAACTTTATTTTTATTTTATTCCTCAGTGATATCTGAATATGTGTTTGTAAAGTTTCTGAAGGACTCTCAAAAGCAAATAGGTATAATAAAATTCTTTCCCAGATGGAAATCCCAATTTTTACATTTCAGCCTGATCTAAGCAAGTTCCAGTTGATAATAAACATTTTGTTACAGAACAGAGTTTCTAGGTTTTGGAGCTATTTACATCTCAGGCAAAACCATTCATAATCTGCTTAAAAGTGAAGTCGTTGATTCCTAATGGGCACCTTTTGACAAAAGCTTGAGGTGTTCCTTTGTGTTCGCATCATACGTCTTAAGAAAGCAGGAAAACAAAACTGTGAGTTGGTCTTTTTAATAGTGAAATTTTACACATTTACATTTAGTGATTTGTATTTCTTGTTTTCATTCATGATAATATATATGAAATTAACTCATCAGCAAAATCGTGATGGGAACAGTGTAATATCCTTTGATCCCTTCTAGCAGGGACAAAGACTATTACAGAATTGCAAACATGACAGCATGGCCTTTTGAGCCATCCACTTATTTACAAAAATGGCTTTTATTTTTTCAATTGCTAATTTAATCACAGAATGGTTGAAGCTGGAAGGGACTTCTGCAGGCCTCATAGTCCAATCCCCCTGCTCAGGCAGTGCCATCTAGAGCAGGTTGCCTAGATTGTGTCCTGATGGCTTTTTGAAGATTTACAAGCATAGAGACTGCACAGAACAACCTGTGCCAGTGCTCAGGCACCCTCACAGTAAAAGTTTTGCAATGTTCAGAGGGAACGTCCTGTAGTTTTTAGTTTGTGCCTGTTGCCTCTGATTGTGTTCTACTTTGAAAATCTTACACTTCTCATTATGTTGAATCAACAGCAGTATCCTTCTTGGAAAGAAACTGGCTTACAGCAAAAGGGAAGCTGATTTGAGGATATGTCCTCTCCAGTAGAAGAAATATCTTTTCTATGATACAAAAAATAGCATATGAAAGCAACTTGAGCAGTGAATCTGTAATTGAACTCCTTGTCCACAAGAGAATAGAATTGACACAATTCTCTCACAACTTT
Organism: Picathartes gymnocephalus; assembly: GCA_013390045.1. Lineage (NCBI taxonomy): Eukaryota > Metazoa > Chordata > Aves > Passeriformes > Picathartidae > Picathartes > Picathartes gymnocephalus. Next base: position 28,795 of record WEKY01046497.1, on the reverse strand, counting down.
TGGGAGAAAAAGAGAGTTGAAAAAGAGCTTAAAAAGACACAGACCTTTTCTCAAAATGCAGTTTTGTCATGAAAATAAAGCAATAAAAATACATTAAAAAGACATTGTGCTACTGCAGTTACTTGAAAACCAAGAGTTTCCCTCTTTTTCTTCATTTTGGGCAGGGTTGATTTCTTGATGAAAAGGCTTACTTCTTCTTGCCAGTGAGTAAGTGACAGTGGTCCTTCTGGCAAATTCTTACAGACAGTGGAGTAAGGAATGTGTCAGTACTTGGCCAAATTGGTCAGAGGGGAAAGGAGCACTGGGTAGAGATGAGTGGTAACAAAAGAACATTCATTTGGCCTTGCTGGATATTTGATATTAGCAAAGAGTGGATTTAAACATTCACACTGCAAAATTTTGGTGTGCTCTGTCATTGAAGCAGTAAATTATGTAAATATATTGTCTGTGCTGAATGCATGTTTTCCTGCTTGGTTCAGTTGAAGACAGTTTTTTAACTTACTATGTCATCTCAAGACTGTTTGTTTAGATGAATTTGCAAATACTTCATAGAGAAATTCTTCTAGACTTTGAGGCAAATTATATCAGTATGAGTAACTTTGTTCCAGACCTTTTTTCCAAGGAATACAAAACATGATTGCAGAAAAAAAAGGCAGCACAAGTTAGCAATCCCACACAGCAAAACTGAACCACATAGTGAGAGCCTAATGATACAGTTCTTTATTTATAGGAATCAGAAATGTTTTATTTATTCTAAACTAACTGTTGTAGATCTGTTCCAAGAGCCCAATAACTTCTTCCTAGATATCTGTAGTGTTTCTGTTACCTGGTTTCATAACAATGTAAACACATACTTTTCATCCTTTTGCCCTTGACATAGAGTCTTAGTACACAGAGATATTGTTGCATGAGATATTTGGTTTTTTCTAAGACCATGAGAGAAATAAAAAACTGTTTCAGGAATAAAACCAACTTTTTTCCTAGATGCTCATTTAACGTCTGTTTTGTTCGTACAACTCTTTATGCACTCCTTCTTTATTATGTAACTATAATCAAGTATTTTGACAAGTTGTGCATAACTGGAATTTATCATTTTCCTCCTATTATACCCTGAAAGTTTCTACTTTCTCTGTTTAAGGAGATAAGGCAGTTTTCACAGCCTAAGGCTAGTGCTACTTGTATAAAGCAGTATGTCCTTGTCATTTGGACACAGTGCTTGTATGAGTAAGGCTACTAACAGGTACAAGGAATTTTTCTTTACTACAGTAGAAACTTGGAGAGATTCCTAGCATGGAAAAAATGAGTGTTATGAGTGGGTCCATAAAGATACTTGCTAAGAAACCTGCTTAGCTTAGTGATTTTCCCAGATGCTCATTCTAAAATCTGATCAAGTGTGTTTCAGTTTACCTGTGATTGTGGAGAGATGTGCACAAATTTCTAGATGTTGAACAAAAATATCTTTCATAATTACGTTTTATTAACAGTAAGACTTGTGAACACTCCACGAAGATAGCCTTTTAAGTCACAATATATGTGATTTTCTCAGTAAGACATAAAAAAACAATTACATTTTAAGAAAATGGATGCTATTGCTGTGCTGAATAAAAGCTAACATGGCTATAATTAATTGAAACTGTCAGTATTAACTAAATATATCAGTAACTTCAATTTTAGGCCATCAGTTAAGGCTTTAAGTATAAACGTCTTCATTTATAGAAAAAAAAAATCTTAATTTGAACCTCCGAGGATTTTTTTTTGGAGTGGTAGTTGTGAGAGAAAATGAAAATCTTGGTTCTGCAATTCTGTTGCTCCAAACTTCAAGTTTACAGTAGGCTGAAGAGCAAAAAGATGGTCAGAAAATTCAGGGATGATGTTCCAAATCCCCTGCCATGGGCAAGGCCACTTTTTACGAGACCAGATTCCTCTGACCTCCATCCAACCTGGCCTTGAACACTTCCAGGGATGGGGCATCCATAACTTTTCTGCGCAACCTGTTACAGTGCCTCACCACCCTTGCAGTAAAGACCTCCTCCCAATAGCTAATCTAAACCTACTTTCTTTCAGTTTGAAGCCATTCCCCCTTCTCCTGTCACTACATGTGCTTGTAACAAGTCTCTCTCCATCTTCTGTTTCAGTTCCCTCCAGGTACTGGAAAGCCACAATTAGGTCACCGCAAAGCCTTCTCTTTTCCAGGCTAAACTATCCTGACTCTCTCAGTTTTTCCTAATAGGAGAGGTGCTCCATCCGTCTGATCATGCTTGTGGATTATGCTTGTGGCCCCATCTGGACTTGCTCCAGCAGGTCCATGTCCCTCCTGTGCTGGGACCCCAGAGCTGGTGCAGCCCTGCAGGTGGGGTCTCAGCAGAGCAGAGCAGAGGGGCAGAATCCCCTCCCTGGCCCTGCTGCCCACCCTGCTCTGGATGCAGCTCAGGACACGTTTGGCTCTCTGGGCTGGGAGTGCCCATGGCTGGGGCATGTCCAGCCTCTCACCCACCAGCACCCCCATGTCCTTCTCTCAGGGCTGCTCTTGATCTGTTCATCTCCAGCTTGTGTTGATACCAGGGATTACTTCAACCTGGATGCAGCACCAGCATTTGGTCTATTAAATCTCATGCAGTTCCCACAGGCCATATGTCCCCAGCTTGTCCAGGTCCTTTGGATGACATTCCATCCTTCAGGTGTGTCAACAGCACCTCTCAGCTGGTGTCATCTGCAAATTTGCTCAGGGTGCACTTGATCCCTCTGACTACATCACTGATGAAGATATGAAATAACACTGGTCCTAATACAGACCCCTGAGGGCACCACTTGTCACCGATGGCCATTGGGACTCAGAGTGACCATGACCCTCTGGATATGACCATCCAACCAATTTCTTTTCTATCTAACAGTCCACTTCTCAAATCCATCTCTCTCCAATTTAGAGAGAATGTTGTGGGGGACCATGTCAAAGGATTTACCGAACATCCACAGCCTTTCCTTTGTCCAGTGATGCAGTCACTCCACCACAGAAGGCCACTGGGTTGGTCAGGCAGGACTTGCCCTTGTGCTGGCTGTCTCAAATAATTTCCCTGTCCTCCATGTGCCTTAACACAGCTTCTAGGAGGATCTGTTCCGTGATCTTCCCAGGCACAGAAGTGATCCTGATAGGTCAGTAGTTCCTAGGGTACTCCTTTCTACACTTTTGTAAAGATGGGTACAATGTTTCCCCTTTTCCAGCCAAAAAGGACTTCTCACCAGACTGCCATGACTTTTCAAATTCATGGAGAATGGCTTGGCATTCATACATCAGCCATTTAGCTGAGGACTCTGAGATGTATCCCATCGGGTCCCATCGACTTATCTATGTTAGGGTTCCTTAGCTGGTCACAAACCTGATCTTCCCTTACAATGGACTTTGCTATGCCAGTCCTCATCCATCTCTCCATCCTCTCAAGAGGTGTGCAAAGAAAGTAATGAAGATTGTGGCAAAGAATTTGTTGAGTACCTCAGCTTTCTTTTCATCTGTTGTTATCAGTTTATTTTTAGCATTTTTTTATCAGGGGGTGCACACCTTCTTTGGTTAGATCTGGTTAGATCTTCAGTTCATTTAGAATAGCCTGGAGGTTTTCTGAGCTTCTTCCAGCAGCCTGCAGCTCCAAAAGACAGTACACATGCCAAGACTATCTGGATCACATCACTGCTCAGCAGAGTTCGTCTTGCCTCCAAGACACTCCCATTTTAAGGCAACACAGTGGTCAAAGCCCTTCACTGTGTGCTTGCTGAGTCAACTCTTTACATCACTTAGATGATCTCAACTGATGAGACAATAATGAAGAATCTGTACTTATTTCTTGATTTTGCTGTTCTGAAATTCATTAAAATACTGCAAAGATTAGTACAAATACACTTGAGTGCTTTTCTGCTTGAGTAGAAAAGTGTAATATTGCTTTTTGTTCTCCAGGAATAGCAGAACAATGTATATGAAAATCATGACAAACCATTACGTAAAGTGGACACTCTACATAAGTATTGCCATATAGTAATTTTTTCCCTTCAAAATTTTTGAACAGAAATTGTTCCCAAATAACAATGTGAATTAAAGTGCAGCCATCTATGGTGGTGTGTTAGGCGCTGTGCTAAGGATCAAGTCTTTTATAAACACAGACAGTAGAACACTCTTTAAAAACATAGTTGTGCAGTGCCAAATAATTATGGTAGAGCTTTTTCTTTCTGCTAGCCTTTCATTTGTTGGGTGTTTTTTGGTTTGGTTTTTTTTTCTTTCCTATGTACCAGACTGAAAGCTACATATATTGGAATTGCTTGTAATCTGTAAACTGAAAAGAGAACACTTGCTGTCACTTCCTTTTTTCTAAAAGCATATACAAAATAACATGCAAATTCTTAAAGCAGCTGGTGTTAAAACATTCTCTTCCTCATATCAGAGCTTAATGAGACATAAAAAGAACCTTTGACATTTCAAGATGCCTCTCATTTACGAAGTTAATCTGTTTTAGGACTTCGTCACCTGGGTGGGGAAGCTTGATCACGTGTCTAAAACAAAAAAAAATGATTAGTGGATCAGTCCTGGATCTAATTACAGCGTGCTATCTTAGAGGTAACAGAGAAGTCAAAAACAGTGTTGTGAGGCTCTCAAAGCTGCACAGCTGATAATTATTCTTTTATTCTTAGCTTAGTGGCACCGGAGTGTTGTACTTGAAAAGCTGTTAACCTCAACATTTTCCACCACGTTGTATAACAACAAAAGTGTGGGCCAAATTTAGAGCTTTGGTACTGTTCAGAAAAAAGCTTTCCTACGGTTGTTCTGCCCTTCAGAACTGCAGGTGTGCTTGTTTGATGGGTACTTTGCCATCATTTAGAAAACCTTTTATTTCCATTTAAGATTGGTCTGACAGCTCTGAGTTCTAAGAATTGTCAGGAGGTGCCAAGTCCAGCAACTCTTAAGCCTAGCATTGGCCATCAGAATTTTACTTAGACTGAGTGGTCAGTTGGGTCCCCACGGCAGTCACAGACTCTTGAAGTGTGGCAGTCTGAAGTGGGAAATCGTGAGAAGCATCCTGAGGGTGAGGTACTTGTGAGTGATGGATTCTGCTTTCTAATGTTCTTTGAGATGTACTTGGAAGGTGAATAGTAGATAAGGATTCCTGAATGTAAGCTGCCATTGGTAATATATATATATTTTGCAAACTGAGCATTTTATGAGTTTTACTGATATTGTATCCTTGAGTTTATTTTTTTGTTTTCCTACTAGGAAAAAAAACATTATCTACATACTCTCTTAAATATTAGAAGGGATGTTAAGAAAGAAGATCTTGTTAAGAAAAACATGGTTCCCAGTATCTGATTTTCAAGAACTGGTGTTGGTCAGGCTTCAGGCTAGCAGGAAAATAACATCATGCAAATTTGTTTTACTGTGTTCAAGAACTAGTGAGCTGTGTGTTGTATTATAGACTGTCATGGATTCCCTTGGATAGATAAACAGGCTGGAAATCCTGACTTTGTTGGCCAGGGAATTCCTTTGGATGAGATAGCATTTGTAGTAAGTATGCATATAAATGACAGGGTCTACAATTTCATGGGGATAGTTTTTGTTGAGTGTTGGTTAATGTGTTTACTGAAGTGGCAAGCACTGCAAAATTTTCCTTAAATGGTTCTGCTAATTAATTCAAACTTCTTCTTCCATAACTTTTTTTCAGATGTAAATGAACATCATTCAAAACGGTGGGGTGTTTTTGCAATAGCCACAAGTATGTGAAATTTAAAAGTTGTGAGGGAACTTGTGAGGGAACTTTCTGAGCATGTGCTCAGAAACATAAAAAGACCCAAGTCTAGTATCCAGGATGTTGTACAGTAGTGCACTGAGCTATTTGGCAGTAGTCCATGCTGGGGTGTTTTATTCGAAAAGGAGTTTTAGTTAATTTGTTTTCCTGATTTTTTACATGTCTGACATTTTGAAAATAAGGTTCATTTGATGTGAAACAAGTTAAGGGAGATGTTATAGATGTGAAACAAATCAAGGGAAATGTTATAGATGTCCATAACAAGCCCATGAAGAAACATTTCTCCACCTTGGAGTAATGTCTGCATGTAGCTGATCTAGATGTGTCCATGCCAGCAGTTTCAAAACTTGATGTTTCAGATACACAGCTCGCAAGACAGGACACCTGGGCACTAAAACTCACTCAGCTCTGAGTTCTGTGTGGGGAGGCATTCTTGCCTTCAGATCTAAATTAGAATACAAAACAGCCGGGCTTGGTAGGTGAGGCTTGCACTCTGTATATAAGATTATTTTTCTGCAATTATTTGCATACTGACAGATTTCCTGTTGTTGGAGAGTTATTGAGGAAGGGTATGTCTTCTTATCTGTAACTGAAACTTCTCCAAGATAGTGAGTACCAACTGAATATTTAGCAATTGTAGTTAAACCATGGTTTTCCATACCATTACTGCATTCATTTCCCATATTGTGTTCTGATGTCCAGTTCCAAAACTTTTTCATTGGTTCTTTTGTGCTTACAGCCAACATGCAACACTTCATGCCTACTCTAGCACACACACACACACA
>WEKY01046497.1:0-21602 GCA_013390045.1 Picathartes gymnocephalus | reverse complement strand
CGAAATGGCCTCGAACAAGGTAGGAGCCCGCGGGCTCGGCCCCGCCGCCCCGCTCCCCGCTGCGCTCGGGCCGGGGGTCGCGGCAGCCGGGGCTGTGCAGGGCTAGGGGCGGCCGGAGGGGCCAGGGCGCTGCAGCGGCCCCGGGCGGAGAAACTTGACGTGGGCAAGCGGTGTCCAAGCGCGGGTTTGGGAGCGGGAGCGGCATCTGTTGTGGTTTTATACGCCATTCTTTTAAATTTCAGTGCAAGTTGTGAAAGTGATGCAGGTCTTGTAAAGCTGCACTGCTTTCTTGTGTGTGTCAGTTTAAAAACAAAAAGAGATTGTTCAGGGCTGCTGGCAATAATCTCTTCAGTTGCTCCTTCTTTTCGCAGAACCCCATACAGAATTAGGGATCGTTCCTAGAAACGGTGTAGAAAGTAGCGTGAAAGGCGATAAAGATAGTTCTTCAGCCCAGGGAAGCTGTATGGTGGATTCTATTTGTAAACAGTGATGATGACAGCTCTCATAACGCTATTTGTTATGAAAGAACACGCTCTCAACCGAAGTGCCATCACAATAGACACCTACATCCAGAGGTGTGCTTCTGCAACAGAGTGCGCACTTCCTTCGCATCCTGGAAGCTGGGGATTTGCATTATCTGGGAACTCTGTGCCGAGATCTGCTATGGTCTGTATGTGCTTTGGTTTTGCAATTTGAAATTGAGTTTCCACATCCTTCATTCATAAGTAAACTTTCTTTCCTGATTTTGGTTTGGAAAGAATATGCAGGTACATTTCTGGAGTTAGTTTTTTTAAGGTGAATTAATAAAAGTGCTGTGTTACTTCAAAATTTATTTTTATATTTTTCATCAACTGAATAATCGAACAGCAACATGTACAATTGTAAATGAGCAGAAAGCTTTAATGAAACAGGCTAGTTTTCCTACTCTTATGTCTGCAAAAGCAGCTGATGATATTTTAGCATCTTTTAAACATTTCGGTTGTAATTAGTATTTTTTTTAAGTTGGAAAATAGTTGTTTTGACTCAGCTTGTGCCTTTTTAATACTCAACTGTCTTGCTTTGACTGCTTTTACCAAAGATCTGCTCTTTGTTATTGTCTGTTTTTAAGTTCCTGTTGAAGTGTGCCTGCATGTCAGATATGAAGTATTGTTACACTTGTGCATTTTTATCCCACTGTGTAATATTCCCTGTGCTTTTCTTGGCTTTAGAGACTCTTAGCACCAATTTGGTCTCTGTTTTCAGAGTTACCTGTCTGTCATTACTGCTGTTCTCAAAACTGCATTTTCAGTTTTTATTGCAGCTGAAAGGTCTTGTTACTCAGTACCTATTGTGTATGCATCGGTAAGTTACAGTAAAGTCAAGAGTTTCCGAGGCTGTTTCAGCACTATATGAATCTGAGACTTTGTTTCCAAAGGGAGTGAGGTCAGACCACACATGCAACCTGGTCTTTTCCTTGCAACAAGTTTGAACACCTGTTGGTTTCCTGACTTGTGATGTCTATACAACCATTCTTTCACAAAATGCTGCATTTTCTTAAAGTATTTATTTCTTAACTCCCTGTCGTAGATAACATGCAGTGTATTTTATGAACAGTGAGGGCAAGCTGTTTCTAGAATGTGGTACAATGAACTGCAGATCAGTGGGGTTTTTTTTTAAGTTTTGCAAAGTATATTCAGATTTTTTCAAAAGGAGGACATTTTTGAAATAAAATTTGACAACTGATTTGCATCTATAAGTAGACTCAGGTGCTACTGAGTCTGATACTATGTTTTGTTTGTATTTGTTTGAATAAGTATGCATTTTCACTCTTTTTTTGGAAATCTAACTCCTTGTATACAAATTTGTGTCATCTTTCAGTGTTCATTTGGGAGGTTTTTATTTTGGTAGGTAAGATATTAAGAAAAAATCAAGAAAAAACCAAAACAAAACAACAAAGAGTACATCTGTGCCACTAACCATCATGTGAACAATCCTGAATATAAACCAGCAAGCCTATACAATAGTGTGAGAAAATTTAGTGCAGGAGGATTTTCATTTCAGGGGTACAGCAGGTTGTTCTAAAGAATCATTTCAATTCTGATTACTGAAACATCCATACCATACCTCCTGTTGTAATATAGCTGCAAACTGTGACATCTCAGTGAGGCACATAGGTAAAGTGTACTATTTTAGCTTATGGAGAAACTGAAGCAGAAAAGATTTGCTCAAGGCTGAGAACATAGACTTCAGTACATAAATGAACATGCAAGAGTACTCTATTCTCTATCTGAAGACTAGGTCCTGTAAAATCAGATGAGAAAGTCAGGAAAAGTAATGTTGTTGGTACAGAAGAACATAGTTTCTCACTGTGTTTATCTCTTTCTTTTGTCTGGGTTTCTCAAAGAACCAACCCACAAGACTGATTGTTAGTGTGTTTTTTTTTTTTTTCCTGGATTTTCAGCTACTTCCCTTACTTATTTCTCTTCCCGTTATTTTGTATGCAGCAGCATTTTCATCAGTATTAATTTTCCTTATTTATGTGAACACATGCAAGATATAAGGGGTGGCATAAGAATTGAACTCTGCACTAGGTAAGAACGTTTGCCCATTGTGGAAAGGCTGCGGTAGTAGAGGAAAAAAACAGGGTGGAAGCAGTATTGCATGTCCTGAATGCTTGGAGTAGTCCAGGGGGTTAGTCTTAACTCCAGTCCCTCTCTGTGCAGTGAGTTGACAGTCTGAACTGTTGGCTTCATCTGTTTGGAATCCCTTTACTGTTGTAATGCTTGCGTAGGACTAGCATTAGCATATCCAAATCCGGGGATATTTATTTTGTTTAGATGCCCCTCATGCTCCATTAGCAGTAGTCTATGACGTGCCAGCTCACGGCTTTGGATGACAGAAAGTGGAATGACGCAGATACATAAGAAGATCCTTCTTCTCCCTGCTTAAAATTGATTAAAGCAGTAGTGATGGGGTGCTATCCACAACCTCTGGGTGAGCCCCGGCATGTTGTGGGTCTAAGTGTCACCCAAAAACTTTGAAAACAGGCTGTAGGTCTGTTCTGTAGGAAGCCTGCTGTGATGCTTGGCTGCCTACATTACATCAGTATGACTGTAATATCCAGATGATTTCCCATTTGCCAGCCATCACTGGGATACAAAGATTTCCAAATGCCTGCAGCCACTGCATCTGAAGTAACTGATGGATAGATCTCTGGGGCTCCCATAGGCATAGTCTGTAAATCAATGTGATTTTGAAAGGACATGGTATGTAGTTGTATTGTCACTTGTCATTGTGTTGTTATGAATCTTACAGTACTTGGTGTTTACTTAAATTTCTAGCTTCTGAAATTGGGTACTAGCAAGTGAAAACCAGCTTTTTATAAGCTCAGGAAGTTTGTCGTCTTCGTTCTCCTCTACAAACTCTTTAAAGTCTTGAAGACTTCAAAGCAAACATGTAAGAAGCACCTTAAATTTAGAAAATTGACTAAAAGGTCTTTTTTGGAAAACTGTTTCTGATTTTCTGTATCATATACTATTAATATTGCCTAACATCAGTGGACTGTAGTGTTGTTGTGTTTTTCTAAGTAATGCTTTCTTGAACAGATAAAAATTAATTTTCGGAAATAGTTTACAGGTCTGGGTTATTAAAGATAGGATCCCAAGGCATAATTAGATGTCATTATTTAACTGTTCTGTTTTCCAGAGATCCTAACTCATATCACCTTTTGCTAAACTGAATTGTGAGTAATATCTTCTGAAAAATATAGGATTTAGGAGGCTACTAGCTTGTTGGTTGTGTTTTCTGACTTCAGATACAGCTGCACTTTGATGCATATATACAAGCAAGGGATGTTTTAAAATTTCCAAGTTGCAGTGTGATGGTTTTTTGCTTTTTTTCTTTTCAATAGTTTTCTTTAATTTTTTTTAATGCGTAACACCCTGTGGTTTTGTTTGTTTGTTTGTTTGCTTGTTTTTGTTGTTCTTTTTTTTTCTTGCTAAATAAGATCAAAGCGGAATTTAATAAATGTTAAATTATTTGAGAGAACTTCTTCCAGTATGCAGTTTAGCCCTACCTAGTTTATGGATCTGAGAGTTATTCTGTGATCGACAATACACAAATTAAAAATTCCAGTAATAAATATGTAGCGACTGCTTTCTGTTAGATAGCATTATTTGTAGATTAGTCAAATGTGGAGGAGTATGTACAATGAAACTGGTTTGCAAAAGTGTATTTTCACTTCTGTAATCATGATTTTGCAAGCATCTCTTGTTTGGTGCTCTTATGTGTCTAAGTATCTGAACTTAGACATGGGAAAAGTTTCAAATTGTGTTGTTTTGGTTTCAGCTTCAGCTCTTCTGCAGATAATGTTTTTTGCAGGATTCGCTAATAATAAAGAGCAAGAGTTTAGAAGATGTCATTCACAGGGTACTTCTTTCCCACTACAAATGCAAATGAATACCCTTCGCCAGGAATCTCTTTTAGGTATCAGAGCTGAGAAAATTTTGATTTCATTTAGTCGGGCCATGTTAACTATGATTCTACTTTTTAAGTAGAGACTTTCTTATAATTGTCCAGCTTGTATACTAGTATGTGCAAATGCTTACAGATTAGAGTAAAAGTCTATTTACAGACAGTTGCTAGTGCTTTTTAAAAAATCTTTTTCAGATTTTTTTCAGTGACTTGAAAATACCCAAGGCAGCAATGGTATCGACCAGCTAACGTCCAGAGGCTACCCTGATGTAACACAGGGCTTATATTTATAGTTCTCTACTTATCACCCAGTATGTACATTCAAACAATAATCTTAATGATAATTTTTTTTTTTTTAAAGATGCTTACCTGTAAATATTTAATATAAACCAAGATGATACTTGAAGGCAACTTGGAATCTGTTCAGTTACCTTTTTTGGTTTTTTTTACATTTCCTCCTCTACCAATTTGAGCTGGTTTATGATCACATTTTCGTGCTGCTAAAAAGTATTTTTCCTTTCATCTTTTCAGCCCTAAAAAGCTCACAAAGGTAAGGGGGAGCTGACTAACATAATATCTGAGGAAAGAGTGAGGCTAAATTTATTACTTAGGTCAAATAATGGACCATGTGTAAACTCTAAAATGCTTCAAACAGAGGTGCTGTGTTACCTTCACTGTATTTCCCCAGGAAAGCCCTGCTGCCAGCATTCCAGTGTGACCCTCACTGGGGTGAAAAAAGCAGGGCCAGAGCCCCTTGGCAGCTCTTCACAAAATCCCCCACTGAATGGAGAAGCATTATTGTGTTACCCCAGGCTGACAGTAGCTCTCTGAGTTTACCCGGGCTCAGAATAAATAGAGCTGATGACAGACTCTGGCTCCTGATTTAGTCAATCCATCTGTTTTATCTGTGTCTTTTTCTGTGAAAAAGCTTAAGTGCTGTGGTGGCCAGTACTTTTGTATGGTCCTAGATAGGCTCTGTCTAGAACTAATCAATGTGACTCAGTCTTTTGTTGACGGGCTAGATTTTAGCGTTGTCTTTTTTGTGTTCTTACTTCCAGCTTTGGGGTCAAGTTCATGGCACAGTAAGGAGCTCGTCTTCAGAAATTACCTTTTGTATGTAAGAGTGTAATTTTTTTGCAATGTTTTTTCCAAATGTGGAAGCTCAGCCAGAGTAAAACTGTCTCCTCTGTCACAGCCACTGGTTAGATTGACCTGCTTCTAGTTAAGGGACAAGATAATATGTCATATCCATTTAAGAGGATTTAAACATTGGTCATTCACTTGGGTTAGCTACTGCACATAAAAGAATAGATGCTGGAAACAGCAGTAGAAAAGAAATTTGTTGTTTTCATGAATAAATCTAGTGTTTGTTATGTGAGAGTCCTCTTGTATAATGTCTGGCAATGCCATTGCATGACTGACTGACATGATAGTTTAATTGGGTCTTAAATTCTCAGATCTCTCTAAGAAAATCTGAGGATTTGGTTAGCTCTTTAGAGTGCTGGTTGTGATAAAGATTATAATGAAGGGGCAGCTGTTAGCAAGCAATTGCTTGTTCAGTGCAGCATCAGGAGGTTTTTTATTCATTAAAGATTTGGGTTTGTACAGTGACAAAGTAAAGGTATACTGATAAGTGACAAGCCTGAATTTTAATTAATGCATACTTGTGTGACTTCCGCAGTTGTGTTGTACTTTATAACAAAGGAAAAGGGCAAGAGTATTGTGGAGGTCAGGAAAGACTAGTTTTCTAGGAAGACTGCTTGCTTTCCATTTACTGAAGCAAACCTGAAAGGATTTTAAGACCTCTGGGCTTGAGTGCAGTTCCCTGTACACAACTTCACTTGCTCTCATGTAAGACTACTCATGCTTCTGGAGAGCAGCAGACTTGCCCTCGTGTGACTGCAGTGATGAGTGAGGTGTACATGTATGTGTATATAAAAAAAAGTAAAAGGAGATGCTGTATTGCACAAGGACGTGCTGCAGCAAGATAAAGGGTGAAACTTGCTTTCCTGCAGATGGTTTGCACCAACCCCTACTTATCATGTATGGACACCTCTGTCTTCTGAGAAACAAGTGGATGGAGTAGTGGTACCACTTCAGCTGTGGCTGAATCTCTTCTGTGCAAATCCTGCTGCTTCCATAGGGGTTGTGGGGTTGCTGCCAAGTGAGAAAAATCATGAAACATCGTTTTTCTGCTAGGACAGTGAAGTAAATGTGGTGGGTATGGCTCAAGGTAACTGAGCTGTTAGCAGCCTTACTCCTTGTGTGGGTACATGATGGCAATCACTGGTCTCCTCGGGCCATGACAAGCATGCAACTGTGATTTCAAAACATCTTAAATCTGTGGTAGGGTCAGCCCCCTCCACTTTTTTTGGAACTCTTTTCCAAAAGAATTACCCAGCACAGGCTATCCAATTCTGCATCAGTAGAAAGGAGCCTAGGGTTCATAGACATAACAGTTGATAGAAAGAGCACTGGCATTTCAAGGCTCAAAAACAAGATAGGAACTCTTAATCTCACAGATTCATTTTGTATGTTAAATTTTAGGGGAAAAATAGGTTTTTGCATCTCTCATTCACTGCTTTTTGAAAGGTCCTGAATGTAAGAGATGTGTAAAAGAGGCATTATGCCTCTCTGAGGGTTGCTATTATTTAACACTTTTCAGCTCTTTAGCTGCTTTTAAGATTGCAGAGCTTCCCAGTCCCTAATAACTTGATAATTTTTTCCATAAATATAAACAAATGTTCTGTGCCAACATACAAACAGACCCTTTTTGTAGCCTCTTTAATTATAGGAAATACCGCAGTATGAAAGATTCTTTCCTTTAGCATAATGGGACAGAAAAATACAGTCAAAATGTTACAGAGCAAATAACTAGGGTTTAGTGTGGGAAAATAACATTATTTTCAACCACCATAATAACGGATTTTAAAATTATGAATTTTCTCCAGGACTTGAATTATTTAGTTAAAATGCAGACATCATTGTGCCTTTTTTTTTTTTTTCCATTTACAAAAAAATATTTTTTTCAAAACTCTTACTTGTAAAGGTTCTTCATGGGTATGAGTATCTAATAACTTCCTTCTTAGTAATAAGGTGGTATTCATGACAACTGAAAGGTTTGAGAAGTATCTAAATAGTTGTGGCTCCTTGTGACAGTATTTAGAGCCAAGAATGCTGGCATTGTATTTATGGTAGGGCGCTGCTTTAGTCAATCTTAGACTGTAACACATGAAGAATTTAGGAAAGTGGTGGCCATTCTTTTTTTTTTTTTCTTTTCTTTAATCAATTTTGTGTTTCCAATAAGAAGCAGCTTCTACTATTATATGAAGTTTTGGTACAAAAAATGTGGTATTTACTGAAATGTCACTTCAGACTTTGTCTCATAAAGAAACTGTGCCAAGAAACTGTTTTCCTGTTTCAGTTATATTAGTAGGGGTTTTGGTCTTGTCTGCTAAAACTTTACATGCTTAGGAGACTCACCACCAGATTAAGTATATTTTAGATGGATATTTCCTGGTCTGTGGCTTTTTGGTTTGTTTGTTTGATGAAGCTTATCTCAGTAGAAATTGATCCCAGTTCTGGTTAACTCACAGCCAGTCTCCACGTGAGCTGCAAAACTGAATCTAGGCAAGCTAGGGCATGATGGAAAGTGATGCTACTCATCCTGCCCTGAAACCATGTGAGCAGGGCGGTGGCCAGCACCTGCCTCTTGAGCTTGTTCACCTCTGAGCAGGTCAGAGGTGAACCTGCCCTGTGACTGCCCTGTTACGTGCCTGGTGGGCATGATGTGCTGCCATGGGGGGCTGCTGCTTCATCTGGATCTACAGCCCCACTGCAGTGCTAGGGCAAGTTCAAGTTCTGCTGTTCTCTCTGCTTGCCTGCTCTGGGTGTTGAAAAGGAGCTGCACAGACAATAGTACCATCTCCAGTCACCAGCAGTGGAGCAACACTGAATCAAGCTAATGTGTAGGGCCTTTCTACAAGATTCTCTAGAAACAGAATTTAAACAGCTTGCTGCTTTTATTAAGTTGTAGTCCACTAATATATGACCAGCTAATGAAAAGGGGTTGGTTGAATACTTACAGAAGATCCCACAGCAAGACAATAATGTCAACTAAACCTTCCACTCAGAACTGCAATAAGAAAGGCTGCTGATTTATACAGAATGAAGTCAATGTTCATTTTATTCTGGAATAAACAGCCAAACCTTACAGGAAATATATGTGGTTAACTGCCACCTCCTAGCCATTCCACTACATCAGTCATATTCCCCAGATATGTAAGTCCAGGAGTGTTTTTTGATGCATGTAAAGATGTGTGGTTTTTAATTGAATTAGTTTACATGATTTAGAGCACCTGTAAAAGCAGGTGTTAGTGTATTGAAGGCTATCTGGCTATATGACTTGTGTTCAAGGTTGACTGTACAGCCTTAAGGCAGTAGTGTTACCCAGGTTTACAGACAACCTCACTCTGCCAGCTGAGATACTAATATTTTCACAAACATGATTTTTGTGATCCGGATTTAGCAGTTACAGCAGAGGTGTCTTTTTCTAATGACCAGGAGTAAAATGAATAACAGTAATGGTCCTTTAGTTACCATAAATCAAATTCTAAGAAGACTCCAAAGTGAATAGGTAGAATTTTATGATAAAATAAGGTTCTCTTGTTCTATACTGATACCTGTCAATAGATTCAGAACCCCTGCAGCAGTTGGTACTTAAAAAGTTATTTTAGTTGCAGGGACTAGGTATGAAGGTGTCAGATATTTTTTCCTACTGTTTCCCAATGTAGTAGTTAATATTGAGCATTGTAAAATATAAATGGAAGGATTATTTTATGTAGAAACAATGACTTTTCATAATATATTGCCCCCCTGCCCCAATTTGATGCTTCAAAGGGTCATCAAAATGAAGAGCAATTTTTAATAAGTGAGGATGTGATTCATGTAGACTTGCTGACACAAGGAAGCAATTGATGGTTTTCAGAGCTGATTAGAACAAAGGAAGGATAAACATCCTAGGGGGCATTTAGTTTATGCTCTTTAGCAGTATTTGTACAAACTTCATCCCTGGGACATGGAAAAAAGAGTGCAGCTCCAATGAGTAGAAGGCACAGTAGAGCTTAGTGTAAAAAAAAAAAAAAGAAATAGGAGGATAGTGCTCTTTCACTAACAGAGTAAAAAAGAGTCTGTGGAACAGAAACAACTGAAAAGCAGGCTTCTGGATAGACATTGTGGATCTGAGCATCTTCGAATATGTTTTAATGAAAAAAATGGCAAGAGAGACTAGAAAACAGACTGTTTTTACATATATAATAGTTTTTTGAGTAGTTATTATGTTTGCCAAACTTTATTGGCTCTGTGATAAATAATGACAAATACAAGGAACATATGAATTTTTGTTTTTAAAGATTTGATAAGTTTTTTAAAAAAATAAAATAAAATTGGTATGTGCTTCTGCAAATGATTACGAAGGTGTACTACTGCTGGCTTTACAGGTGGTTGGTGTTGTTGAGTGTGTCAGCAGTAGTGTGATTCTTGGCTATTGTTGGTAAGATTTATGATCACAATAGTGGCATCGGTGACTTTGTTACCTCCTGTACAGCTGGGAAGCCCTGATACAGTGAAAGTGATGTATGAGTAGTGTGAGAGTTGCCGACACTTCGGTTTTGGCCGAGTTTTCGTCATGCACAAAGGGACCCCCTCTACAAGTACACATGAAACAATGTTTTCAGTTTGGTAGCTGAAATGAATGAAACACGCTATCAAATAATTGCCCTTGGAGGTTAGTGATCAGCATGTTTGTAAAGATGTTTCTTTACTGAGCGCTGGTTATATGAATTAAAATGCTCACTTCTTTGAGGTTCAGTAGCAGCATCTCAGAACCAGGGGGACGGACAGGTACTCGAGACCTTACAAAATTTATTTTGCTTTCTAAACCTGTAGTTATCTGGGATTCTTCCTTCTTAGCCTTAGCTCACCCCCGTTCAGCTTCTGCTGCCACAGACAACTGGAGCTTAAAAGTACTTCTGCAGCCTAATCCGGATGCATTTTTTGCATGAGATGTAACGTGTGTCGAAGCAGACCTTGTGTTTGGTGTTGCAGGGAGAGTGCTCGGATTCCTCTGCATTTCTGCCCTCTGCTGCTTGCTGATCTCCTCGGCAGAGGCTGCCCGCTCCTGCTGCTGCTGCTGCTGCTGCTGCTGCTGCGAATGTTCACCCTGCTGATCCAGGCACCATGATAGGAAGCACCTAGGCCTGTCCTAAATGAACAGGTCCGGGCGAAAAAAGTGCAAGCCTGACCTATGGCGTGGCCAAAGCAACAAGCAGAGAGGAGGGTGCCATTTTGTAGTCAATGTAGGCTATTGTGTCTCAGCCAGAAGCCAGAAAGTATCCTTGCAGCTGCTTTTACAAACTCATTCTGTGTGTACGTGTCAGAGGTTTTCTGTTACACACTGCTTGCAAGAGAACAGCTTTTAAAAAACCCAAAAAATGAAATTAAATCTGTAAGAGTGCCTTTAGATTAATTATTTCTTGCTTGCAATGGAAGCTGTAGCTGGAAAACTTACAGGAATGTTTAGTCCTAGAAATGTTAATATGATGAATTTTTTGACTAATCACAGAATATCTGTTTAGCTACATAAACTTTAAAGCCCAACACCCAAATTTCTCAGTAAAATGACTATTTTTCCTGTACTCTGAACCATGGCCAAAGTTTTGCGTCTCTGAATGTTGGACCCAGGTAAGATTGCATTTCAAATTTTGGTAGTTTTTTTCCCCCCCCCTTTCCTATCATCAGTAAAAACTGTGCATTTCTAGCTGGGATGGATTTTCTGCAGCTCTTTCTGGTTGTTGCTGAAAAGGTTTCAGGATAAGAAGTTTTTGATATGTAGTCAGAGCTTGGCATTTCTAGCACAGCTTTCAGTACATCTGTTTTAAAAATGCAACAGCTAAATTTTAAATACAAGATGATAAAGTGCTCTAAAAATGTGTGCAAAAACAAATCTTGGCATTTGGAGGCTAAGAC
The DNA here is from genome assembly GCA_013390045.1 of Picathartes gymnocephalus. Classification (NCBI taxonomy): domain Eukaryota; kingdom Metazoa; phylum Chordata; class Aves; order Passeriformes; family Picathartidae; genus Picathartes; species Picathartes gymnocephalus. The sequence continues at coordinate 10,124 of WEKY01046497.1, read as the reverse complement.
AACTTTTTTTTTTTTTTTTGTGGTCAGGAATATATATCTGTAATTTGATCTTTGTTTCCCAGGCCTGTGAAAGATAGGTTATAGGAATGATAATACAAAATAAAATTGTGCTGTTGGGATAAAATAAATCTGCAGGAAGAAAAAGAGTTTGATAACTATGTTGTGGTGTTTTGTCTTTTCAGCTAGATACTATTCCTATGCTCATGTGTCTTTTAGATTGTATAGATTTGGTATAAATAAAAGCATGCTGATGTACATAGGCAGTTTTGGTTTGTTCTTGAAATTGCTATCAGAGCTTGAAAAATGTCTCATTTGTAGAAAACTAAAACTGCCTTACTGATCAGAAGCAGAATGAGAGGACAGATGTTGAGTTTTAAATCTTATTACAGCCTGTCATTTCAATAGTGTGGCTAAGTATGGAACCGTGCCTTAATTGCCCTTGAGGGAAGAGTTATATGGGTTTTGTTTTTGTTTTCTTTCTTTGTTTCCTTCTACAGTGTTTTGGATATTGTGAAATAGCATGCTGTATACAAATCTTTCTGTTCTCTAGCCTGTCTTTTCACCTCCACATCCTGCCCAGCAGTTATGTCTTATCTCTGGTGTTGCACAGAATTTTGTTGAATGGTGAGGGTCACACTGACCTGTGCTGTGTCTGCTGAGTGTTGCTGATGGACTCATAGGTAGCAGCACTGGAAGGGATAAGATCTATTTTGACTTGTGCTTCTTGACTACCAGGGGTCTTTGAGGAGTCTGTTTTTAGACTTGGACAAGTAGCTCTGCTTTGCTTCATCGTCTTTTCCCTCTCAGAAAATTTTCTTTAATTGGTATTAATAACTTATACTAATATTTTGATACGAGGTGACTAATATAGTGGTGCACTAGAAAATAGCCAAGGCAAATCCTCATTCTAGTCATGGAAAGTAATGTTGTGCTTACACTGGACTGGGTAATATTGGGAATTCTCACCACCTAATGCACAGAGAAAACAGTCTAAAAATGAGAAACATGTTTTGTTTTTAAAAGCTAGGATTACGATTTTTACATGTGTAGCAGTAATTAACAATATAGACATATTAATCTTGTGAAGTGAGTATGAAAATTAACTTAAATATTCACTGAAGTTATCAAATATTGCATCTCATTTTGAATGGAATTTGCCTTAGATGAGACATAAACTCCTGGTTAACTTTACAGTCCTGTACAGATGAACTGCACTTTTCGCACCCTTCCAGTTTGTTTTTTTTTTTCCTCTGGTTTAGAGATTGAACAAAAGATGGCATTGGACAGGGGTGAGCAGGACTGGGAGGATGTACCAGGGCATCACTCCTGTTGCCTGGGACATTTGAACACTTTGTGTGAATTCAACTAGCTGGAGCTAGTGAGAGTCTCTACATTTATTTCATTAGGCTGGGAATTGAGCCCAAAGCTGGTTTTATTTGTCATTGTTGTCACTTTGATAAAGAGCTGATAGATTCAGCTGTTACACAGGAGCTTCTTTGGAAGACTGGAGGAAGCTTAATTAGAAGCAGACTGAGCACTTCAAACGTTTCTATCCTTGTCAGGGCAAAAGTGGGGTTCTGTGTGTGTGCCCATGTGACTGGACAGGCTGATGTCTTTCTGCATCTGCCGAGGTCTTACTGGTGTTTCATGTGCTGCTCAGAGCTTTTCAAGCAGCTCCAGATATTGTATATAAATGGGCAAAAAAGCTGACTAAGTTTCCCAGGTTGTTTTTTTTTTTTTCTGTTTTTTATAAAATGAAAATGTGAGCCAAAGATGATGATGATGCCATAACTATTTAGCCCTTACTGGTTTTGCTTGATTCAAAGATGTTTTTCAAATTATGGATGATTTTTATAGAGATGTAAGAGTATCTATTTAAGAGGACTGAAATGTGAAAAATGCCTTGTTTCTTGTTAAAATACCTAATAATAATGAAAGATTAATAGATAGTATTTTACTTGAATAATGTCTGTCTATTTTGTATCCATATTGCAAGTCCCTCAGAGAATATACCTCAATCTAATGTAATTCTGTTAATGGATCCTAATCAGTTTGCAGAATGTCATGTTACTTTCATGTTTTTTAATCTAGTTTTCATTTCAAATTTTGTGTGAATGGCCAGATTCATTAGTTCAGTGTTCAGAGAAGAAGTGATCATTTATGGGTTATCATTGATTAAACAGAGCTTTTTCATTTTAAATGAACTCTTCTTTAAGGCTTTTCTGTGCTATGTATGTTCATAAGTGGACTAAATTATCAAAGCTAAAGTATGTTAATTAATTTGTTGTGAATGTACTTTTAATGATTGTTAAGAACAAAATATTAACTGATTATAAACCATGGGTAAAAGCAGTCTTTGCGAAAGGGGATTACTGTATGGTATTACAGTACATAGTGGAAATTACTAAATGCAAGCCACATTTGAGTATTTCTAAAGAAAACATTGATTTAACTATCACACTGTTTACTTGTAAATATGAATTTATTGTCCAACTGAGGTTTCTCAGGAGCAACACATTCTTGTAGAAAAATTAGCATAAAAGTGTTTGCTACATTTGAACAGTCAGTTGTAAATAATACAAAAATATTGAAAAAAATAAACCTGGAGGGTGACTAAAGGGGTGCCTCTCACCTAAAATCCATTTCTACAATGTTAATGAGAAGTGTGTAAGTTTATACTCATAAATATGTGTGACTTGAAATAGTGATGGTGCTTGCTTTGGTGTCAGATTACTTTCACAAAAAGAAGAGAAATTCATGCAGGTGAGAAGGCTCCTACAAAACAATTTCTACTGTTGTGATGACTGTGTTGGAGACTAATAGATGTAGGGATTGTGTGAGTTGTAGCTCTCTTAGCTAAAACCTGGTGCAAAACTGGCTATATTTGGAAGGGCTTCTGGCTGTAGCCTGTGGACTCTGAGCTGGCAAGGTGTGAGCCTTGTGGCACAAGAATGGTTTGGAGTTTATGCCTCTGTCTCACAACAACCCATGGTGTGGAGTGGGAAGGAGCAAAATGCTCTCAGAATAGAGTGTTGCTGCAGGTCTGCATCCGTGGAAGAACCACAAAAGGGGACGTGGTGTCTGGGGACAGTGAGGAGTGTTCGCTGTCTGGCGTGGGTGCGTCGCTTGCTCCTGTCAGGGCTTGGCCGCCGTCTCCCAGCACGGCCTGGCCGGAGCCTGCCGAGCCCTGGCTGGGTGTGCAGTGGCCCGTGGCTGATGGAGCACCAGGCAGTGGAGCAGAGCGGCTGCTCCGCATGACCGGAATGCAGCAGGACCCTGCCGTCACCTGCACACCACAAGGCAGAGCCCCAAAAGACACTCAGTTTCTGTGGGTAGGATGAGAGGCAAATCAGTGCTATCAATAGGCAAGGAGTAAGGAAACATGGGTGTACCACAAGCTGCCTCATGAAAATACTGAGACTTCTTGTAAGAGGGATTTAAATCACAGAGGTAATAAGTATGCTGTTCAGGAAAGTACAGAGCTGCCTTTAGCCTGGTCACGTTATCATGTCTCCATCTCCCTCCTGCGGACCCATAAACCCAACCTCAAAGTACACCTGAGTGTGGGACTGGAAACCACTTGGGTTTTGTGATTGTTTGCTTAATTTGGCTTAGAGGCATTCAGGTGAAATGCTCACTTACACAGAAAAACAAGCGTGAAATTTTGTTTTGTTTTCCTGTATGCATGAGAAAAGGGTGTCATGGATGAGACTAGTTATTTCTGTTGCTCCAGATGAATAGATGTTCATTATTTTGTGAATCTCCATAGGTGTATAGCATATTTATAGTACCTAAATAAATAATAAAATGAAAGGTATGAAGGACACATTGAAGTTAGTACTAGTTAGTGAATAACCTTCTTCGAAAGAACAATGATGCTATCACTTGCACCTTAATAAGAAATACAACAGCCATGGTTTCATAAGAACTGGAGCGTGAACCAACAAAATTTCATGAAACAACTTGCAGTTTGCTTTCAAAATGTTGGTATCTACAGTGTGTGATTTATGAGCATTTGCTAAGGCATGTTTATCAGAGCAGTATTGAGCTTCTTGCAGTGTTTGTAATCACTTCATATTCCACAACTCTCTGCTTTTGTGTGTGGAATCTTTTTTTTTTCACAGCTGTACAAAGATGGATGAGAAACTCGTTTCTTTTAGCATGAAATTACAACCATTGAGCAGTATTTCTGATGAACTGTTAAAGCTTGGCTTTGGCGAGGTCTACAGTAGGAGCACATTATTAAAATAAGAATGTCGTGTTACAGGAGAAGTAAGATTAATCCGGCAGTAACTATAAAAAACTGGGGTTTGTTCTTACATAGCAAACCAGCTTTCTGTATGAAATAGGAATCCCAGTAAAGCTTAGCTGATATTTGTATAGTTGTATCAGCCTTAGGATAAATGTGCCATTGCAGCTCTCTGAATTAATTATTACACTTCCTTGCACATTTCCTAGATATAGCTGTCTGCAAAAAAGCATGATGTGGGTATAAACTTCTTTCGTGGGTATGCTATGGTAAATACTTACAGGATGCTTATTTACTTGAGGGGTGCATCTACATATAAAGTAGAAATAAGGTTTTCATACAATTCTGCATTTTTAGGGTCATTGATTTGTCAGTTGCGAATGGTCCGTCAGAGCAATAACCACCTGTACTATTCATTACTGCTTTCTGTCTCCTCACATCTGCCGTCATAACTGCAGCTGTTGTCACACCCTGGTCGACTTCTCTCTTATCTAAATTAGCTTTTAACAGTAGCTTCTTTGTAATTTACATAATTTCGATACAATCAGAATCACGGGAAAATAAAACATAGCAGAATATTTTAAAAAGCTTAATATTTGTTGAAATTAAAATCCATTTACTGTGCGGTGTTTTTTAGAGACTGTAACATACATATATAGTCTGTCATTATGTGGGAAACTTTCACGAAAATGATTGGTATATATTGTGTCTTAAAGGATTGGCAGTGGTCCCCAAAATAAGAGTTGAAATAGGGTGTCATTTCTGTTGCCTGTGCAATTGCTCATGGGTTTCTACTGAAAATACTGCAGCTGTCGAGAATACCTGTAAAGACCCTGCTCTGGTATGGTTGAAAATTAGTGAACCACATTGTGACATTTGTGAACTGAAAAAAGCTTAATGTTCCTATATATTCATAGCTAATGCTTTTATTATCGCTAGAGGGCAGTAAATACAAACACTGAATTACATATTTTACCAGAACATATTAATCTTTGTTTTTTCTTTTTTTTAAAAATTTAAAATAATAAGGGAACCTAGCTCTTTTATGAAACCCCTTAGCTCCTGGGTTTTGCTACATATTTCCCCTAAAATAGTTCAGAAGAACATTGTCATATCAGTCTGTTTAGCAACATAAAGTTTTATGCATAAGAATTATATATTGCAAATACAAAGGTCTGTGAAGTGATACAGGATAGGCTATTCCATAATTTCTAACAAATATAATTGACAGGCAGAAGGCTTCCAAGAAAACAGTTTTAAAGCAATACAATTGTGCTACAGTTAGCACACTTAAAATTGAAACTCCTTCAGAAGAACTGGAGATGTGTTCCAATTGTGTTCATCAGTTCTCAGCCACCAGTGAAGTTCATCACTTTTTGATATCAGCACGACACAGCTTTGTCTCTGTCTCTGCAGCACTTAGTGTGTGGGAGCTCATTGCTGCAGTTGTAACAACTTCTCATATTTGCAAAATTACTAATTGTTTGTTTGGGACTTTTTCCTTCATTCCTACAGTTTCTCTTCTCGCCAGGGAGTCTTATGGGGAACCCAGAGAATTTTGGTGAGGCTGGTTGATTCAGCATAATGTTTTCTTGTCTCTGGCTGACCTGCTGCTTCCTCTAGTCCAGCTCTGGGTTTTGGCTGAGTCCATCCACATGCTCTTGCTTGATGGATGAAATAACCATTCTCTTCTGCTGTGGTCTTCTAGTGCTGAATAGACTCCATTTTGTGGGGAACCTTTCTGGTAGTGTATATGTCAGCACAACTCACAGATGGAGCTGGCTGATGCTGTGAAAGCAGGGCTGCCTTTGTGACAAGTAGGAGTTGGCTTTGTCATCGGTGATTATTGCTGTCCTCTGGTCAGCCTAAAAATCATAGAAACATGGAAAAGTTTGGGTTGGAAGGGACCTTAAAAGTTATCTAGCTCTAACCACTTGCCATGGGTCTTGTTTTTTCATGTTTTCACAGGCTCTTCAATTGGCTTATGAGATCTCTTCAGGCTATCTTGTTTGTAATTCATACAATTTGAGAACTAAAACTGGTGGTATGCTTAGATGTCTGCCTTTGCTTTACTTTTTGCTGCTTACTAGACAATATGCACTACATCCAGCACACTTGTATTCAGAATTGATGCTCAGACATCTCTCAAAGTGTCCTTGGTGCAACTTCATAGTCAATTCAAGGGGTTGCAGTTAAGAGCACTGTTCTTCCCTCAAAGCAAAGTATGCTTTTGTATTACCCATTGCTTATCTGTAGTAGGAAAGACCAAGGTGGTAAGTCTCCCATGTGACAGTCCAGAAAAGTACTGCAACTGAATCACAGAATCAGAGAATAAGGTTGGAAGTGACCCCAATGTGTCATGGGGTCAGTGGTCCCACCTTCTTGCTCAAGCAGGACTATCCTGTGCCACATTGTGTGGGATTGAGTCCAGATGGTGTTAGAATATGTCCAGTGAGGGAGACTACACAGCCTCTCCGGACAATCTGTTCCAGTGCACAATCACCCACACAGTAAGGTTCGTCCTCATGCTCAGGGGACACTTTCTGTGCATCAGTTTCTGCCCATTGCCTCTTGTCCTGTTACTTGGTACCACTGATCAGAGCCTGGGTCCATCCTTTCTTGTTTGTAGTGTGTGTTGGTTTCAGCTCAGTTGGTTTGAAGCAGTCTCAGCTGCCTTCAGTTGCTTCTTGTTGCTTTCTTGGTTCTACAGAATCAGGTGTGGTGTGCTGTTTTCTTATTGTCATGATTCTCCACAGTAGCTGTGGGCTTATAAGTTAAATAGACTGAGGTTTTTCTTTTATTACAAAAGATTTTGTCTGCCTTGTGAATAATGTTTGAAAGTTTTTTTCCTTCACAATGTACATAATAGCAATTAGAAAAAGAGACACTAAAGCTGTGTGCACTGTTCCATTACCTGTGTTGCCAGAATGAAAGGAGCCTCTTTTTATTTAGAGTCACAGAAGATGCAGATTTTTGGCAGCAACAGTATCACTATGAAATTCCCTGTTGTGGCTTTACAAACTCTTCAGCGTTCCTGCTTTCTTCGGTGTAGTTTACCTAGTCATGAACCGTGTTCTTTATTGCTGGTGTCCTTGCAGTTAAATTCCCTGGACTGTAGTTTACATGAATGATGTCAACATCCTAAACAACTGAGACTGCTGGTGTTGACTTTCACATCCTCATAGTTTATCCCGTGAACCACTCCTCCCCACAGTTGTTTCTGTTCTCTGGAAATTTTCACACTAGAAGTCTTCATGGTAGTGGCTTAATTTCAGATCACCAATGAAGAAATTTAGTACTGTAAAACAATTTCAAATCTTAAAACAGTCCCATTAGATGAAGAGAGCCTGTTTATGACCTTTAGAAATGAGTCTATAATCAGATTCTTAGCCCATGCAATGTGCCTTCTCTCAACATTGGGAGTGGTGTTGCAGAATATTTTACAGTAATAAATAAATGCTCTACAACAGTACAAGAATATTACCTGTTCAAATACATAAATGATACTGACTAGCATTAATTACATTGCTATGTCCCAGTTATATATCAAGCAAAACCATGAAGTATGTGTATTTCAGCTTTTCTGTCGTACCCAGGACTGGGGTTTTATGAAGTGGCCTGAAGTTACCCATCCATCCTGCTTGTGAATTTTAATTAGCACAAATTAACAGTTTTAAAGTCTTTAAAAGTGTTCTAAAACTGAACATCGCAGCTCCCGGGAGCTCTGCCACCTCTTTTTATGATATCTTTGGAGAAAGTTGTCCAGAATAATTGATTAAATAATAGCTTACATTTGCTAAGGGTAATATGGGATTTCATCATCTTTCTGCCTTTTAAGGTCATTGTCTTGATTCTTTCAAAACACATAGCAGTGCTCATTAAAAACTTTCTTTTTTTTTTTCCCTGAATTATTTTATTACTCACTTACTATAGTATTAAATTACACCTTTCCCATTTCCATACACTTTGCTTGATTGGAACCATTGTAGAAAATGTCATTATGTCTTTCTTCCCCTATGTTTTATCTTCATGGATGTATGTTTGTATAAAAACAAGAATCTCTAAATTTTGTTTTTCTTATCTTGAATTCCTTTAGGTATTTAGTTTGTGGCAGCTCTTTGCTGTGCACTCAACTAGCCACCATAACCTCCTCTAAGGCTAATTATTCACTCATTGCAGTCTGGGAATTTGGGAGGAAAATCAGCCAAAATTATCCTTGTAAATCAGAGCTGGTGTGAATTTCCTGACTATCCATGTCTAAGGTCATACTACATGTAGCCAAAGTCAGAGGGCATGCTTTCTGAGTCAGTGAAGTCACACAGTTAAATTCTATTATAGCAGTCATTAATTTTATGAGGTTGAAACTGTGAGTCTTGTAAAAATAATACAAGTCAGTAATAAGCAGTGTGTATCATGTGTAATTTTCTATTATCAGTATAGTTAATATGCAGCTGGAGTGAATTGATGTAACATATATTTACATTGGAGGAAAATGTTTTTCATGTTTTTATATCAAAATGACCTAGTTAATAACTTGGTAAACACCATTCTTCAATAAATGCAACCACCTATAACCCAGTAATTCTTATGGATGTATCTTTGTCTCATACATTAGTGGGGAAAAAAAATTTGATGATTTTTTAATACATGCTAAACAGCTGGTGTAATTTACATACCAGCCATTTAAAAAATTCCTTATCTGAATCAAGTTCTTTGGGGAACAGTTCTTCCCAAAGAACTGTTAATATTTTATGGGGAAGCAGCCTTTACTAGCAAAGTAAGAGAAATTTAAAACTCGACTTTCTCATGTCTTCTCAAACTACCTATTGCAACCAAAATTTCATACCCACATTCTTCATTCCTAAAGTAGCCAAAAGTATATTGGCTGTTATTTTACCATTTTCTAAGTCATACTTGAAATTGCCTTCTGAAGAAAGGCATCGTATTTCCAGCTCTGTGTTGATGCCGGGTAGGTGGCAGCAGTGCTCTCTTGTGGGTAATAGGAAGACAATGAAACACAGATGTAGGCAAGCTTTATATTCAGCGTTGTGAAGCTGAGCTGGAAGAATCAGGAGAAATATTTTCTAGAAGTACCTTTTGACTTCTTTAATGTCTTGCTGAGTGTCTAGTAACCCCAGGTCTGTTTTCATAACTTAAATTGTTTTATATACATCTAGCTTCATAGATCCAGACCAAGTATAACTGTGAATATTAAAATGTGGCAGAAATGTTTTATATTATCTATTTTAAGGCAAACGGTATGTCTTCCACATGAAATTAGTTTAAGTACTGATGGTCTGATGATTGTATCCAGTTGTCACATTGCTCTAGATTTCTCTCCTGTAAGGAAGGGGTTTGTTGATACCACGTTTTGCCCTATTGATTTTTACAGGTTCAATTCTCTTTGAAGCACTTAGTGTTGCTGACTACTTCAGCCAAAACCTCTCTTATGACCATTCTCAGTCAGCATCTTCCAGTGAATCAGCAGTGTGGGATTAGGCTGAATGCTGCACCTCATTCAGCTTGTCCTTAGGCATTTGCCCATTGTCATATAAGGTAACTCTCCCTTCTTTTGACGCAACAAAGACTCAGAAATTTGCTGCAGTAGTGCGTGTGCCTTGCACAGAGTGGAGCAAGATAATCACCAAATTGTAGCATGGCCTGGGTTGGAAGGGACTTTAAAGATCATCTAGTTCCAACCCCCCTGCCGTGGGCATAATATATTCCTCCTTTCAGGTTTTGGTCTCTGAGTGGCAGATGGTGGGATCTTTTATTTAATGCTTGAGTCAGTTCACTGACACACTCCACTTTCAATTAATCCCTTCTTTTTTTCGATGATGTATAGCTGTAATTGATTATAATATTCTGCTGAGGC
>WEKY01046496.1:8399-25131 GCA_013390045.1 Picathartes gymnocephalus | reverse complement strand
AAAAGAAAAAAGAAAAAAATTGAAAAATAAAAAATAAATTATCTTATCTATATAAATATTTCTCTCAAAGACTCCTTTCCTGAGGGTCACCTCCTTAAAGAAAACCTTGGATAATTTTAAAAATTAAGCAGGTGAGAGTGGGAGCATCTTTGGCAACCTCTGGGTTTGGGGTCTTTTCCCAAAAAACCTCTGCTCCAGAGGAGATGCTGGGCCAGGGGCAGAGCTGAGCTGGGCAGCATTTCCTTGGAAAATTGAGGGGGAAAAGGGAAAAACTCTGTTTTCATGTCAGCCTGTGCCCCACTGCTCAGAGCCCGGGCTGTGTCCGGGTGTGGGCCCAGATGGGGAGAATTCACCTTAAAAATGGAAAAATCCATCCATTTTCTCGATTTTTATCCAGCTTCCCAGTTTCTTGCTCTGCCTCAGATCCCAGCAGGAATCCTGGGCTCCCTGCAGGTGGGAGATCCCGCCGGGAACCCTCCCAAATTTCCAAATCCAGGGATGAGGTGCAGGACAGCAGCTCCACCCTCACACTCATGCTGGAATTCTGACTCAGCCCGCAGCTCCAGCCAGCAGGAATCGGGAATGCTTTATCCCAAAATGTGTGGGGTGCTGCAATGCCCCTCCTGCCCAGGATCCCGACTCCCACATCTCCCCTTCCCCAACTCCTGCCTTCTCCTCCAGAAAAGGGAAAAGCCATAAAAATCTGGGCGTCCTTGGCTGCATCCCCAGCTCCCGCCAGCCTGGGAACCCCCCTGGGAATGGGGCACCATCCCCCAGCCGCCTGCACGGCCACGGAATCCTGGAAAAACGGGATCCTCCGGGCTGGAAGGAAACGTGAAACCCCAAGCTGGGACGTCTCCTGTTGGATCGGGTTGTTCAGAACCTGCTCCCGGATGATTCCAGGGAATGATGCTCAGCACATTCCAAAGGGCAGACTGGGGCTCAGCGGGGGATGCTGAGCTGAGGATTCCCTCTGGATCACGGCACTGGTGTGCACCCCTTGGAAAATTCTGACCCCAAACCTTCCCAAACCCCTCGGCTCCACAGCTTTAAGTTCTCCCAGAACAACCCAAGGACAGCCTTGGCTTTGGAAAACTTCTCCAGCCTGGGATCCCAGCCCCACAGCCCTGTCCCAGGATTAGGGGGTGCCTCGGGTCCTTCCCAATCCACACAGAGGGGGAAACAAGGGAGCCTTGGAATCAAGGAAACAGAATCACAGAATTCCAGGATGGTTTGGGTTGGGAGGGACCTTCAAGCTCATCCCATTCCACCCCTGCCATGGGCAGGGACACCTCCCACTGTCCCAGGCTGCTCCAAGCCCCAGTGTCCAACCTGGCCCTGGGCCCTGCCCGGGATCCAGGGGCAGCCAGAGCTGCTCTGGGCCCCCTGTGCCAGGGCCTCCCCACCCTCCCAGGGAACAATTCCTTAATTCCTTCCCAATATCCCATCCATCCCTGCCCTCTGGCAGTGGGAAGCCATTCCCGGTGTCCCGGCACTCCGGAGCCGGGGCAGCTGCTGAGGACTGACCCAGCTGGTGCCATGTGCTCATCTCCCAGCCCTCCTCGTGGCAGAGCGTGGGGAAGGGACGGCAGAGGGGTTTGGGGCTGTAATTCCGTTTGGCATGCAGAACTTTTTGGGAAGGCGCTCTGAGGGTGGGCTGCAGATCTCCGTGAGAGTTACTCCCTTGGATATCCCACAAAACGCCCCTGCATCCTCTTCTCCTACCCCTGCCCGGGGCTGTGGGGATGCCAGAAGGGAATGGGAACAGAAATCCACCCCAAATTCTTTCCCAGCCCACACTAAAAGTGCTGCCTCTGCTCTGCAACCCCTAGAAACAGCTATTTTGGGGGGGAAAAAATGCCATCCTTAACGGAACTGGATGTTTCCCATGAGAAACTGGGATGGGAGCTAATGGCCAGGGTGGCAGAGGGGGGAATATTTTATGGTCTATTTATATATTGATTTTATATAGATATTTAATACCTATGATATATTTTACGTCATTTATTTAATCTCTATATTTTCCATATCTCATATATTTAATACCTATCATATATTTTATATATCTCATATATTTAATCTCTATCATAAATTTTCTGTATCTCATATGTTTAATATCTATCACACATTTAACTCCCAAATCCCCAAGGAAGGTGCTTTCCAAGTCACTTTTTCCCATTCACCCAGTTGTTAAACCAGTTGCAGCTTCCAGGCAGGAAATAAAACTCAAATATTTTACCCCTTGCAGCCAAACTCAACCTTTATTTATTTTAGAAACATGACCTGGAAAGAAACTTATAAATCCCTCATCCTTCGGAGCTTCCAAAGCTCCCGGGAACATCACTTTCCTTTGAAGTGGGAAGTGGGAAAAATAAAGGTTGGGAAAAGAGGCTGGCCCTGCATAGCAGAGCTTCCCTTCCTGCTGCTCCTCTTCCCCTTCAGAGTTTCCAAAGGGTTTATTTTCAATTTCAAAATGAGTTTCACTCCCTGGTTTTGGTTCAAAAATTGCAGGAGGAAGATCCCAACCCATCAGACTCATGGCTCTTCCCACAGGTGTGCTTTAAGAAAAGAAGGGAAAAGGCGACTTTTGGCTTTTTTTCTCCTAATTTGAGGGAGGATAGCAGGCAAAGTGTTAAAATTGGGATTTTGGAGGTTATTTTGGGAATCAGAGCCGACCCTCAGCACAGCCAGCACCGCTAGAGGGCCTAGAAAGTGCTTGAAGCGAGGCTGGTTCTTTCCTTCTTGCGCTGATCCAGTGCCCTAAAAACTGCTTGTGCATCAGTCGATCCCTTCCAAAAAACTATAATTTAAAAAAAAAATAATCAATAAATAAAGTCCCAGCAGTTATTTGGGAGGATTTTTACACGAAGGCTCCTCCAAATCTCCTGCAGCAGCAAATCTCTTGCATTTGTGCCCCTGTTTGCAGCTGCCAATCTCATAATTTTATTTATAATCCGTATTTGGTGCTCATCAGTACCGGTTTAGATTTATTTGGGATCAGTACGACTTCCATGGATGCCATTCCCCCTCCCCGGCTGGAATTCAGCTCACAGTGACCCTGCTGCCACGGGGGCTGCAGGACCCTCCTGGCAGCTGGGGCTGAGCAGAGATAATCAGTCCTCCTGGGACTCCTAAAACTGTTTTTCCATGAAACGAGGAAGGGAGCAGCTTTTCCTGCCCTTCTTCTCCGGGATATTTGCTTTTCAGCTTAGCAAACCAGGAGGGCAGGGCCCCCCAGGAGCGGTCTGGGGCTGTTCCAGGCCTGGGAACAGGGATGTGTCCGAGCAGGGATGTCGGGAGATGTTATCCCGGGAAATCTCTGTCATTCCCGATTGATCACCGCGCCTCCAGCAGCCTCTGCCCCTCCCGACCCATCCCGGAGCATTCCCAGGGGACAGCCCCGAGCCCAGGAGGCTTCTCGGGGACACCATTCAGGATTAGATGTGGGAAATGGGATATTTATGGGAGCAGGGATGGGGGAGGGCAAATCCAGAGAGCAGAGCAACCCCCGACTCTGTTTCTGACCCAAATTTGGCAATTCCCAGGGCCAAATTCATGGAGATCTCGGTGCTGCTGCCAGGGATGCTCCAACCACGGCACACCCAGCGGTTAAAAGAGTCCTTTCAGGAGCACAAATCCCGGGGGAAGCTGAAATTCCCAGAGAGCCTCTCTGGGGTGGGAAATCCATGCACAGGCAGGAATTCCCAGAGATCCTCTCTGGGCTGGGAAATGCAGGCATAGGCAGGAATTCTCATTCCCAGAGATCCTCTCTGTGGTGGGATATCCATGCACAGGCAGGAATTCCCAGAGATCCTCTCTGGGCTGGGAAATGCAGGCATAGGCAGGAATTCTCATTCCCAGAGATCCTCTCTGTGGTGGGATATCCATGCACAGGCAGGAATTCCAGGCACGGGCCGCTGTCGGGATGCAGCTCCCAGCAGAGCTTCCCGAGCGTGCCCGGGGCCGGGGCGCAGGAAAGCGCCGGGCTCCCTTCCAGAGCCATCCCGCTGCTCTCGCCGCGGCTCCCGAGCATCCAGGATGTTTCCTGGAATTCTTGCTGGCCCTGACCCGGCTCTGGTTATCGAGGTGCTGCTGCTGGGTTGTCGCTGAGCTTCCCCCCGGGCCCGGCTTGCAGCATCCCCCGTTCTGGGATTTATCTCTCCCTGGATTTCTCTTCCTTTGATGTCTCTGGATCAGCCCGGAGCAGAGGTGGCTCCGTGGGCTGGAGGAGGCAGCAGGGGAGTATCGCAGCCTCGGAAACCATGGGCACAGACAATCCATGGGATTCTGGAGCAGGGTGGGAATCCTGCTGCCTCCAGACAGCTCGGGAAGAGGAAATTCCATTGTCCACACCACCCATGAGCATCTCCCAAACCCCTCTATTTAAACTTGCACTGATGTGAGGTCCCAGAGAATCTTGGAACGGTTCGGGTTGCAGGGACCTCAAAGTTCATCCTCTTCCACCCCTTCCCGTGTCCCAGGCGGCTCCAAGCCCTGTCCAGCCTGGCCTTGGACACTCCCAGGGATCCAGGGGATCCTGGATAAATTTGGGGCATCCTTGTGCAGTGCAGGGAGGCTCAGCAGGAGGTGTGACCCCTCCTCCCCAGCTTGTTGGGATGGTCAGAGTTAAACCTTGGTGGGATCTTAAACGCAGCCAGGCACTGAGTGCCCCGAGACCCTTCCACAACAAACCAGCACCCGTGGGTGGACACAGCCCTTTTTGGGGAGTGGGAACCCCAAATCCGGCAAAGGGGAATTGCAATTGCCAAACCAACCCCCAGTCCCCGGCTCCCAGTGAATTACCCAACCCTACAGAGAGCCCAGCCTCTAAAAAGGGCCCTTCCAACCCAAACTGTTCCAGCATTCCATGACTTTCTGGGGGTTCACCGTGTGCTTTGGGAACACCAGCACCCCACCAGCCCCAGCACCCTGCAGGGACTGGCTGCACCCCCAAAATCCAGAGGCTGAGCTGCGTCACCGCCCGGTGGGGTGGCCTTGGCCCTGTGCTCGTGCTCTGCAGCCCTTTCCACCCTCCCGCTGCCCATTGTTCCCGCAGCCCGGCCCTGACCCCGAGTATTTTTAACCCCCCTTCCTTTCCGGGCGGCCATTGTGTGCTGGAGCCCTGGATGAGCCCAGCTCCTCTCCCCGTTTCCGCGCTTTCCTGTTTACGGCGCTCGGGAGGAGCCAGGACCGGCCCCTCCTCGGAGAGCTCCTGGCAGCTCTGCTTCTCCTTCCAGCAGCGACACCGACGGGGCATTGGGGTGGATCCAGAGAAGCCATGAAGCCCCTGGAGTTTGGGAAGAGTTGGGTTAACCCAGGATGAGCTGTGAGACACCCTATTGCTGTTGGCACCGAGTCAGGCACTGTGCCAGATCAAACCCCGGAGAGTTTGTCCTGGGACTGCTCAGAGAAGAAAATCTGGCCTTTCTCAAGTTCTTCTACCGCCCTGAAACACTTTGTGACCCCCAAAACAACGTCCAGGCTCAGATTTGGACCTCATATGGGGTTTTTTTATCTCCTAGAACAGGCAGTGTTGTAGCTCAGCAGGCCATGGCCATGCCTTGACAGAGGCAGGTCTTGGATGTGCTTTATATTTTAAAAAGTGGGGAAAAAAATCTCCATTCTGTGCCAATCCTGTGTGTGGAACTGTTCATTCCAGCAGCAGAGACCTTTTTCCCAGATAGTTTTTATTGCTGGGAGAGGTAATTCAGTGCTGGCAAAGGGGCAGGGCTGGGACTGCCGGGAGCTCGCTGTGACCTCTGTGACAGAGCTGGGCCACAGCAGGATGGGCCCTGGGCTCCTCTCTGCTGCAGGGCTTCGGTGCACGCTAACAAAAAAGAACTCGGTGTTCAGTGGGAAAAGGTGTGGCAAGAAAATCAGACCTGACCCCGCTTCCAGTTGCTCTCGCTCGGGTGGGTGGGTGAGTGTGAGGGATGCCCAGCCCTCCCTGCCGTGCTGTCCCGGCAGAGCGGGAGCCCAGGCAGCGGGAAAAGGTGTTTTTCTCATCCCAGAAAGAGCAAGAATATCAAGCAGGAGGCAAACCAGCCCCTAGGTTTGCTCTGAGCAGGGTGTGACCAGCAGGGTGGTCTGTCGCCACCCTTGTCCTCTCTGCACCGGGCAGGGGATGATTTATCCCCACTTCCCCAGTGTTTGGCTGAACGGAGCCATCACTACCCCCACAGTCTGCAGAGTTACCGGTGCCAAACCCTGCCCCGGAACCCGGAGCGGTGCCTGCCCCGGGAATGGAACAAAGGCAAGGGCGAGCCCTGCCCGAGCTCATCTCGCTCCCGCACGAGCCTGGCGGGGCCAGCGCTGCAGGAAACCCCCGCTGCCGGCCGGTCATTAACCCCAGCTGGAGAAATCATCATCTCTGCCGCCTGTCCCCAGCCCCAGGCTCCAGGTGGGGATGTCACTCGCGGCCTCGATCCATCCCTGGGGGTGCTTTCCCCTCGGACGTGCCAGCGAACAATGGCCCGGACTGACGGAGCTGCAAGGTTTGTGTGGGTTTTTCCTGGTCCCGTCCAGGGAGAATTCCCCCCTAAATCCCACCTGCAGCCCTGGCAGATGTGAGAGCCCATGGCTGTCACTCCGCATTTATTCTTTATCTGCCCCTGACAGGCCAGGCAAACAGAATTCCAGATGTTTCCTACCCCAGAGCCCAGCCCAAGGTTTTGGGGTTTTTCAGTGCTGTTTTGGGTTGTTCAGTGTTTGCTCGGCCCACCTGGCACTGGGATATATGGACAGAGCATCTGCCTGCAAACGTTGATTTTTTTTTCCCCAAAAATAGGAAAAAAATATTTTAAAATTTCCATGCAGCTCCTGTTAGTCAATATTTAATATAAAAACAAAATCCCATGTGCTGTCTAATTTGTTAGGTTGCTGATAACATTATTTATGGGGAGAGGGATGGATAACAGGAATAGTCCCAAGTAAAGGAGGCAGTGAAATCACTCCAGCCTTCATATAAGGATCCGAATTCCCTTTGCTGGGAATGGCACCAGGATGGAAATCCAGCTGAAGACTGGTGCATGCACCCCACAGGTTCCCCTGATCCCTGGGAGGGACAGCATCAAACAGCTCCCAGAATGGTTTTGGATGTGTTGGTTTTGGCAGAACGAGAGCTCGTAAGAAAAACAAATATCTAAAAAAAAAATAGATTGTAGCGTTCACTTTTTAATTTTATTTTAACTCTGAAGCAAAATATTTTCCATGGCAAGCCCATGTCTGGCTGTCGCTGTCTGTGAAGTGGAGCTGGTGAACCTGATCCAAACATCCCACCCACGGCCTGTGCCCGTGTGGGCTGCAGATCCTGGGGGCTGGGATCCTTCCCTGCTCTGCCAGACCCGCTCCAGGCACTGCAAACTGAGCTTTGCCAGCACAAATCCCACCCTGCCTCACCTCCAGCCCCCCAAAAACACTCCTGCAAAGCAGCAGCTGGGGAAGGGGCTCCTTGCAAGGGCTTTTGGGGGAGCTGGTGCATGGAGGAACATGGGGTGGGGGAGTTTCCAGCAGGAAAATGTGGATTTTTCTCAGGATGGTGCTGGTGACCTGCCTCAAATGTGCTGGAAAATTGGGGGAGGTGGAGCTGGAGATCCACGTCCCTTCCAGATGGCAGCCAGGAGGCTGCTGGAAGTGCTGAGATTCCATCATGGGGTTATGCCAAGTATTTTCTCTCCATTAATTCCGACTTTGGACTTTCCTGGGTGAGCCCCTGCACAAATCCCCAGCAGTGCAGATGGTTCTGGTACTATGGATGAGCTCTCTGGAGACAGAGATTCCTTCTCGCATTCGGAGGAAAATAAAATTCCTACCTTGGCCTGAAGTCTGCAGTCACAGATCCGTGACTGATTTGGTATGGAAGGGATCTCAGAGACCACCCAGTCCCATCCCCTGCCACGGGCAGGGACACCTTCCACTGTCCCAGGTTGCTCCAAGCCCTGCCCAGCCTGGCCTTGGACACTTCCAGGGATGGGATGTAACTCCATCCCTCCTTAATAAAGAGAAGCAGAGACAGAGCAGGGTCACATATTGATGGTGTCATTAAAAACTCCACAGTCCCTCCATGCCCAGAGGAGACTTCCCAAAGCATCCCTGGCCATCGAGGTCTGCTGGGTTCATATGGAACATCTGAAAAAACAAGGAATAAAGGGGTTGGAAAGGGAAAGCTCTTTATTTTACTGCCTGGTGAGGGGCAACTATGGGCAGTGGAATTTCCCTTCCGTTACATTCAGGTCATTAGAAAGAAACCCACGAGTTGTGGGTTCCTTTCCCTTGTGGCCGTCGAGATAAGGCCAGGAGAGCTGTTGGTTTCTTTTTCTTGTGGCCATCCCCGAGGGTGGGATCCACCTTGCTTGGTGCAGGTCACTGTGCTTGCATTGAGGCAACACGGGGACACTGCTCCCAGATCCACGGAATGGCTGGAGGAGTTCCAAAGCGCTCTGCGACCTCTGTTGGATTGCTGGGAGGAGCTGGTGCCACGTCCACGTCCTCCCCATGCCGAGCAAGCAGGGACTGGGCTGCCTGGGGAGCAAACGGACCCACAGGTTCCCTTTTCCTGGGAGCGAGAAGGAATCCGTCTCAGCTCGGGGCTGTAACGCCCCTGGGATCGCCCACAGCCCTCGGAGCTGCTGGGTCCAGCTCCATCCCTGCAGGGTCCCCAGCAGCGCCTGCCCAAGGCCACGCGGAGCCTGCCCTGCACTGCCCCGGCCCTGCTGGCACCAGGACACCAGAGGTGCCTTTGGAAACCCAGCAGCTTCTCCTGCCCTTGTTGGGCAGGACCTGGAAGCAAGGCTAGGCCCCCAACCACGCCCGGAGCCACAGCTGGATTCACAGAGCCCATTGAGCACGTGCGGACACGGAGGCGGAGTCGCAGGGGACACAAGGACACCAGCCTGGTCTCCTGCACTCCTTGTACATCAACACCTTTATTGGGCGTGTGCGGTCCAGGCTGCTGGCTCTCAGCAGACTTGGGCTGGTTGGGGTTTTTCTGGAATATCAGAAGGTTTCCCAAGAGTGTGGGCTCCTCAGTGACCGTGCTGGCTCTGTGATCCTCACCTGGCTGCAGCAGAGAGCCAAGGCTTTGTGAGGAACATCTGCCCAGCCCCATCCATGGATTTGTGAGGAACATCTGCCCAGCCCCAGCCTCCCCACATTTGGCCCTGCAATCCCTGCTCCCTGAGAGCACCGATTTGTTTTAAACATCAGTTATGAATGCTTTGGATCGTGCTCCAGCTCTTGCAAAGGTGTCTTCAGCACAGGTATGGCAAGAAACACCTGGCGAATCCGTGAGAGATGTTTCCAGATGGTTCCATGGAACATTCCCAGGATCAGTGATTTCTTTTACCCATGGTAGGGGAAGAGGTATCATTTATGGGATGATTTTCCTTCCTACAGAAAGATCCCAAATGCAGCTCTGCTGCCCTCCAGGACAGGATGAAGCTCCACGGTAAACAGGATCGCTGCAGGGATTTGTTGGGAAAAGGGATTTGGAGATCAGCTTCTGCAGGGAAGCCTCCAAAGTTTTCTGAGGGATGATTTTCACCCACGATAGGGGAAGATGTATCATTTACAGGATGGGTTTTCCTTCTTGTAAAGGGATTGAGAGGAGCAGGAGAGCTCTGAGCACATGGGATGAGGACAAACAGGAGATCCGAACAGCAAAGATGGGAAGAAGCCAAGGGCATGGATTTGTGGAGACTACAAAGCTGGGAAATTGGTGGATAAATCCCAAAAGTACCCATCAAATTTTTTCCCCGGTAAGATCTTTTGTTCCCTTCCTCAGCTGGAAACAGCTCTGGACCGAAGGCAGCTCGGCATTCCAAGATTCCCATAAAATATCCTTCATTCCACTCCAAAGGAGAGGTGGCGGTGGCTCCCTGTGCCCAGGATGGGAGAAGGAAGAGCAAGAAGGGTCAGAGAAGGGAAAGTGCTCCATGATATTGGCTGGAATGGGATGGGGAGGATTTGCAGAACTCCAAAGCTGCCAAATAAGGCTGCAAAGCCTGGGCACTCAGGAACTCCCCATAACAGGGAAATTTGGGCAGAAATTCACATTTAGGGGCTAAAACCCAAAAGATTTCCTCTTTTTTTTTTTTTTTTTTAAATTAAACATTACTCTGGTGAGGAAAGAAACGAATTCCCTGGAAATCTCTGATTGCAAAGAAAACCCCTCCCCAGATTTCCCAAACGCTCCCATTTCCGTTCATGGCGGAACATCCCTCTCCCCACAAACGCCAAAATCCAAGTCCTTCCCCCAGCAGCTCTCTCAGAAAGTTCCCCAAGCCCTGAGCCTCTCCCCCTTTATTCCCTGTGGGATTATCCCAGCTGTGAGGAACCTGGATAAACAGAATATTGTGGAGATGGGAGGATAGCCAGGAGGAGGGAAGTGCACGGGGGATTGGCATCTCCCCATCATCCGCATCCCCAGGGAGCAGGGACATGGATAGAGCCCTTGGTGCCTCTGGGCAGGCTGGGAAAATCCAGCTTGAGGCTGAGGAATTCCAATGGCTCCTCCAAAACCTGGCTCTGGAGATGTTAATC
This sequence comes from Picathartes gymnocephalus, assembly GCA_013390045.1. Classification (NCBI taxonomy): domain Eukaryota; kingdom Metazoa; phylum Chordata; class Aves; order Passeriformes; family Picathartidae; genus Picathartes; species Picathartes gymnocephalus. The sequence goes on along the minus strand of WEKY01046496.1, from coordinate 14,592 downwards.
CAGCATCCTTGGAAACACATCCATCACATCCGGCAACATCTCGGTGCCACCAGGCAAGAGGAGCATCCACAGAGAGCTTGTCCCCTTCCTGCCTCCATTTCCCCAGCAATTCCATGGGATTAAGGATCTTTTCCACCCTGGAAAAGTGAATGCCTGCATGGCACAAGGGATACATTTCATTAACACTGTTTTTAACAGAATTCTGGCTTTTTAGACCTTAATCCTCATAAGAAGGGGCCAGCATGGGGGTCTGCACTGGGAGCCATCAGAAATCCAGCACAAAACTCTTTTTAGGGAACAGGCATGGAAAGAAGGGGGTCTTGGGTTCTTTTCCAGTGTTCCCTTGTGTTTTCCAGCTTTGGTGGATAAAAAGATCCCCAAGATTTTTCCCTGGCACTGTCAATCCCTTTCCAGCCACACTCTGAGCAGAAAAGGGTGGAGAAGGACCAACACCAGCCCGGAGCCATTGGCAGGGAGGGGACACGAGCTGCCAGTATTGATACACCAGAAATAACGGCCAGAGGGGCTTGGAAAAGGAAGAAATCCCAGAGAAATTCCAGAGTAAAGCAGGAGAGAGCTGGGATAAAGCCTTGGTGGGTTCTCCACCCTCTGCAACCCTCGGGGCAGGACCAGGAGCTCTCTCTGCTCAGCCCAGACACAAAGAGCAGGATAATTTGGGAAGTAAAGGATGGATTTCCTCCCCAGGACCCTTTGGATTGTCTCACCAGTGCATTACATCCTCCAAAGCTTATAAATCAATTAACTCAGGCCTGCTTAGCTAATTAGAGCTGCTTACACTTCCAGCTAATAAAATATTTGTCATTTCTAAGGCACGTGGGAGTTTTTCTTCAGCTTAACCCAATCACCCTGACAATTCCTGCAACTGAACACATTCCCAGAAGCATTTTTTTTTTTGCCAGAGGTAGGAAAAATCTGATTAGGTAAGATGATAAAAGCTTGCATTCCTGTAGTTTTCCCTGCTGGAGTGTGGATGGATGGAAATGATGTGTGGCTGCATTGCTCCACCATCACTCCCGTTGGTAATGCAGCGGTGGGGATGGAATTTGGAGGAAATTTTGGGATTAAGGGTGCAGAGATCTGTTGGACACTTGGGTTCAAGGGATTTCATCATTTTGGCTTCATCCTTAAGCCAAGCTTTGCTGATCTTGGGAGGATTCAAGCTCACCTGCTCGGTTTTTGGTGTTTATTCATCTCCAGATGTTTAATTCAACAAAGGAAAAAGAAACTCCTTGAATGTGCTGCTGCATCCAAACATTCCCCCCCCCCACCCCCTTCTATCTTCGCTTATTTTTTAATGGGCTTAATAAAGAAGGAAATGTATCAGCCAAGTCCAACCCATGTGGTTTTAATAACTCAATTCAATTAACATCTCCCAAACTGTCTTATTAAAACTAAATTAAATCCCGATTTGAGAGGTTTAATAGATCACCCAGACCTTGTGCAGAGACAACTGCATCGGTAGGAGTGCCAGCAAAAGGAGCTGAGCATTTCCCTGCTCACCTTGGCAGGGCCAGATCTGCTCCATCCCCCATTCCCAGGCTGCACTCCGGCTCTCCTGCCAGGATAAATCAGCATTCATTCACTGGGGCTGGAGACAGGCAGGAGCTCCCTGACCCCTGAGTTTATCCTGGAAGACAGAAAAAACTGGCAACACTGAAAATTATACAGAACATACAACCCTTCCCATGGCTTTTTTAAAATCCATTTACCTAAACCACATTTCTGTAAGATTATTTTTTGACTTATCAGAAAAAAAGAGGACGCTGAGATTAAATAAGAATTATCCTAAAAACATTTGCCGTACGTGCTTTGTTGGCTTTGGGGTTAGGAGGAAACTCATCATTTTTGGAAGGGAAACAGGGCAAGAAAATACCAATTAATTTTGGGAATTTTCACTCCCAACAAGGAAAGTGCTGCTCCATTGGCCTCTTTTGTGGAGGAGTTGGCACCTTGTCCTGGTGTCTCATCCCCATGCCCTTTTCTCTCTATTTCCCTTTCCCCCTTTGCTTCCTTCCTGCTTTCTGGGGGGTTCTGCCTTCCCCCTCTCCTCTCCAGCTTCCATGGACGCTGTCCCACCACAAAACCTCCAGGAGCTGCTTCTGATCCAGCTTTTCCCAGCAGGTCCATGGGACCAGAGAGCCAAGAAGGGTGGGATGTGCTTTCCATCCCTGCTGCCAGGCTGGGCCCAGCTCTGCCCCAGCCTAATCCCTGCCAGGGCACCGAGCGCATCCCCGGGTTAATTCCCTGTTCTCACACGGCCGGGTCATGGCTCTGTAGGGCTGGAATTCACGGCAGCTGCTCAGTGTCAGAAGTGAATGCAGGGACTTCAGCTCTCAGTGAACTTCAGCTTTATTGTTCTGACAAAGGGTGGCTCGTAGGGGGATGGCGCAGCACACCAGAGCAGCCGCTGTCCCAGGCACCTGAAGGAGGAGGAGAAGCGCTGTCCTGGTGAAGGCTTCCTCCAGGGCAGGATCTTCCTTCTTCTCTCGGGAGCTGGTCCAGAAGACCCCGAGCTGGGCTCGGGTGCCTCCTTTTATAGAGGCCAGGCTCAGTCTGATTGGTTGGGTTTTCAATCCTCCTGCGGATTGGTCAGTTCTGAATCCTGGTTCTCCATTGGTTCGGGGGCCAAGGGGCGTGGCCTGTGTTGGATAAAACTCTTTGGTGGAAAGTTCCAGGGCACCCCTGGCCAGCGCCATCTTGGGCCATTCAATCCAATTGTAATAACTATAATTAACAACAAGCATTTTAACAAGTACAACAGCCACAGCTGTAACCATATTAACAAACAGGGGCGGTACAACAATTCCAACGAGGGCTCCTATCGGGGTTGGTTTACAATTATAAGTGTGTAAAGAGGGTAGGTACACCAGGTGCAACAGGTAGGTGTAGGTGAGGGTATAAGGGGGATGGACACATCAGGTAAGTACAACAGGTAGGTGCAGGTAGAAATTATATAACTTTACTTTCCACACTCGGGGTGAGGCTGAGCAGCCCAAAGCTGGGGACACCCCGGAGCCCCTGGGTGGGTGGGCAGGGCTGGAGCTGCTCCCTGGGCTGGTTCCAAGGTGGGGTCAAGCACAGGGGCGAGCTCTGGGGAGGGGCTTTGGCAGCAGGGCTCGGCTCCTGCTTTCAGGGGATCCTGGAACACCCGGGATGGTGGGAACGGCCTTTCCCAGGGATAATGTCAGCCTGGAAAAGGTCTCTGCTGAACCCAGGAGCCAGCACCCCAAAGAGCCCCGGGGCCGGGCAGGAGCCGTGCGAGTGTTCACATCCCTTCAGTCCAGCCGGCCACGGGGCCAGCGCTCCGAGGAGTGGGAAATCCAGTGGGTATAGGAGCCTGCCTTCCCTGGGGAGTCTGGGATTCATTCACAAGGTGACCCTGCCCATCCAAACCAGCCCCGTGTGTCAGCGTGGGCAGGGCTGCCAGGGTGGCTCAGACTCCGGTGCTCAGGCAAAAAAAAAAAAATTGATTTAAACCTAGATTGAAACCACACTAATTAGTTTAAAAGCCATTGTTTCATCATTTGGTAGTAAAACAGCGACTTTAAACCAGCAGCTGCTCGTTTTGCAATTCTCTTGACAAGGATTTTCCATCCCTGCTGACGTTGGTGGAGTTATATCACCTGGAAATCTTCTCCCAGTGTGTGTGGAGCAGAGTTGTTTACTGGGGAGTTTTAATCCTCCATTTACAGCCCCTCCGCTGCGAATCTGCACTGAAATCAGGAAAGGCATCTGCAAAAAAAAAAAAAAAAAACCAAAAACCCCCTTTGTAAATGGAAGGGAAGGAGATTTGAATCATCGAGTGCTGGAAAACTTCTCTCATCTATTTATTCCTGCGCCTGACAGCTCCGAGAAAAAAAAAAAAAAACCCAACCATTTTCCAAAATCCAGGAGGGGTCTGGAAAGGTTAATCCTGGCACAACTTTACCATCAGCCCTTCTGGAAGCTGTTTGCCCATGGAAAATGTTCTCTTGGTTTGGGCTGGGGTGTCCCCGGGTGCTGCAGGACAGGAGGAGGATTAGCCCCGAGCTGTGTCTGCTCCCAGCTCCCGCTGGCGCTGGGAGATAAGGATCGTGTGGTCATTGCTGGGAGCAGGGAAAGAGAAATGTTCCCAGTTACAGCTCCAGCCTTGGGGGAAAACCGTTGTTCCTAAAAAGCTTTGGGGGAAATTTCCCTGTTCCCTAAAAAACATTGGGGGAAATCACCCCTTTCCCTAAAAAGCACTGGGGGGAAATTCTTTTTCCCTAAAAAGCATTGGGGAAAATCTCCCCTTTCCCTAAAAAGCACTGGGGGGAGATTCCTTTTCCCTAAAAAGCTTTAGGGAAAATCTCCCCTTTCTCTAAAAAGCTTTGGGGGAAATCTCCCCTTTCCCTAAAAAGCACTGGGGGAAAACTCCCCTTTCCCTAAAAAACATTGGGGGAAATTCTCTTTCCGTAAAAAGCTTTAGGGGAAATCTCCCCTTTCCCTAAAAAGCACTGGGGGGAAATTCTTTTTCCCTAAAAAGCACTGGGGGAAAACTCCCTGTTCCCTAAAAAACATTGGGGGAAATCTCCCCTTTCCCTAAAAAGCACTGGGGGAAAATTCCCCTTTCCCTAAAAAGCACTGGGGGAAATCTCCCCTTTCCCTAAAAAGCTTTGGGGGAAATCTCCCCTTTCCCTAAAAAGCACTGGGGGGAAATTCCCTTTCCCTAAAAAGCACTGGGGGAAAATTCCCTGTTCCCTAAAAAACATTGGGGGAAATCTCCCCTTTCCCTAAAAAGCAACTGGGGGAAAATCTCCCCTTTCCTTAAAAAGCACTGGGGGGAAATTCCCTTTCCCTAAAAAGCACTGGGGGAAAATTCCCTGTTCCCTAAAAAACATTAGGGGAAATCTCCCCTTTCCCTAAAAAGCAACTGGGGGAAAATCTCCCCTTTCCTTAAAAAGCACTGGGGGGAAATTCCCCATTCCCTAAAAAGCACTGGGGGAAATCTCCCCTTTCCCTAAAAAACATTAGGGGAAATCTCCCCTTTCCCTAAAAAGCTTTGGGGGAAATTCCCTTTCCCTAAAAAGCACTGCGGGAATACTCCCCTTTCCCTAAAAAGTATTGGGGGGAAATTCCCTTTCCCTAAAAAAGCATTGGGGGGAAATTTTCCCTTTCCTTAAAAAAGCATTGGGGTGAAATTCCCGTTCCCTAAAAAGCACTGGGGAAATCTCCCCTTTCCCTAAAAAGCATTAAAAAGTCATTGGAAAACCATCACTGAGCTTTTTCTGGCATGGCACCTTCCAGAGGCAGCTTTGGGACTTCTCCCAGAGAGGATTTTCGGGAGTTCTGTCCCCACCCACGGGTTGCAGTTTCTGTGGTGGTGGCTTTATCAAAGGTGGAATCTCCTCCAGGTTTTTCCTGGTGATCCTGACCTTTTGGGGGAATTGGGTGGTGTTTCAAAGCCAGAGCTGGAGTTAGAAATGTCACTTAAAACCTGAGCTCTCTGTGGTTTAAAGTTGTTATTTTCTCTCTACAAAGTGTCCTTAGAGGCTTTTACTTCTTGGTATCAATAACCTGCTTTTCCCTTTCCTGGGAATTCACTTCAACAGCTCCTTGGAAAAGCCAGGTGTTGCCTTCCAGCCTCCCAGAGAAGCCAGATGCTCTAATTAAGGACTCGTAAATTCAGGGAAAAGTGGAATGAAGAAAACCATAGAAATTTTCCAAAACCCTTTCCCCCTCTCTGCCACCTCTGCCTTCTCCAGCTTTTCGCTTTCCTCTCCTGGAGCAGTTGGTTGTGAGTGGGGTTCAACTTTTCACTGTCAAATTAAACTTTTCTTTTAGACCTAAAAAACGTTCCGTTAATTTAAAAAAAAAAAAAAAAAGGAAAATGGCTCCATAAAAATTATAATTTTTTTTTCAAGTGAAAATTAATGCTAAAACCCAAAATTACGGATGGAGTTATTGACCCACTTCTGTGCAATGATGATGTGGAATCATCTTCCTCAGCTGTTGGGGTTTTTGGTTTTGTTTTTTTGGTTTGGTTTTGGGTTTTTTTGTTTTATTTTTGTTTTATTTTTGTTTTGTTTTGATTTGTTTTTCTTGTTTGTCTGTTTGTTCGTTTGTTTTTGTTGTGGGGTTTTTTTTAATGTGTTTAGTTGGTTGGTTGGTTGTTGTTTTTTTCCTTATTTTTATTTCTTAATTATTAATTAAT
>WEKY01046495.1:335047-384371 GCA_013390045.1 Picathartes gymnocephalus | reverse complement strand
GGAATACAATTTTGATTCATAGTTAAACAAACATTTTCTTAACATGATTAAGACAAGGGATTGGATACCATGGGTGTAGCCATTTTAGTTGTTACAAGAGCTGTGGTTTAGGTGAGAGGCCTCAAAATACAGAAACCACCACGTACAATTCCATGATTCAAGTACAGCAGAATCTGGAACTGATTACAATTTATACCAAATGGCACTGGTACTTTACACATCCATATGGATCCTCTAAAAAAAAAAAATCAGTCGTTTTTCAGGCAGACATTTCCTTGCTACAAAAAGTAAAATTGCTGACATGGTAGAACTGAATTCTGCTAGTTCCCTTTTAATGCTGCTGTGTTAATGAGAATGAAGTTACTATGGAACAGGAGTTACGTGCGTTTCAGCTAGAAAGACATTTGATATGAACAGATATTTTCATGTTAGGATGCTATTCAGTGAAAAAATTAGCCAGTGTTAAAACTATCAAAGTGAACACTAACATTCCTTGGGAAAAAAATCTCACAGCTGGATAGATCATTTGGATCCAAGAGACAGAACTCACAGTCATGACAAATATTCAGCTAGTCAGTGGCAACTGACATATTCAGGTAAATTCCTGACAAAGTCCTAAAATGCTAAAGTCACCGAAGGGGTTGTCATGACCTATTAGCTCACATTGATCCTTACCCTCATGCGGGTTGAATCTGAGTCTGGCAGGAGCGGGGCTCCTGGCTTTGGCACTTTCTAATTCCTCAAAAAGAAAGGTGACAGACCCAATTAGAGCATGTCACAGGCCTGATCTGGGCAGCAATTAAACCACAGTGCATTCCTTCAAAGTGCCCAGCAAATTTAGGAACCCTGCTGCTGCTTCTAGAAGACACTACAGTATTGTTCTTTTAACAATGCCACCCACTTCGAAGGGCAGTTTGTGCTTGCTGGGGCCTTTTTTAACACCAAGCAGGCCAAGGGAGTAATTAAGGAGCCATTCAAGTAAAGAAGGGGTGAATTGCTGTGTGTAACAGAGGCTACTGTTCACTTTGAGATCATGACTGGTGTAGTCACTGTCCCTGGAGGTGTTTAAGAAAAGACTGGATGTGACAGTGCCGTGGTACAGTTCACATGGTGGTGTTCAGTCATAGGTTGGACTCAATGATCTCAGAAGTCTTTTTCAAACTGATTGATTCTGTTATTCTGTGATTATTTGGTATTTGTATAGATTTTTCTGTCAGAAGTTCTGAAATTTACCTAGGGAAGCTGAATGCGATGTGTCCAAAAGAGAAGCAGAATAACTGAGTGAACGAGGAAAATCAGCCACTTGCTGAAGTCTTCTCAATGAGTGACAATGTCACCTTCTGAGAGTAACAGTGACTGCTACAGGACTGGCCTACTGTGGTCAGTTCTTTCAGCTGCAGGAATAACCTCACACAACAGGAAAATTAGAAAATTTGGACCCATCTGGGGCGCCACCTCCACAGCTGACATAGGTGTGAAGGTGTTGAACCCAAACACCACCCGGGCCCTCACCAGCCTTTACCATTTCAGTGCCCATGTGCCAACAAGAGAATGTGTAATGAAACAGGATTATCCTGTGACAACCTGCATTAATGTGATTTTACTACCTGATGGGGAAAGAATGACGTAAACCAAAGAAATGCAGGATGTCAGCTATGTCAGTTTTTCTTCAAGACCACTGGATCACCAGATAGATATTTTGACAGTCTTCGGGCTGCATGTTTTGTCCCGCATATGTCTGAGGCCTGTGATCGCTTTGATCTTTTCCCTCTAGATTGGAGAATGTACTGCTGTGCCTCAGCAACTGAGCAATCTCACTGACCTCTGCCCAAGGCAGGAGATTGCATTAGGGGCCTCCAGAGGTCCCCTCCAAGCTACATTTTCCCATGAGACCAGGCTGTGACCCAGCACAGCAGCCTCTGCTGCCTATCCTTATGTGAGATAGGTAATGGGACAGAGGGAATGTGACCTTCTCCCCTTCTCCCACACCTGAGCATGTGCCAGGTGCACTTTGGAAAAAACAGAGCACCAGCCTGCTCAGCCCACATCAGGGGAATCCTATCCAGAAGGAGCAGAATGCACAATGTGCACTTTTGCTTGCAATTAACCCATATGTTCTTGAAGAGTCAAGCGGCAACCTCAGGGAGAAGAGAAGTTCTGCAATTTTTGTCCTGACAAAAGACACAGAGGAGGGAGGAAATTAGGATATTCTTATTTTATTCAACACTGACTTTCCCTTCCCCTCAAGTCATGCTTTGCCACACACTGCTTTCCATTAGCTCTGAACCAAGGAGGATGGAGAGGATAATGCTAGCCAGCATGGAAAATTTCTACGTGACAATTTCAGCATCACCTCCAATCCATATCTACTCAGGCTGCCAGAATTCATTCTGAGCTGCATTTTTCCAAAGCACTCCATATTGATTTAGCTCTCCTCCCACAGAAACCTGTGGCACCTACATGGATTCCAGTGGGAGCAGGGAAAAGGCTGTGCCAAGCTCTTTTGAAAAAAATCCCACCATGTGTGTTTAATGAGGAATGTCTCTGGCAGAAGTTTTGAGTGCAGCTAAGCAGAGTTTTTATTTCTTTCACATTAAAAGTTCAATTTCTGCCATTTCTCATCCAGGCAGTAGCTGCTCAGAAGAGTGGGTAAGACCTGTTCCAAAACCCCCAGCAGGACATCGTCTGTTTTCATCTAAAACGGAATGAAACTTAGTACTGATATCAGGGGAGTCCCTGTAACTTTGTGAGTGGGCACCATTCTCAGGATCCACACCTGTCCTTCTTGCTGCAGGCAGCCATCCAGCTCAGCTCTGGCCACAGGGGCATTCCCCACTTTGTGTTCCATTTGATACCCCTTTCCAGGAGCAGTCTTCACTGAAGTCCCGCTTTTGCTATTTTGCCTCCAGTACATCCTGTCATTTGCTCATGATCCAAAGCCTCAGCATCCCATGCATCCTATCCTTCCTGTTCATTGGCATTAGAGGCCACAAAGTAGTTTTCAGTCTCTAAATAAAGATTTGGCATGTGGTGAAATTGATAGGTACTATCCGGTACTTAGGAAAACCTCCTGCCAAGGTAAACCAATCATTTCCCTCTCAGTGATCCCTCTCCTCACAGGAATAGAAGCCACCACCACCAAGTAACAAAATTATCCAGAGAGATCTGACATCTTTGTCCTTCTTTTACCATAAGCATGAAATCTCAAACATGCCTTTAGCAAAATGTGTTCTTTGGTCTGCAGCATCACCAAACTGAGCTGAACAGCAAACATAGAATAAGGAAGTTTCAGAAATAAGACAGGAAAGGGAAATCCTTTGCTTTGCACAACAGTGAGCTGAATGAACATGGAATTTTCATTCACATTTGCTCATGGTTAGACTTTTTTTTTTTAAGGAGAATTATTATTTTTAAATTCCCTTAGGCAGCTAAGAAAAAAAAGGAACTACATTAACTGTGTTACTGACTGTGATGTTGGTTCATTGTAGCACACTGAATATAAACCAAAGCAGATGATAGGAAGCTTTTGAGGGTTCTGCTGCTGAGTGCGTAGTGCATTCCGACATATATTTTAATTTCACATCTGGTAATAGTTCTGGTATTGGGTTATTCCAGAAGGCAGCAATAACTATTTTTAGTCAAAATGGCCCTTACCTCATCCAGTAAAATTTGTTTTATGTTTAAGTGTTTGCTAAAAACATAACATATACCACATATGAGACCTAACAAAACACTTGCAAAAGTGTACCCCAAGGACAATTGTCTAGGAGAATCTAACATTAGGGGTATTTTTCTTGTCTATATACCTAACTCAAACCAGGTCCTAGAGGCCCAGGAGCATCCAGGACTCAAGGGCAAGGACCTGGAACAAGAACCTCTTGCCCATGATCTACCAGTATCCAGGGCAAGGCAAACAAAAGGTCCCTGCAGTGACTCTCTCATGCTGTGATTCCCTTATACTTCTAAATCTCTGGTTTAGTTCCCTGTGATTTCCACTGCCATCTCTTCATTCTTCTGTACAAGTACAGTTGACAGTATCTGTTAATATCAACATTGTCCCGCCTAATTTTGGTGCAACTCAATTTTTGGTGCACTCAGCTCATGACAGTGACTCACACAGGGAGTGAGTCTGCTCCCAGTTTATAAAGAACCACAGAGATTTCCTAACACTTCAAAATTTTAAAAATTAAAACAATCTAAAACTGTGAGACATGAAGTGTTGAAAGAGATCTAGCAACCCTAGATACATTTGCTAATTATAAACTTTTTTCTGTTTCATAACAAGTAGTATCTCACTGAACCATTTCAACTCCCCTGTTGGCAACAAAACACATGGACTGAAGTGTAGTTAGTTGAAAGGCAAATTGTAAGAGTCAAAACAAACTTTTTAAACTCTGGGTTTCGAGGGTTGTCTTCATATAAATCATTTTATTGTAGCATCATAAATGGAATAGAGTATCGTCGGCTAGCAAAATTTATTAATTTTATAATTAATAAGTATTAAAAGTTAATAGAATTCTGCCATTGCACAGCCAGCAGAAGATCTGAGTCTGACACCAGCTGTTCAACAACTGGACAGAAATGTGAACAAATATTATAAAGGCTTGGAGATACAGTAGGAGAGATTAAGCCCTTACGATTTGTTTGGGCTGAACTGCAGGAAAGAGGGGTGCTCCAGGGAAAGCTGCTGTTGGTGAGTTTGAACAGCGAAGATACTTTCTGTCCTCCTGACTTGTCACTAGAGGTCAGCGCTGCACCTGCTGTGCCACACAGTTCTCCTTTAAGGAATGTCAAGAAAAGCCCCAGCTCCTAGAGGTAAACAATGGTCTTAAGAAATAGTTCCACGACAGAATTTGTGTTTCTGCAACGGGAGCAACGGGAAGCCCCAGAAAAAGAACACCGCTGGAATCGAAAAGCCTGAACCCAAAATCAGCATAAAAACACGCTAGAAGTTGAAGGTTTTCCACAGAGTAATTAAGTGTAACAACAGCTATTTTAAAAACAGCCATTAGCCTGAGGTAGGACCTAAAAAGTCCAGCTGCCTAACACTCTGAGAGCTCTTCCTGGTGCATGAAAAATAAACTGTTTGATCTCCCTGCATAATAAAATTCCTACCCCAGGCTGAGAACAGCTGGTCTAGCTCATGTAAATCTAGCTCATACATGCAGGACATGGAGACAGGGAAAGCATTAATTGCTCTGGAACAATTCCTAAATAAAAAAAAGAAACAGACACTCATCTTCCCAATGTAACAAAACAGATATGCACTGTGATCCGTGATGTCAGTGAATAAACCTCATGATTTGGGATTCTCTCTATGTGCCACTAGTCCTGTCCCCGGGGTGTGCTTACAAGGGCCCGATGACAGCCAGCCAGGACCAGCCAGGAGGTGACAGCTATCACAGCACCTGAAGGGAATCGTGGTGGAGCAGCTCTTCCTCTTCCTTTCAGAAGGAAGAGAGAGACTGCAGCAATCAGCTGCTCTCAAGACAGGTGCAAGCGAGAGAGATTTGGCACTGAAGAAATGTCACCTTGTGGCAGACAAATTAGTCACCTCCCCTCCTCACACTTGTTCCGGTTGGATTTCTGGTGTTCAACCCACCATTCTAGCAGAAGAGCATGTGTTTGTCAGCATGACTCAGACTCCACCAAAGAACTCCACAGCAATACCCCAAAAGCTATTTCGAACAGGCTGCCCTACCTCAAAAGGCAGCGAAGAGGCTTGGGCTGCAATCTTTCCATAAACTCACACAAAGACATTTAGCACTACTTAACCTAACCTGTCTCCCCTGTTCTGGCAGATGCAGGAAATCAACATCTTGAAATCTAAAAATGTTTGGTTAGCATTTGGTTATGCCTCTTGGCATAGTGGCAAAGGAAACCACAGGAGAATAAATTCATACAGACATATGGGGGAAGTAACTTATCTTGGTCAATGAATTATAACAAAGTGAAACTAGTTACCTAATTCCATAACCCAAACAAAAAGAAGAAAGATTTCAGCCATTTTAAAATATTTTCTTCCCTAATCTGTATCTGACTCTGAGGATAAGTAAAATCGTGTACACACAGCTTCTAGCAACCATGAAAAAGTCAATCGATTGCTGTAGGAAGTATTTTTGCCAGGGATGCATTAGCTGTAAAACACATTATCACTCTTTCTTTAGTACATTATATACAAAGGAGGGAAAAAATTGTCACTGCTATGTGCTTTCTCTCTTTTTTTCCCTTGGAAAGTTCAGTTCTAAAAGACACACACTATAATAAATGCAAGAGTAGAAAAGATAAAACATCTAAAGTCTGAAGTGCAGGACTGTATTGCTTGAGGTCATCTACCCATTACTAATACCTTTGAGTCATAGTGCTTGGGAGTCAAAAACAGGCACCTTGCTAAGCCAAGTGCTGTAAAAAAGGCTTTCTCTCAACAGAGGTATCAAATGAGAAAATATATATATGAAAAACTATACAAATAAATGAGATAATGCTAGTAACAGTTAGAGCAGCTGCCCACCCTGTACAAACACGGGATGCCATCAGGAATGGGGATTTCTGGCATGGCATCCTGAGCAGTCAGGAGAGCAGAGACGCCACCCACAAAGACGGGCATCACCAGAAGGACCTATTTGAGATAATTTCTGACAGTCCAAGAACTTGAAATTTTATGTAGCCCCTTTTACCTTCCTGGAGCAAAGCACCACCTGCTTCCCTGCAGCAACAGTGTTGACATTTTTGGAGGATGGTGGCACAAAGGAGAGTTGTGCCAAGCAGTGTGGTAATGTGGCAGTTGTTCGTAGCAACTTCTCACAAGGGGGAGAGAAAGCACATGGGTGCTTATATGACAATTTTACAAGTGGAAACAACAAGAAATTGTGAGCTGTCTGCAAGCAAACCAAATTACACACACCCTGAGCAGGACAGAAATAGCACACAAAGAACCTTGGATAAAAAGATGTGACTGAAAAGGGAACAGGAGAAAAACAAAATACAATTAAAAACAGAAAAAGAAAGATTAAAAGCAGAAACAACAAACAGCATAAGCTTTCCAAATAAAAGTATTACTTTCTGTGAAACCTTTAGCAAATTACTTTACTTCCTCATTAATACCATGGAGATAATATTTCCTGCTGTCACCAAACCCCTAAAAGCTTTAATCTCCTGGTTGTTTGTAGAGAAATCAATCACAGAGGAAGGTGATGGAGATGTACAGAAGGTTTGGGCCTTAAGAACTTTCTGTAAATGAAGTTTTAATTTTAATCTTCTCTAATATGCTGCCATCAGGTTTAAGGCATGTTCTTTAAGGTATAGAATATAAAAAATATGCATTCTGTTTCAGTAAGCAAGTAGGGGAAGAAAAAATTAGACTTCTATTCGTGATCTCTCTTCATGACCACACAACAAACCAAAAGGACAGAGAGATGGGTTATGGCATAAGAGATTACAGCCCCCAGCTGTGCAAAACTCATGAGGCCACAAACACAGACCATCAGCCTTGTACTTGTATGTTAACACATAGCCTGAGTCTGACCTGTGGTTTTGCCTTCGTTTTTTTAAGATCACCATGAACAGTTCAGCTTGCCACATGGCTGTAAGCAGCAGATCTGTATGGATGCGTCTCTGTTTTGATGATTTGCTTGAGTGACAGAGAGAAGAAAACCAATAAATCTTCTATACAGTGAACATAAGCTACAATTAGAAAGATCCTTAAACTCACAGCTTCTCAGCTGCTGTAAACTGGCACAGATACACTAAAACCAACCGGCAGGATTCCTCAGACAGCTCAAAACTGGGGATCTGGCCCACAGCCTGCGCTACAGTCCAGAAAGACCATTTGTGTTTAACAGAATCAGGAATCAAAAGGAAAATCCTTATAATTTACTCAATATTACTGAGACAAGTGATTTCCATGGTGTTAAGTCAGGTAGACTAAACAAGAGCTATAGAAGCTAAAAAGTAGTTCCTTGTTTCTTCCTCTGTATAGTTTTACCAGGAAAAGTTATGTAATTTCTTGCAACATATTCCATGAGGCAATGAAATGTGAAGAGAAGAAGGAGACAACTGAGGAGGTAAGAGGGACAGGAATAACAAATTAAGGAATTCAAGCTACTTAATGAATTACAGGCACTAAAGTGTGCTTCCCTGCTCATGCTGAATAGGTGTCAAACCCATTCCCATTGATGTCAGTGGAAAGAGTGGCATTACACAATGCTACTCAGCAGCCCAAGGCAGGGGCAGCATAAAAGCAGAGGAGAAGGTTCAGGTAGTTCAGTTTTTTATTTTGGAAGCTGTACTGAAAAACTTCCATATTCAACTTTCATGGGAATTTGGATACCATTTTTACTATTCTAATTGTTAAAAGCCAGATGCAGAGCTAAAACTAACACAGCAATCAGCACGGAGTTGGGTGGGGGAGCATATCAATGCATCTAAATTCATGTTTTGTGGCTCAGTGGCAGAAATCAACATTATTTGTGCCAAGCCCCTCTGAGGTGTCCAGCAAAAAGCAGTGCTTTTGTCATGCTGTCATGTGATAGCTCAGTCTTAAGTTTTCTGTGGTGAGGAATTAATGATTCTCTTTACTTTGAAGAAGCTGCAGCTGCACACAGGAACTCGCGGAAAAGAGTGAGTTTGTTTATGTCTGCAACACATGCACACATGTATGTATTTTCAGGGCACGGATTGTAAATGAGCTGTGAAGACAAGGTGCTTTGAATTCCAGGGGACGGAGCACATCCCCACAAGTTCTGGGCACCACAGTGTTACCCTGTACTGCTCGTGCAGGCATTGTTTGTCCTAGAGATGAATGCATAAGGACGAGTTAAAACGAGACTTTTGGAGAAAATACGTCTCCTCAGCTTTGACATGGGAATAATTCACTGCACTTTACAAGCATTTGCCTTCAGCAACAATTTCCCACCCTACTCCAAGCTCTCTTGTGGTTCCACCTGGTCATTTCCCAGGGGAAAGTCTGTAGTGAAAACTCTGAGGATCCCTTTCAAGACAGACTCTCCTCAAGACTGAAATGGTAAAGTGGGAATGAGAAAGTTTGCACACTAGGTGAGAATTTCTTCCAGTGTGCAAAGTCAGAATGACTGAGGAGAGTAATTCTGCCTTAACCTTGCAATCTATTTTTATATGTTTAGAGATATTTTGAATGATGTTGAGAAAATATGTGTGTGGTTTTGAATGAAAGGCTACCAGCAAAATCAGTGCAAGCAGTCTTGTGTAATTGGGCTCTACTGGTATGGTGCTGACACAAGGCAAGCAGCTATTCCAGGCTAAGCCTCTCCAGGGCTCTGGCACTGCTTGGTGCTAACAGCACAGAGAGCATGTGTGATGCAAATTCAAGTCTGTAACCACTGGTAACTCATTGAGAGGATTTAAGATTTCAACTAAACTACATTTGAATAAAGGTATGTGCAAGTGTATTACTGCTAAGCAGCTTTGCATTTCAGTGCTGTTATACTGTGGAGACCAACTTTGCAGAAACAGAGTTAGTAAGGCCTATTCCACAGCTGTTCATTCAACTTTTACACATCCTTCAGCCTTGGTCTGAGGTCCAGAAGAGCCAGAAAGACTGCAGCTTGCCTTCAGTCATCTCCATGACAGAGTCTTTTAAGCAAAATCTGGTTCCATGTTTCAGCTGGAGTTGGTATTTGATCCATTGTTCACTATGAAGAATTATATTTCTCTTAGTCAGATTTGTAGTACATGATCTGCAAATATCAACATCTTC
The DNA here is from genome assembly GCA_013390045.1 of Picathartes gymnocephalus. NCBI lineage: Eukaryota > Metazoa > Chordata > Aves > Passeriformes > Picathartidae > Picathartes > Picathartes gymnocephalus. The sequence continues at coordinate 374,638 of WEKY01046495.1, read as the reverse complement.
CTGAGGCTTTATACCTCTCCTAAATATTATTATTAACACAAGAAGAAATACCATAAATATCGTAACTTTCAGGTCCTTCTATAAATTAAATTATTAATTTTGAAAGGAGTTTTGCTTGGAGCACTCCATTTTTGTTTTTTTAAAAAGCACTTTCAAGGAAAACCTTGGTCATGAGTTATTATTAATTCTCAAAAAATGAACAACAATGTTTATTCACACACCACTTTTATGCCTCTTCTTTTTTTTTAATAAACAATCACATTCTTATCATGGCAGACAGGATCTTTGCAAAGTTCTTAACAAGGGAGGCACTTTCCTGAAGATGACTTTTATATAAACTGCTCTGGTATCATGTAGTGTACTGAAGGTTAACACAGATTTACTAGTTCATATATAAAACAGCATATTGGCTAACAATCATGATCCTTGCCTACATAATGTCTGAAACAAAAGGTTTAATGTTCTCCAAATTCCTTAAGTGCCACAGGTCCTTAACTCTCACCGCTTTCAGTGTGACCCTTCATGTGTATATTTCAGACACAAATCTTAAACAAAGATTTTTCATTCACATAGCAAGAGCTATCTTTCAAGTCTCTACCTTCCCACTAAAATAATCACCAATCCCAAACCATGCATTAGAGTCTTCAGAAAACACACAGCTATTCTAACATAAAACTACCAATGTAAAAAGCAGCAGAAAGGTTTTTTACAGCAATTTGCATAATCTGTATAAAGCGAAGGAAAGGCATGTACCCTTGACAACAAAAAATGTAGGGATGGGGCAAAGAGATAGAGGCAGATAAATACCACACTGTATTCCCATCTTAACTGAGTATAATGGGAAAATCATTAATTTATTTTTTCAAGCTTGAGGGAGTCTTGGAAGCTTGATATGTATTTTTAAAACCAATAACCTGAAAATAATTAAATTGGAAGTTCTAATTAAAAAAAAAATAGCACATAAAATAATCATTTTTCTCAAATAAATTCATGGAACATATTTGAGGATTTCAACATAGCTGCTATCTGAGAGCTATAGATGCACAGCCATCTTTGTTGAATACATGAACAGCAATTCTGTTTCCCTACATGTAAACACATTTAGTTTGCTTAAACACTTATAGTCTGCAGGATAAGTTCCACTGAGGAAGAGAATACTCAGACAAAATGAAGATACATAGACTTTAAATGTCATTCTTAACCATGGAAGATTTGCACCTCCTGTAAGACATATTTTGCCTTCTTAAAGTAGGTTAGCCCAGTTTAACTCTTTTCTAAGCCAAAAAAAAAAAAAAATCCTTATTCCAACTCTCCAGTCCAAAAGAAATTCAAACATTTAACCATAATTAAATACTTTAAGGAAGTAATAATTACGCAAGAGACTAAGGCCTATTGCTACTGTGTCTCCTTTTTTTTGTTTGTTTGTTTTTTGGGTTTTTTTTTTGTTGTTGTTGTCTTTTGGGGGTTTTTTTGTTGGTTTTTTTTGTTTTTTGTTTTTTGTTTTGTGGAGTACACAAGATGACATCGTAGCACGTTTTTGAACAGGTGTTTTCCTCACGTAAAGAGAACGGTGTCTGAAGACCAATCCCTATCAGATTATTTTACTTATATTGGCAGGGGAGGGCAAAAGTCCCTAAGATCTTTCCTTTGTTTAAATGCATTTCCTGCCTTCCTTACTGCTATAGACTGTGTTGTGACAGGCCTATTTATAGTCCAAAGAAAGGAAAAAAGCACCACTGGAGGCAGGAAAACTAAGTCGGGAAAGAATAGAAGGAAGTGTGGCTGCCATTTAGCCAAACAATCAAGAGCTAATTGAGCTCAAAGGAGCCCCAGCCTCAGCGGAGCTGCTGGGAGCGAACAGAAGAGCACAGTCCTGCTTCTCTCTCCAGGGCCCTGCCAGGGCTGCCGAGTGGCAGAGTCATGTGCAGGACACTGCTAGCAGCAAATAACCTCAGCATCCCGATATCCTGAGAAGAACTCTTTCAAAAAAAGGAGCGTGATGCAAGTTAGATACCAACATCAAATTAAGGTAAGTGCCTCCTTCTGGCATTTCTGCTTGCTGCATGCTCCAAGTCTTTTCAGGTGTGGCCTGGCTGGTAAATGAAAAAAGAATGAGCTTTGGAGAAGTGGCATCTGACTTTTAGATAAAGGTTTGGCAGGATGTCTGATTTTTAGATAAAGAAATTCGAATTCACTTACAGATTCTTCAGGACTTTTCTTAAGCAAAAGAACCCTTTGCCATAAATCCATAACATAACTTTGCTGTTTTCCTGACTTGTGTCATGTTCATCTTATAAATTGTGATAAAGTAGTAGAGAAAGGTTATGGTAAACACATGCCCCAAAGGAAAATAGGATGTTGACTCTGCATTCATTTAAAAATACAGAATTAGAGACACAGAGATGGAGGGGGAAGTATATGTAATATATATTTATACAAGTTGTGTTAATATGGAATATAGAAACATCAAAATGTATATAATGGAAGTTTTGTAATAATTTAGTCTTATGATGTGCCTTTGAAGGTGGGAACTTTGTCTGAATTAAAGCACCTGAAAGTTTCTAGAGTATTAGAATTTATTATGACAGGTAATTTGTGAGTGTATGCATGTGTATACACAAAAATATACTACATGCAGATACCAAATCAAGATATATTATTCATGGTTGCTTGCATTGCAATATTACATGTTGCCATTCTTAGGTCTAGTTTAAACTGACAGTTGAATATGAGTGAATATTTCTAATCTGCTTATTTTCAGATACTATACACAATATTATACTATCATGACTGTGTGTGTAAAAAGCTCCATTTTAAGATAGATCAGTGTACAGACCCAATTAATTTACTGAGCTACCATCAACAAGACAGACTTTTAAGATGGAAAAATTAAGTTTTTTAAGATTGATTTCTTCAATTCCCAATGTGTCCTTTGCACTTCTAAGAAAGGAAATGCTGTTGTGATTTGCAGGCAACAGAATAGAAGCTGTAGAATAATAGGCTCAGGTTTTCACCATGAAAATTTTATCTTCTTTGAAAGATCTATGAGAATAACTTTTGTATTAGTCTCATTTGTGTTAACACATTACCTCTAAGCATATGCTGTTCAGATTACTCATTTGTTATTCAGATGTTGTCCAGGATTAGTGGTTTATGGTAAAAAGTTGCTGGTGAGTTAAAAGGAAGTGTGATGTGTTGTTATTCTACTGTATCCCCGTAGGATGCTATTATGTTTAGAGTCTGCTGTTGTGAAGATAGCAAGGCAGGATGTCATCCATGTAGGTGAAAAGCCACGATAGAACAATTGTAAAGAGCAGCAGTCAGCTGAGAATCTGATCCAGGGAGGTGCCAAGCAGCAATTCCAATGAAGCAGATGTTAGCCAGCACTCAGGGAAAGGATCAGGCCTTTCTTTGTCTGATTTCGAAGTACTCATCCTTTTCAGTAATTCTCAGTTCTAGGTGGTTATAAGCCTGGTCTTGTGAAGACTAAAATGGCAGTAACACTAGCAGCTTGTACAGATATTTGCAAAAGAAAGCTCTTTAGACTGCAATTTGAGTAACTAGCATAGCATGCTCTCATGCAGGTAACATTCTTTGCTTTCCATTTCAGTAACTGATTGCCCTGCACAAAAACTAACCAGAAACAGAAAAATAGTGTTTTAATTTAAAAATTTAGGAAGCATTCTGGTGTTGAATAAATACAATCCTTTCCATGAGATGCCAGTTCCACAGCGTCTGCAATACAACTAAACAGTACACACTGTATCATCCAGATTTATCCAGGTCAGCAGCACTCACTACATTATTTTAAAGCTTAGTACCATTGCATGAATGTTGCTAAACAAAAACCTTTTCTTAGCTATAAGGAGAAGATTATTTACAAATCAGCCAGTTACATTGTAATTATACAGGAAAAGGTGATTAAAAATGTACTGATGCACTTTCACATTTGCCTTTGGAAAAAATACTGTAGATGGTACTTAGAAATTCCCTAATTAATACTCTTAATAAACACACACATATAAAGATTTGTTTCTAAACTGCAAGAGTTCACACATTCATGAGTTCAAAGATTGCAAACTGAAGGGTTTGTCCTGAAGATACAATAAAGAGCAAAATATACTTCACAGGAAGAGTGGTTGGGCACTGGAACGGGCTGCCCAGGGAGGTGGTTGAGTCACCGTCCCTGGAGCTGTTAAAAAAAAAAAACTTGATGAGGCACTCAGTGCCAGGGTTTAGGTGATAAAGTAATGATAGGTCACAGGTTGGACTCGATGATCGCGAAGGTTTTTTCCAACCTAGTTTATTCCATAATTCTGTGATTCTGTGGTTTCAGAAGGCTTTAGAATGATATTTACACCCCAGCGCCTTATAAAATCTTACCACCTGCTAGGGTCTAACTACTCTGCAGGAGATTTTTTCTACATAAACACTTTTGAGTGTTCACAAGTACTAACAGGGCTGCAATTATTAAAGCTCCAAGCTTAAAATTAAATATGAGAATTTGATATACCAGAAGGAAGTTGAGGTTCACATGCTTCCTACCCTGACATTATTTTGCCAGGTAATTAAAGAGGTTTAGGGTTGTCAAAAAAATATTTCAGTCAGCTGTCACTACTGTGTGGGCAGTGTGGATTTCTGGTTCCAGGAAAGCTGACTGACTTGGAGAAAAATCACATGACTTAAAAAATAATGCATTTTGGGTGACAAGTCATGCCGTGCTTTCCTGCAAAGCTCTTTCAGGTTTAGTAAGATTTATTATTCCTCATGCAATTGCTCCAGTGTAAGTATCTTAATTTCTCCCTAAGCCCTTATTCCACTATACCAGACGATCTTACAAGGAAGCTTTGTGGTCCAAGTCGTAGTCAAGCCCACTAACGTTATAGAAAAAAAAGAGCAGAGAATTACAAGTGTTTGGAGCAGTCAAAGCAAGATTTTTTGAGAACACATGTACAGTATACAGTAGTCTCACTCAAAAAACAGAACTGGGGAAGAGGGAACACAAAAAGAAACCCCCAGTTAAAACACATTAAGAAATCAACCTTCAAAATTGGACAGCATCAAAATAGTTCTACAAAGAGATGCAACTGTTCAACACAACAGAAATGTTAGTGTTAAAAAATGATTTCTTTGATAACGTCTAAAACACCCAGCTCATAACTATGTGCTGAATAACATCCTGACTCATGAAAATGTTTATGCAGGTGCTTAAATTTAAGCATATGGGTAGTCTCATTGATTTCAAGCAAAATTATTTCAACAGACTGATAAAATTTAAAGCCTGGCAGAGTCATTAGATCATCTAGTCTGACTACAAGCACAGCATGTTAATTCTACTGCTTCTCTTATCCAAAACCCAAAAGCTTTCCTGCTTACAACAGAAGAGTATGGATGTACTATGTTCAAGATAAAAGTTTAAGGGGAAGATCACAATGTTCTTCATGCATCAGTAGCGACCTACAACAGTGGAAATTGCTCAGGTTAACACAAATCCTTTAGCTGAAATGGGAATTAAATGTTTTGAAGGCTTTACACCAACTTACTGCACAAGGGTGAAGGTCAATATGTGTATGGAAGATGGAGTGTTTCTCCCAGAAGTCTTTGTGCTATCAGAAAAAGCCATTAACTTTACTTTGGTTGCTTTCCTACTCTTCTGGTGGACTAGAAAAGTACTGTTGCTTAAGCAAGGATTAAAAAAAAGCTTCTTTAAAATCAATATTTATGCCAAAGTGCAGCTATAATTTTTTATCTTCAGTTCTCTCATTCGCCCCAGACCATGTGCAAATTGTGGTACAGAATAAGGAGCCATTGTTCAGAAGCAGATGAAACATAGATATGTTAACCAAATAGAGAAATACATCTAGAGTGAATTTGTCCAATCTCTTACTTGGTCACACCTAGGCAGTTTAAAAAGGCTTATCTGAACAACAGATGAGAGAACGTGGGAGACTTGACCTGGAGTCTCCTTTTCAAGGATTAGTAACAGTGGGTTTCTGTTGCACAAACACACAGCAGGAGAGTGCTGTTGAAGGATGTGTACAATATATGGTAATAAAAAAACAAACAAACAAACAGGGGGAACAAAAAAAACTGTCTTGGAGTACAAGTCCAAGTTGTCAATAACCATGCAGGTACCTTCACGTCTTGGGTTACCACAAAAAAAAAAAAAACCACCAAACCCAAAACCAACAAAAAAACCAACCAACCAAACAAAAAACCCCGAACATATTGGCTTTGTGGCTTTGAGAAGTATTTTTGTCTTTACCTTCTTCCTATTTATGCTGAGTACCAGGGCTGTAATCTCCTTGTTACTTAGTATAATTCTTCCTGGGAGGCAGAGGGGTACCCCAGCTTTTGACACCAGGGGGAAATGAAAAACACTACCTCGTATAGAGGTAGATTCAGTCCTCAACTCATTGCAGCAATTTGCTCTCATTTCTATGCTAGATGTCATCTCTGAAGCGTCCCTTCCCAAACCCCTGTCTAGTGATGGTTGCAGACCTGTTTATCACAACGGTCTCCGAAAGACTCTGTGGACTCCAGCAAGTGCACGGTGCAAAACACAGCCCTGTTCTAACAGTTCTGTAGTGCAGCACCACACAGCCCCAGGAAAATGAAAATGCAGAGTGGCCACCCTGTTGCCAGCATTGCAATGAAGCTGTGCCACTTGGCCAAGACGGCAGAAGTGCAATGAACAGCCAGAGCAGTTATGGTGTGACACAGAGCACTGTGTGCAGTCTGCTCTGCCAACATGGTCCAACCATCTACAAAACAACTCCGTTGGTGGGGCTGGACAAAGGAATTTAAAGTCAAGCTAACAGGTCTGGCATTGTCTCACTAATTGATTAATGACTGTTTACATTATAAAGCTGAAGTTCACTTGAGTTAGAAAGAACAAAAATTAATGTGTACCAACATCTCCGTTTAAACAGCTCAGCATTCTTCAAATCTGTTACGTTCTAACACACCTTATTTTTCCAGCATAGTGTTCCATTTTTATTTTGGATTATTACCGTACCACAATTATCTTGAAAGGTTGGAGACAAAGATAAATATTCAAAGATGAGCTCATTACTAAAGGAAAACCAAACTAAGTGTCAATTGAAATACAAAATATACTTCATAACTTCAGAAAAGGGAACAGGCATGGGAGAGAAGTGGATTTATGCTGAATTTTTCTGTACTGCTTGACCCTCTTCCCAATCATGGGTAGCCTCTTCTTTCTCACTTAAAAGAAGGAGCCCTCATACTGCCTTCATATAATGCTGTGCTTTCATACTGGAACACAGCCTTTGTGGAATTCTGGCCACAGCACATCATTCTAATATAGTTCTATTCATTCACATATATTCTTTTACAGATTACTGTCTTAAGCAATAATTAAAAGCAGAAAAAAGATAAGAGAGGAGGATAATGTCTTCATACCACTAAAAGAAATGGAACTGGAACTAACAACAGAGAAGGCCCCAGAGTAAAACAAGTGTAAAAAATCCAGCAGTTATATATAGAGACCTTGGCCCCAAGGGGCTCTGTCATACAAAAATATTAAGGGTTGTGACTATAATTAGCAAATCTCCTCCCAACTAATGAGCATGAAAGCAATAGCCTCTCTCTTGTCTCTGCACTGAATACTTAATACGTAGTAGGAAGGCACAAATGGATGCAAATTCACTCATTTCAGAGTAAGCTGGGAGCAGGAACCCTGAGACATTTGCAGCAGATCTCAGACAGGCTGCTGGATAACACAATCTGACTGCTAAACATGCTGTGGGTTAGACTAAGTGGAGATCCTGCCTGACAGTTCTATCAGGGTAGGCATTTGTGATCCATGCCTCATTTTACAGTGCATAAAAATGCTACTGTTTATAAGCAAGCAATGCATTAATTTTTAATATTTGGCAGAAATGTTAAAAAAAGTCAGGTTTTATTTCTAGGGAGAGGAAGGAAATAGGCTTGGGTTTTTGCTCTTTTCTGGGTCTGTTACTAGATTCCACGGTTTCCACTCTTGTAATATCAATGCAAATGGACTATGTCATGGAATGTATTGCTTTAACTTGATACTTAGATACTCAGTACCAGCCTGTGCTGCATCCCTGAGGAAAGACTGACTTACCAAACCAAGAACCACTGTGACAACAGCAGTGACAACATGTTTATCAAAATTATTAAAGTGAAAAAAAAATTTCACTATTCCTGTGTAATACAAATTTGGTGGATAACATTCTCTCTGTTGTAAAATTTGAGTGAAAAGCAATCTCAGAAATCCTTTATACAAGACAATGTAGCCAGCATTTTTAAGTTGAACTTAAAATAGGAGAGACAAGTAAAATGCAGAAAGCTAGGTACTTTTGGTAAAACAGAAATAAGTGCATTTTAAATCATATGTCCACCGGATTGAAAACTTTCTGAGCAACTATAATTTTATTTAAAGTCTGAGAGAAGATGTAATGAAGAACTATGAAAAAAACCCTGATGTCATACCATTGGTCTCTTGTGTTCATTTGCACCAACTGTGGGAAAAAAAACATACTTGCTGGAGGTTTTTAAATGGTAAAGGAGCTGCTGATTAACTCAAACTTACCAGATGCAGAAAAGACAACAAAAACTGAGAGCTGCTGTACATTCAACATTACAGCAAGGCCCCATCTTTGTTCAGCACATCACTCACAATGAGGATGGCTGGAGAAATCTAGAGAACAAACCTCTTCCGAATGCATAAGTCTGTTTAGTAATCTTCAATCTAGATAGTATTGGAAAAAAAAACCCTTTATGACAGATGTGGTTTTGTGCTACTGTAGGCAAGTCTAGAATTACAGGAACGCGCTTTTCAAGCTCTGTTTCTGAAATGAGCATATCCACCCTGTTGAATATAACTATTCAATTTAGTTGGTAATAGACAATGAAGAGCTTTCGTTGCTTTGGTTTTTTTGGATTTTTTTGTAATCATGGGTCTATTGTGACTGCTACAGAAGGTGTCCTTAGCGCCTGCTATCACTGCATGGCACAATTTCACCCTATCTCTTAGCAGGGGAGATGCCAACTCCCTTTAGCATTCACAGTGCAGAACAACTTATATTTCTTATTTCCAGCTAACTGGAAATAAAGAACAGTGTTCTTACAATAATAGTAACAATTTTAATAATTAAAATTTCTTACAATGTGTATATATAAGGAAGAAACTATGCATTTTCGTCTTCTCTGTGAATACTGTGGACTTTGGAAAGGAAGAAATAAGTGTGATAACGGTTGTCTTGTGGGTGGGGTTTTTTTGTTTGAGTAGGTATGAGGTTTTCATTTATCCCATCAGTCATTGTCATCTCCTTTCTAAATCTGAGAACCCAAGATACAGAAAAAATAAGACTATCCCCTATTTTTCATGACAAATTTGTAATCCCTAAAATCTAGTATCTCCCTATACTTCTTTAAAGAATATATTACATAACTGAAGATACAATTACTATTAAACTTGAGCTGTGAGTGCACAACATTTCCACAAACCAGAGCACAGGTTCCAAGTTGGACGTCAAGAGGAAAGAAGGTGAAGGAGGGAGGACCCACTAGTAATGTACGTGAGAAAAAAGGCTGCCTTCCACCTTTATAATTAAGCTTCATCCTTCCACCACCCACCTCTACCTCCTGGATTCTCTCTCCCTTACTCTTACAAGTCTGTACTTCACAGTTGGATGATGTTCATCCAACCAGATAATCATCATAGCTCACTTCAAACGGAACTATTCTATTCTATTCTATTCTATTCTATTCTATTCTATTCTATTCTATTCTATTCTATTCTCTCTCCTATCCCTTCCATTCCAGGCACACTGCTTCTGCGTTTTCCACTAAGCAGACCAAGGGCTTAGGAGAAAACTAGGAGCCATCCAAAAGTGGTGTGAAGACAGCCTAGAGGACAAGCCAGAGCCCCTCTGGAACATGGCATGAGAAGCACTGAGGGCACAGACCACTGGCAGAGTGGCTTAAGTTCCAGGGAATTCAGGAGTCACAGTAACAAGTGAAAAGCTTCGCCAGAGGCTTATAGCTGGGCTGAATGTTTACTAGGTCAACAAAAACATCCCCCACTGCCTGCCATGGTGCAACTGAGCTGTCAAAAAGCAGGTCTGTACCTCATAGACTAGAGGTATTACTGGTTTTCAACTTGAAAACTTGACATGTTTAACACCACCCAATAATTTTTTCCATCCTTTATTTATGACAATAGAATTATTGGATATTTTAGCTTGATTCACAGACTCCAAATTTCAGATGGCTACACAGCATTTCAAACTTCCATTTAAATTACTATTTTCTCATATACTTAAATCACTGAAGGGCATTGTTTTCCAACAAAAAGCAACTAGCAGCCTTGACTCTAAGCATTGCTATGGGCTCCTCTTATGACATTTAATTGATGATATAAAGGAAGGATTGATTTCAAGGGTCATGCCCAGAGATGCCCTAATTTGTTAACTTATCTTCTCATCTCTTACTCTCTTAGACATAATGTGACTACTGGGTGCACCCTTGGGCACGAAACGGGAGGCACACTGAGCATTTACAGTACTCCTGTGCCCCCTAGAGCATTACATTGAAGAGCCTGGAATTGACTGAGATTGCTAGGGATGTAATATAGCCTATAGATGTTTAAGACCGTGTAATGTAAGGTTGAGAATCTTATATGCAGTATTTTCAGCAAAATTTCCTGTCTGTTATGCCCCTCATATGTCCTTTAGCTGGAAGCTTTGTGTAAGAGCTTTTGGACTATTTATAGCAGTCGCACTTCGGTATTTATAAAACATCCTGTCTAGTGAAGGCTTCCATGGTCTGCTTTCATTCACTTCAGCTGATAGTGAAGGCTAGAGAATATCTGGGGCAGCGAGGTAGACCAGCAAACCAGGCAGTTTGTCTGTTAGGTTTGAGTTCCACATATTCCAAAAGACTGAAGCCGAATAGTAGTGCAGCCATTTAGGAAACAAACGTAGCAACACAGACTTGCAGTTAGTATAACCTGACATTTATGTCCACTGAGAGTCTTACATCCTGTTCCATAAATTCCAGAGGAACATGTTAACAGAAAGGAGGTATTTTCAGGCAACCCACAAAACAGATGTCCATAACTGCCATACGCAGAAAATAACTCTATAGTTCAAAATTCTGCACAGTATCAAAGCAGTGATGTTGAGATAAGCTCTTTATCAGTGATCAATTTCAAAATTAAAACACCTAAATTTAATTAAACAAAACATAAGCAAGACATAGCCAAATATGTCTAAAAAAAAAATAAGAAAAACAAAAGTTAAAAAGAAACCAGGAAATAACACTTCTACAGTAAGAAGAGGCTCTGGATCCATTTATCCAGCATCAGTAAAAGCAAAAATCTTCCTGATCTAAACCCAAACCAAAATGAACAACTGTTCCATTCTTTAGTTCCTTGAGGCTGTTCTAAAATCTATCCATACTATGTGACATTAAAAATTTTGCCTTACTTGCACACATACCTATGACAAGCCAGTGCTAACTGTGCTTTTTTTTTGTTGCTCCTTTTCAGTGTTTCTCATGTCTCATTTCAGCTTGTCTGAGAAATCTGTGTTCATCTCTTAGTTTCTACTAATCAGAGGCAATAATCATAGAATCTTTTGAGTTGTAAGGGACCCACAAGGATCATCGAGTCCTACACGCAAATGAATGTCCATAGAGAAAAAAAATGTACCCTTTTCAATCCAGTCTTCGCTTGTTTTTTCAGCAGAAAGAGAAGACAGAACACTGTTGTGTTCCAAACAGCAAAGCTTTTGTCATATTTAGGATGCTATCTGATAGGTGTAAGAACACAACACTTAGCCTTCTGTATCTGCATTAATTACCTGATCTTCTTTTTTATGTGGGTATTTATTAAAAAAAAAAAGAAACAGGAAAGAATAGAAATAAAGGAAAACCTCCACAAAATTTTTAAGACCTTTATTTTCAGGAGTTACATCCAAATTATTTCTCTGTTCTGTTTCACAATGACTTAAAACTGTCTGTCTAGCATGAGGATTGATAAACTTTTTCCCCCATAAACCACAGTTTATGGTAGTATTTACAGAGCCATAAAAATTTTGTTTTTGCCCACTCATTTCAAAAAGTACAAAGGCTACTTGTCTTTTAAGGGAGTGTATCCCAAGTTGTTTGTGGAATATTGCCATTCAGCCATTACCATCAAATTATGTTCCTGTGTGGAGCATGACTACCAAATAAAGACAGCTATTCAGTGCAGAGTGATGACATTGTACTCTGTGCTGTTTCAAATGGACCAGGTACTACCAGTATTTAATCAATTATATTAACAGTTGCTGATAAATGTGAAAGAGCGCAGTTGATATTGCACAATCAGAGAAACTGACAAAGTAATAAAAATAGTATTTGTGGAGAAATAGATTATTGTAGAACACGCTTCAGTCATGTTTTCTTCAGTACCAACAGGGAGTAATCTTGTACAAAGTTGTAAAGAAATTTAGGAGTAATTTTAAAGCTGCATGTAAAGCTCTGTTACCCTTGATCTCGATGCGTTTTAGGGGAAATGAAATGGTATTTATCAAGGATAACTCATTTGGTCAAGCCCTTTGGGCAGGAACCCCCACATGGGGCTCCTTTGCCCCCTGGGCTGGGACAAGGTCCTGCCCACAGCTGGGTACACCCATGGCTGGCCCGGTTGAGAGAGGTCCTTCAAGGCAGGAGTTTGTTCTCATAAAACTTGTTTCTCTGGAGTCCCGAAACACGGGAGAAGCTCACAAAGGCAGGCGTGGGTAATTAGCACAAGGACTTCTTCCCTGCCCCAGGCTATGCTGACAGCACTGGTGGCTGCATGGTTTTGTAACCATGTGCTGGTTTATATAATATGAAGAGCTGGGTAAGGTCAGAGGAAGCAACCTGAGTTACCCTTAGTCACTGCAGACCTCATCTTCAGGGATTTACTGGCTATCACTGGATTCTGACAAATGTGCCAGCTAGATATGCTATTATATTTTGACAATTTTAAAACCAGGAACCTAGCTCTGAGAAATTCCTTGAATTTGTTCAAATCTCAGTTGCAGCACTATCTTTTGGTGCAGTTTCTCTTTCAGAAAAATGCCCTATAATTCCCTTTGTTATCTAGTGAGACTGTGCAGTCTTGCAGGATCTGGATTGTTTACCAAACATCAAAATACCATTACCATATCCTACACTGAGGTATGGCAATTGCCTGTGTCCTTTCAGTCTTTCCAATTTAAGGTACTGCTAGGGTTTCAGCACAGTTTATCCTATATGTGGGATGGGAATTTTGGAAATTCAGAAAATGATATTTTACACCTCACCCTCAAAATACCATTGACTGTACAACTTTGTACTTAAATACCTAAATATCTTTAAATGTGTGACCAAGCTAAAGAGAGTTAAGTGTAAAGTCTCAACTGAATTTCAGCAATGTATGACTACATATCACCCTGGAAAATTCCTTCAAAACCTCTTCCTTTCTTGACTTCAGCATTTCTCCTTCATTTGTCCTACATCTGGGAACATGGGGATAAGAATGATTTTTTTGCTCTCTCTGTTTAGACTGATAGTCCTCACCTCAAAGGGTCTGTCTCAGTCTGACTGTACAATGTCTGGCAAAATGCACCCCCATAATCCATGATGTAAAAATTCCAGATGCCAAAATTAAAATGATCTCCAGTATTAATACTCAGCACTCTACTGCCCAAACGCAAAAGATAGTAATGTTACCCCTTAAGAACAACTAATCTCCAAAAGTAGGATTGTTCATGTATTTTGCATGATCACTGGAGTGGCCTGGTGTTAAAGACACTATGAATGCAACAGTATTTTAAATTTTCCTGTTCCTATTTAAATTCCTGTATTAAAACACAGCAAAGCCTGAAGTCAGAAAAAAACCTGAAGCGATCAATGGGGATGTGTTTAACTTTCCACTTGTGCTGCCCCTACTGTCGATTAAGGCTTATCTACTGTTTGGTGTTAGTTACTAAAAAAAAACTACCGACAAAAAAAGCAGAAGTTATGGAGCACATAGCGCCACATTCCAGTCAAATGTTTTAGCAAAGGCTGCTGTTATGAAAAGGATTTTCTAATAGGGGGAATAATGATCTTCAGATTCTAACCTCCTGGCACAGCCGTGAGATTTATCAGGAGGGGCATGTGACTAGTTAAGACACACAGCCCCAGCTTGAAGGAAACAGCTGCTCATTTCATGCTTTAGCACTTGGCAGCTGGACAAGGAAGGGTGATGTTTGTGTTGAATACCTCTGCAGAACCAAGTACAGTAAGTGATTTTCCCTGTTTTTGATTTTTTTCTCCTAAACTGTCACTATTCTTCATCCTAGACCTTTCATAAAAATACTTGAAAGGGTGAAGTGTATTTTTGAAACTTCATTGATAAGCAGTCATTCATGCTCAGATTGCCTGTATTTTTCTGACCTGTGATTAACAGCATTGGTTTTGGTCTTGCAGGAACAAGGCAGGTATGGTGTTTTGCCCTCATGCTAGCCAGGAAGGGAATATGGTGCTTATTACTCAGATGATGGAGTGGGGAGGCTGTTTATGATGACTGTAATTTCCTTTCTCTGTAGAGCTAGTCAATAGGTAGTGATGCAACTTGAGTATAGAGAAATTTCAGTGTTTGGATTAAAAGTACTAGTGTAAGGAAGGTACTCCCTCAAAACAGTGTGATCAATCTGAATAAGATTGCTTATGACTGGTTACTTTCTGGGGATGAGTGCAGAGATTTTTTTGAAAGGAAAAGGTAGAATCAGAGAAATGCAGGAAGATGGAAGATGTACTGATTAAGATACTATTATACTATTATACATTCTGAATAATAATGCATAATTAGATAGTGAAGATTGAAAAAATCCTGTCTAAGAAAAAGAGAAGGAGTCTCCTAAATACCTCCAAGTCCTTAATTCAATTTAATTTTGGGTACTTGCATGTTTTGTGGTTTTGCTTCATGAATGATTGATGTCCCTGTCTGATAAATTTTGACTCTTACAGTCTGAAGTTTTCTTTTAAAACTGGAGTATAGGATACATAAAAAGGAACTTTTGATCAATTATTTACATAGAGATGAATCAAGTTTCTTTGGAGGAAGATTTAGGAGGAACGGGAACAGATGAATGAGTGATGGATCTTGATATGTGATAAGAGTAAGGTGCTCTGGGGAATGTTAAAGAGGGGCAGAGGTGGAGAGCAGTGGGGTCCTGTTGAAGAAGGTCTCAGACTAAGCACTGACAGGTTGCATGCAGTCTCTCCTTTAAAGGTGGGGGGAATAAGCTTTTCAAAGACTTCTCACATAAGAAAGTGAAATATTATTTCTCCTTGAATACTTTTACTTTTCTTTGAAACCATAGTTTATGGTTTTGACAGTTAATTAGAAATTTTATAGGAAAATGTCAATCAGTTTCAGTTGTTCACTAAACGAAAAGTCTGTGTGGCTTCCTGCCTGTTTGTGTCTCCAAGGGTAGAGTGCCTTTGAACCAAGAAGTACTCTCAGCATACTGCAGCCCTCCCACAGGGATACTGTGGAACACCATGAATGGAGCAGGCCTACAGGTGCTGTGGTACCTGGCCTTGTGTCAGGAGCCCCCGGTCCCCCGGGCACCTTGACTACAGTGGGGCCCCTCCAGCCTGTCCACATCGCCATTCCACGTGAGGCAGGGAGAATGACTTTTCTCCTGTCACTTTTTATTCTGACCCCAGAATAAGTTTATTTTTCTTTAGAACTGCAGGAATTCTTCTTTTTGAGTCAGACTATGCCATAGTGTGTTTGTTTTCAGACACTGTATTTTTGCATTTTAATGAGGTCTCTCTGTTAAGCAAACTGTCCAGGACTGTTGAAGGACCATGTTTTAAACCTGAGTTAAACCCCAAATCCACCAGAAAATGGATGTGAGCTCAGTCCATACCCAGGGCAACTTCTTCTTCCCTGCTTCTCAACAACCACTGTGCCAGCATTGGTGCAGAAGGTTGATATAAATCCATATGGCTCTGCACCAGCTGGATGGTGAGCCAGCTCTACCTGCCTCTTGAGCAGCTGATTAATTCTCAGGCAGCCCTGGGAATTATGTGTAATAGAAAAGAGACAAAATGATGATTACAAAGTAACCATTAGATTACTGCACTACTGAGCTGGCCTTCAGGTAATAAAGTTTGAAAACATGTTGTTACAGTAGTAATTGAATTGTCTCAAAGAAATGTGATGGGAGAGCTCAGTTTTGTGCCTCTTTACTATTGGTTTTTAAGGTAATTTACTATCAAGGAGAATAACTCATCACTAGGATCTGCAAAATTTAAGAGAAAAAGCCCTGCTTTATTTAGAGATTCCAGCTGTCATTGCTGTATCTGATTCTGAATTAAATTCAATACTCATGACTAGACTTTTAAATTCTCTTTCTACAAAATGAAAAAAACTTGATCAACATCACAAGATTCCCAAAAGTGTAATTGTTTCAATCCTTATCACCAAGTCATTTTGGTAAGAATACTTAGTTAAACACAGCCAGTTACATTACTTTGAGAAATAAGTGCAGTCTTCAGGCTCTCCTCTCTTTTTGGCCTTTCTCATGAATTCTAACTGCAACATCTGTCACTGCAACACCACTGGGACACACATCGATTATGCACTCGAGCAGAAAACACAACCTCTGTACCATCCCCCTTTTATATTATTTTATAATATCCTGATCTCATAAAAACCAATGCTCAGCTTTTTGAATATACACCCCCATAAGGTTCATGTAAGTCAAGGTAGGTCTGCATAGGCATGAAGTACATTAATTAAATTTCAGCATTCTTCTCAAGTGCTCTGCCCTTGCATTTCCCCTTGATGCATCTCTAGAAATTCCAATATGTAACTGAAAGTTCATCCTGGAATTTTTTTATTACATTGTTCAGGAGATTGGGTAACAGTGGGGACATTGCTGTCTCTGTGCAGAAGCACAGTGCATACCCTTGTCACTGAGAACATCACAAGGTTCCTGTGAAATCTTTTCCCTTCTCTCTGAGGAAATTATCAGGGCAGCCTGGCAGTTCTCTGAATGGGTATATTTCTGCTCTGTATCAAAACATCTAGCTGAGGAGCAGCTGCAGTTGTGCTAGCCCCTCTCTCTTGTTGAAAATGCCATTGTACCAAGGAGCCACTCCCAGGATGTTCGTGAATAATGAGAGGAAACTACTTTTAAAAATACTGTAAGGGCACTTGTGTGGTTTTCTTTTTTTTCTAAGCTGTCCAGGCCTGACTACAATACATTTGTACAGGTGCTCTAAACAACTTGCACTGAGTGCTTTCTGTTATCATATTTATGGTATATTCACTTTTCACTGCTGAATTCGATAAATGTGTTTTCATGTTGGCCCTTTCTTACAAGTCAGAAATAGCAAGGTTTTATACCTAAGACTTTGAATCAAAAGTCCAAAACAAATTCTCAGGTCTTCTGGTTTTTTCTCTTCATTGCTTTTCTCTGTGTCTTTTCTATTCAATGTGAATAGCCAGTGCAGTAGTACTTTTTCACTAATAGGTTTTCTTATTGGTATAACATACCTAAAAACCACCTGACCACCAAATCAGAGGTATTGTGTCAGGTGGAGAACTTTTGTCTTGTAATGAATGTAAAAGATTATCAGCTACAAGCCCCAGCAACATCAACAAAACATATTTGGTGAGTACAGTTCAGCTACAAAGACTAGTCCTGCAAATACATAGGTATTTGCTGAGCTGAATTCATGAGAGAACCCATCAGAAAGCTCAGCTAACCTCTAAGTGTGTATGAGGTCAGGATCAACATGTGATGTGTGGAAATACCCAGAGAGCTGATGTTTACAGCTCAGCAGAAAATACAATTACCCCTGAGAACTACTCTGGTTGTTTTGGTGGCCATCTGCTGTCTCACTTCTCTTAATAACTGCTCCCCTTGATCACATTCAAATAAGTGAAATGGTTTGACTCTCTCTACAGAGTACTCTCCCACCTGTGATTTATGCATATGCTCCTTCCTAATGATCTGGAGTTTCTTGGGCAAGAGGAGTGGGCTTCAGCATCCTGAGACCCTGCCAAGCATAATAATACGTGCAAAATTAGTGAGACCTGAGCTATTCTTGCTCAGATACCTCATATATTTAGTTCCTGCAAAGAGAAAATAATTGTGTCATCTTAAAATAACACAAATTTAATTTTAGTCATTCAGAAGTATGTCTGCTTTGGACTACTACAAAAGTCATACCAAGCTTAATATACAGTAGTCGAGCTATGTATATTGGTAGTATATGTTGTATATATCAATACATTTCCACATACAACTCCTTCCACTACTGTTAAAACTGCGCGTCTTCTCAACCCCTTCTATAGAAACCTGCTCCACTCAGAGCAGTGATGGGCTTCTGTGAGGGGGTCTGGACTGCAGGTGTGTGCAGGAACAGGATCTCCGAGATAAACAAGGATTTTCCATTATTTTTTAAGTATATTTTGCTCCCCATGCTTGAAACAGCTTGAAGATTTTCAATGTAGAAGTCAGTCTTAGAGGCTAGAATTCAAGTAAGTCATACATGATATGGTCCAATATACTGAACATTGCTCTTATGGAGTACATTTGCATGCTTGCTAAACATGTTGATAAGGCTGCCTTTGACACATGACCAAAGGTTGCATATATTCTTTGTCATAATGCTGTGTTCTTGTTCATGTTCTTTAGAAAGATGTAACGTTTCTCCAGCTTAAACTCTGGTCTCAACAAATTGAATTTCCTTAATCTTAGGTAGCATGATTACAGATAGGCTTCTATTCATAACCCATAATTCACTTAGGTCTACCCAATCCATAATCTTGCTGCTGGTTTGTGTGCCACACATTAGTAAACTGCTTGTTTTGCAGCAACCCATTGTTTGAGCCCAGAGCTTGTGTGGAAATTTCTGGTGTTGCTAGTGGGAAGTAAAAAAACCCCCAGCTTATGCAAATACATAATTGATTACCAGTGGGGAAAATTACATCAGAAAAAGTTTGCTGAATTAGGCTTGAGTCAACTCACTGTCTGGATATATAGTGATTTTTGTCATCCATATCAGATTAGCCATGACATTCCAGCCTTATCACACTGTTCATGAAATAGCTTCCTTAAAAGACTAATAATAATCCCTCTGCTGAAGATGTCTTGCCTGCTTTAGCTTGCTTACTCATGTTCTGCTTTGCTGAATTCATGAGCACATACTTCCTGGAACAGCTGCCACCCTTCCTAAAACTCTTGGTTTCCAGGCCCTGCCCTAATGACTCTCTGTATATTTTTATCTTGAGTAGGAATTGGGGCAGGAACTAGAATTCACATTTTTTCCCCTCTTCTTGAGTGAGTGCTCTTCCCTTCAAATTACACAGTCATGCTCTTGCTTGGTTGCTTCCTGCAGACCAAACACACTTCATTATTTCATGTAGTATGGAATTACACTGAAGTTCTAAAGATGGTAAATCTCCTCCGTAGTCTCAACCAAGACAGTGTTAGATCTGCAATCCTTACATTAATTGGAAGAGTTGATCCTGTACTTCTCATAGCTTTAACGAGTGTTCAGAGCTCTTGGAAAAAGAATTTGGGCATCATGACTGCACCTATGTAGTATGGGATTGACGTGCCATGTGTGACTAAAGGATGCTTAACACAGGCAAGGCAGAGGACTTTTGTGTGTACAGATCCCAAAAGGATTTAGGAGTGATCTAAGTAGGAGCTTCTTGATGTTACTGATTCAGACTTTAACATCAAAAGTGCAGAAAGAGGGTACAAGGTCTAGACAGTCACCTTATGGGGTGAGAAGGTGAGAAGTGAGAGACCAGGCTGAGAAACATACTCCTGAAGTCAGGCTGTAGAAGTAAAAGGGAGTCAGGATTTGGGCTCCTAATCCTTCTTTTGGATCTAGTTCTCAGCTCATATTGCAGAACTAAAATAAGAGACGTGGTTTTCAAATCAATGTATCTTAAGCAAAGACCCTTTTGCAATTTTTTTCGTGTCTGTGTTTCAAAATCTTTTCCTTTTTGAATTCTTGAACAGATTTAATGATATTGAATTAGAAACTGGGGTAAAATTTGAGTTGAGCATGGTTATCTGGTATACTAGTGCTTATAGAAATATAATTTACTCCTGTAAGTAAGCTTGAAAAGGACTGAGCTGTTTTGAAAACCTGACTGCAACTGCAGCCAGTCTTTCAATGCTAAACACTGGGGAAAGAAAACAAGTCCCTAAGCCTCTAAATCAGCTTTTAAATCAAGTTCTTTCCAACCCCTTCACCCTTTATTTTCTTCCCCTTATTTAACCACATTTTTCACTTGATATTAGTTTTACTACATAGCCACAGGGGTTTTTTGTTTTTTTTTTTTTTTACAATTTACTGGAGTTTAGCAGATTTGTAAAGAAATCTGATAGGGTCCTTAAATTCGATAATTACATGCTAGGGAGTAAGGAGTTATGGGGTGTCCTCTATAAATCCAAAACAAACAGGTTTGGATGAATTTAATAAGAGTCTTTCAAGTTGCTTGGGATGGTCTGAAATGTCCACTGTAAAGCTGTTATACTACCAATTAACTGACAGGGTTTTATCTATAAAGCCAAAAATGTGCTGGGTACAGTATGTGATTCTCAGCTGTTACAGCTACAGCAACTGCTCTTGTTGCTTTTCAAATAATGGTGAATCTTCAGCATACATGAGCTTTAAAGAATTACAGTGTTGTATCTTAAGACATAAGCTTTGCAAATTTAACCAATGGGTTTTGATAAGGTTTGTTTTTCTGAAGTCCTGTGGTAGTAATATGTTCTGTGGCTGTAGAAGTGAGATATTTGTGTACCTGCAATCCTGTGTTAAATATTCTTTCATACAATAAATACATAACTGCCAAAATAATATTAGCAAAATAAAGATCAAAGTTGCTTGTTTGAAGTATTATTTATTAAAGCAGGAACTGTAAGATACTTTTCCTCTTTTTTCTTTGAGATTTTTTTTTTACTTTGCTCCTTCCCCTTTTTCAAGTTGTCTTGCTGTTCTGTATATTTTTATATATAGCACACTCTTACACTATTCTCTTTTTAAACAAGGCATTTAACTTGTTGGCTCCAAGCTGTCTTATTGTTAAGAAGGTATGTGGTTATTAATAAAACTCACTCTGGTCCAAGAGCTTGGATATAGGAATTTAGGAACTGTGGTGACACTGTTCTCATATCCTGTACTCTGTAGATGTCTTGTATCATACACACTTTTAGAGGTTTGCTGTGTCTTCATGCTCGTACTAACCAGCGCATGTTTCTTAGTAGATTGCTTGGTGAGGAAACAAAGTTTAGTCAGATCACTGATGGTTGCTTTGTTACCTCTGAAAAAAAAATACAAAATCTAGTCAGTCACACTAAAACCAGCTCATAATCTCTTTATTGCTCTTCTCTGTTGGAGGGTTAGTATTTCAAAAAACTCTGAACTGGCCCAAGAAGCACTGTATATCTCTGTTTAAAATATTCCCTTTGCATCATTAAGAAATCCGAAACTGCCATTGTTTCACCCATCTTCCCAAGGGAAACGCAGAAATAATAACTAGAGGTAAGAACCTGCTTACGTATTTTGATGTCCAGCATCTGCTGACGGCATTCCAAAAAAGAAAGATACTGGATGTCTCCTGACATCCGGGCTGTGTTTTCACTCTACCACCTTCTTGCAGGCCTGCTTGCCTGTGAGTCGTGAGGCAACTGGCCACTTCCCCAGCTGCAAAACCGAAGCAGCACCCAAGCCAGGCACCCCTGCTTGGTGTGAGTGTGCAGGAGACTGCAATTTGCATGAGCTCCAAGGGTCACGCAGCAGGTCTGTCTGCACCATGCGTGTCTGTCACTGTTTCCCAGTGTGCCAGTGGAATTTGCATTCTCTCCCTAAAGAACTCTCAAATGAATGGGCAGCTGCCACCAGGGACTGAGAGGAGTTGCTGGCCAGCAACTGGTCCAGCCTCCCTCCTAGTGTGGGACCTATTAACAGGTCTGTGGGGAAATAGCAGTAACATGTGAACCATTTTCTACATTCATCAAAGCGAAAACAAAGGATTACCCGATAACAAACGCACCGTAACAGCCAAAGGAGCAAAAGCAGCCAAAGCTCTGTCCTGCCCTCTGTCCTTTTAACTGTCTTGCTCCATCTCAGCCATCCAGTTTCCCATTACTTCAGTCTCTGAAAACCTCTTCCTGCCTTTATTGTTTTGCCAGTTGCTGCCTTCAATTTACTGCACTGATAAGTACTTCCCAGGCTGTAAATATGTGGTCGAGACATTTCTGAAGCCAATCTAGGTTTAGATTGTAGTCACAGAAGGAAGGGTCAGCAGCCAAACTGCTCTCACCACACAGGGAGGCCACTCCTCACACTAGGGTAGGTATAGATTGTGAATTCATGGGGAGACATGTGAAGGAATATAGGGGTTAACAGGACTGAAGAAGAAAAAATGAACCCTTTTTCACAAGGTGATACCTTTGCTTTTAGTAGATGTCAAGTAATTGCAGTTGTTCTTCAGTTTAGGAAAGGTCAGAAACCAGAAAGAGTGAGAAATCAAATATGATCATCATTGCTGGAAATAATAGCAGGTAAGTAGGAGGTGTTGAATTCTCCCTGACTGCAGGTAATGATTTTGTCTTACCTTGATGAAATATAGCTGCAGAGATGGCCAGTGGAAGAGGGAGAGTATCTTAAAATTTTCCTTTTTGGCACACTTAGCTATAGTCTGTTCTGTTTGGGTGACCAGCACAAGCCTGTAGACCTTGGTGGGCTTGAGAAGCTCCACATGTGTCTGCAATTCCTGTGGCATCATTACAAAAGGTGGCACAGATATTTGCAGTGTAGAGCCCAGAAAGTACTGTTCATGAGCAGTTAGTCTATAGTGCGAAATAACTGGAATTTACAGAATGAGATGGAGTGAAAAAGTTTCTTCCAAGGGAAAAATTGATTTGGAAGTTATGCATTTATTAGACAAGAACTTGATACCCTACTTACTGAATTTTAATACAAGTTAAATGCTTTTATGACTCCTCTTTGCCTTAAAAGAGATTGAAAAGTTGTGTGAAACTGAAAGCAGTGCTGACTTCTAAAACTGTCATAACTCTTGGAATATTTAACAGCTTGAAAGAAGTCGCTTCCCAGGGACTATACTGCTGCTGAAAATTTTAAAAATAAGACATAGCAACCTTTGTGGTAGATCTTCAAGCTGAACACATGAGAAAGTCTAGGCAGATAGGGCCTGGGATTTCTCAGTAATCTAGTTAATAAATAAGTGTGATTTTTCTGGCTTATCATTAGGAGAATATAGGTGGCTAAGGTAAACAATAATAAACTATTAAAATATTTTGTAACAGTTATATGGTAATAAATATTCTGGGGGTTTGTCTTTCAGAACTGAAGGGTTGATTACTTCCCCAGATGTTTGGGTTTTTTTAAATAACTAAAAGAATTGTTTTTTACTTGGGCTGAACCAGCCTCATTATAGGCATGTAATGGTGTAAGCAGTTGTGAATACATGCTGATAAGGTGTATTTTAACTCTGATTTGACTAGGCTAACAAAGCAGACTTACTCTTGAAAGATTCTCTATGCAAGTCTGTGAATAGCAGAGGTGATTGCCAAGAGTTTCTCAGATGGCTTACAGGCAGTAGTATAACTTGTAGGAGGTATTGATGGTGTCTTGCTTGGCTTCTGAGAAAAGATCAAGTTTAGAGTAGGTGAAGTTCTTACTGCTGTTGCTGTCCTCTCCCTCGGTGCTGGAGATCTCTTATGAGTCTGACGCACAAAGATTGTCAGAAGAGCTGCATCCTCTGGTGTCACACGTGTTAATCAAGTGTCTCATTTTGGTAATTGGATTTTACTTTACTGGGAATAGCAAAATAATTTTTGTTACAAATCTACTGAGAAGTATGTTTGAGAGTTTTCCTTCTTTTGAAAACAAACTTAAGTCTTCTTAGCTCTCTTTTTAACCTGATGCATTCTGGGCAACTGTACTTCCTTGACTCACGGGAGGTGGAAGATGTCTTCAGCATGATATATGGAACAAACCAAGGATGTCTGTTCAGATTTTACTGCCATTTATTAGCTGGAGTTAAAATTACAGAGGCAAATACCAACCAAGTAAATACAGGAAACAAATACGAAGTGGATGGGACAAACCTTAAGTATGGTAGATAACCAGTTGCATAAAATGCTAGTACTGCAATTGGGAATGAAAGCTCTGTTGTTTTTACAGATCCAGTTATTAAACTGTCTATTATTTTAGGCAAATTATAAGGGAGAAAACCCGGGGCTGATGGCAGTAGAGGTGTTATGTTGTCTCTGAAATCATCTTGGTTATGTTTCACAGAAGGAATGTTAACAAAATGCTATCTAAGCAGCTCAGGCCTTAATCAAGTGACTTTCTGATTACTGAAAGTATTTGATTGTGTGACTGTCCATTGGCATTCTTCATGATTTCTGTAAGCTTATCTTTTATGTTAGGTCAGCGTGTATTGTACTCCACATGCTAATTTATGAACTTGTACAAGAGACCATGTGGCTCTGAACTAACAGTTGGGTAGCCCATATGAGTGGGTCCATATATCTATCCACTTTGTCTCTTTACCTGTGGCCCTATTAATTTAACCTCTGTTCCCATAGAAGAGTAGATGTCTAGGGCTTGAAATGGCTTATTCTGGGTTAATTGGGTGACACATGAAAGTAAGTATTAAGCTTAGTGGAACCTTCTCTCAAAATTAAGCATAATAAAATCTATTTTGAGAATTTGTAATTTGAATACTTTTGTCCTAATGCATGAATGTCCATCCCTTAGAGCCTACACTGGATGTAAATAGCAAGGTTTTGGCAGCAGGGAGTCTGCAGGCATGGCCTCTGTGGGAGGAGGCCAGGGGATGCCCTGTGTCAGACACAGCCACTTCCAGCTGGCTTTGCAAGGCACCCCATGCAGCTGAACCCCTCAGCCAATTTGGTGGCATCTCGGGAAAAACATGTTTAAGAAAAGGTAGAAAATTCTGAGGACGGGGAGACAGAGAGGGAAGGAGGGAATGGATAGGGGGAGAGAAGAAGAGAGGGAATAGTAAGGTCAGATGACAAGAAGGTGCTCTGTGGCAGAGCAGGTGCTTCCCTGAAGAGCCTCCGGCCCATTGGTAAGTTCATGGAAGAGGAAGTGCACCTCTGAAGGGACTGTGGCCCACAGAGAACCCATGCTGGAGCATAGGACAAGAGTGAGAAGGGAGCAGCAGTGGAGAGAAACTGCTGAGTACCGACCCTGACCTTGTGAACTGCTGGTTGTCTCACCAAAGGATTTGCTTGAGCCACCCACCTGCAGCATAAGCTTATCCATCCCCCTGCCCTATCATCTTTTCAAACACAGACATCCCACTCTTGTCAAGTGTCTTTTGAAGTTTGCCTCTGATCCAAAAAAAACCAAAAAGAATTAATCAAAGCAATAGGGTGCAGAGAGTTGCTGAGGTTTGTTGTGTAACTAAGATCTGAAGGTGTGCAGCAAAGGTGAATGAGTACTGGGAAGTCAGATGATCGCAAGATTCCCATATTTCATTTTAATTCCTCTCCTGCCCACAGCAAGACTTGTGTATTGCGTTTATGGAGCAGTGCCACAATCTCTCCCTTGTTCTGTGTCCTTGCTGCACACAACAAACGTCAGTGGTAAGCCAGATGTGCCATCCTGCAGCCAGCTGCATGTGATGGCTGAGGTCGTGGGCTGGACAGAATCATTAGGCTGCCTGACAGCCCAGCATCTCTCTAGCACAGCTCCTGCCCGCGTCAGACGCTGGAGAAACCTGACCCCCTTGTCGCTTGCTCAGAGTTTTCTAGAAATAGAGGTGTGTGTACTGTAATAAATAAACTGGTACTAACCAGCTACAAGAAATACCTAACTGCTAGGAGAGAGCAAACTCCAGGAACCACACAGCAGGCAACCCAAGATCTGTGCTGACTTCAGCCCAAACAGATCTCTTGATTGCACCTGTGTAGGCAAAGGTGCAGTCTCAGCTGGGACGCTTATTATGGTAATTACACTAATATATGTGGAGACTAATAACAGGAAAGGGTCTTAATGTGAGAGCCTCCACTACATCTACAGGGTAGCACATAACCTCTGTCCTGAAGAGCTTGCCCGGGGTATGATTAAGACAGAATAATGGAAAAAGGTGTAGCAAGGGAAGGTACCCTTAAACCTTCCCATGAGACTCATGATTTCTTCTCAACTTCTTTTTCTGCATACAGCTACTGATTGGATTTCCCTGTTGAGCTGCTCCCACTTAGCACTCCTCCAGCTGCCAGGTGGAAGATGTTTAATGGAGGCATTCACTGGTGTGTTGTGTAGGCTTTAAGGACGAAGGATGAGGGGAGGTCTGGCTTACTTAAAGCCCCAAGAATGTCCTAATCTTGTAAAGAATATGAGTCTTTTGTGTGCAGGCCTTTGGAAAGTTTATGGATAAACTGAGACCCACAGAGGTGCCTCTGTATCAAGGTGGGGCTCTTTGCATGTGCCTCTATTTATTGTCTTAAGTAGAAGGAAAATAGCCCACTTTTAATAAATGTGGGAAATGCTATACGTACCTTTACTTTGGCCCAGCTAAAAAGTGGCTTGAATTTAATTTAGCTGAATAAATATTACCCTGTATGTCAAATTTAAGCCTATTTAAAAGTGACTTAGTGGTTTAACTTGCACCTGTAACTGATATAATTTGCCTGAAATCCACCTGAGAGTGCCCACACAGGGATTTGTATAGGCTTGGCATTTTAATATTATTTAAACTGCTGTACATTGTGGGTGTGGACCTCCCCTTAGCTGCCTCCGGCAGAAGTGAGGTCTTTTGGTTTTGCTAGTGACAGTAGCCAACATTTAAACCTTGGCTTCATGCTGCCCACTCTGTTCACACCATTTGGTGCTTTTGCATTAGGCCACAAGTTTGCTGGCAGGGTATCCTGTTTCTTCTAAAAACTAATGCATTACGTGTGGCCAATCTGTCTCAAGACCTCACAGCCTACATACTAGTTTTAAGTAATCTATCAAGACAGTAGCACCATCTCAAGACTTCCAAGATGCTGAACACAAAATGCAACTACACTGCACAAAAGTACAATGGAAACCCTCCTGCTCAAATGAACTGTGTGCATGTAGCAGTTTGGCTGATGACAGGACTTGGAAGGAACTCTATATTTTGTAGTTCAGTCCATGGCAAGCTTCTAACCTCTGAGCACATCACTGCTTTCCCCCTAGGGAGGAAGTGCACATCCCATGATAGAAATATTTCATAAAATAAAGCATGACATGCCTGACACTATGACCTGGTTCGTAGGGATATCATGGTTGTTTCTATTGCCTAAATGAAGGAGAAAAAGCTGTTGGCTTTGAGTGAGTGCTAAGGTCTATGTTGGTGGTATTGCTGCTGTTGCAGTCTTCACCTATTCCTGATTATCCCCTGAAATCCTTTCCCACCATGTGCTCGGTCATCAGCAAGACTTGCAGGGGAGACTGTAATTCCAAGTGGTCTGATAAAGAAATGAGAATGGGTGGCTGTGGAGGACTGTGTTCCTCTCATGTCCTTAGTAGCCTATGTTAATCACAGTAAACCCAATAGGATTTATAATTCCATTATAAGGCAAAAAATTATTTTTTAGTTTCATTATAGTGGGCAATCATTCCCTGAAACAGCTGGAGGGCAATAAGGTGTTTCAGTGTCACACTGAAAAGGAGCTGGGGGCAGAGATTCTCAAAGTTGCCTTTTTTTGGAAGCCCAACTGCACTTTTGACAATCAATTTTTTACTAATATCCACATATATAAAAAATATTTGAAATGTAGAAACACTCTGCTACGATTCTATTTTATTTTTAATTTTGTGTCTTTCTTGCACTAAACAGTTGACAGAATATAGTTTATTTAATTTATGTAGATGAAATTTAGAGTTTTGTTTTACTCGACCATCTCTACAGGTGCTGGTGTGTGGTTGGACACCAGTGTGGCATGGTCATAGACAAGTCCTTTATTGTTTTAGTAGAAAAGCAATGCTTAATCACATAAGTAATGATGTAATGGTTGTGGGTTTTGGAGTCTGCAGTCAAGAGATGTGATATCAGGTTTTGGCTCAGACTCAGCCAGTTCTTCTCTTGGTGGAAATGCTTTGTTCTTCTTTAAGAAGTATTATTATAATTATGCTCTGAGCTTTAGAGGTCAGATAGGCTGTTTGGGAGGACAGCACTCTAATGTCAGGATCCAGGTGTCTGCTCCTTGAGTAGTTGTTGTAAAATTGAAGAAAACCCCAAAACCTTCAATTTTACCCAGGCCATTATTTGTTAATTACCATGTGGCTGCCTTTATAGTCTTGTCAGTAGAAGACAAAGATGGCATTCTCCTATGCTATATTTTACAGAGGATGGTAATACCAACAAAAGCTAAAAGGCAGATCAAAGCTCTTCCACTCCTACATTTCATGCTTAGCAATTTTCTAGGGTTAGACAGAAAATGTGATAACTCTTCCCCATTTAATTTTTTGAAGAGCTGATTAAAAAGTATTTTGAAATGGCAAATTATTTTTTTATCCTCTTGAAAGAAACCTAAGTCAGAGGAATCTGGAAGAGCTAGATAGCTGGCTTTGTGAAAATTACATTAGTTATTTAAGCACTTAGAGAAGCATTTGGGTATGGTCAAAAAGGAAAAACATGCCCCAAGTTGGAGTCTAGCAAAAATTAAGTGTACAAAGTTGTTATCTTGAAAAACACTGCACAGCTGCTCATTAACTCTGAAAGCAAACCAGGCAAATGCTCTGCTTAATTTTTTTTTTTTCTCTTTAAATACATAAGCTGTCTTGGGAAGAAAGACTGACCCTAGGGTAGCCATGGTTCATGTGGCCTGACCAGCAGGTTGGAGAGCCACGCATTTCTCTGCGTTCCCTTGT
This sequence comes from Picathartes gymnocephalus, assembly GCA_013390045.1. Classification (NCBI taxonomy): domain Eukaryota; kingdom Metazoa; phylum Chordata; class Aves; order Passeriformes; family Picathartidae; genus Picathartes; species Picathartes gymnocephalus. Next base: position 345,706 of record WEKY01046495.1, on the reverse strand, counting down.
CCACTTCACACAATTTTGGATTTTGGTGGTAACCCAACTGTAGCAGGAAGGGCTAAGGCTGCCCAGTCCAGCCCCAGAGCCGACCCTTAGGACACCACCTGCAACACAGGCTTGAAGCCAAGGACCACTGTGCAGTGTGAGGTCTGTTATATTGTGGGTTTGAAAAGTTTGGTATTTGTGGGTGAATTAAAGCAGGTATATAGTTCATCTGTGCTTTGCATGACCAGCATTAAGAAGTTGATGTTATGGGCAATGAGTTCTGAAGATTAATTTCCCAAATTCCCATATTGTTTCACTTCAAGGACTCTTTGAGTTCTATTCTTGGCTTTTGTTTTCTAGAGAACTTGCTGGATGTACTTGTTTGTCACTTTTTCAAACACTTGATGTGATCAGGCAGTACTGGGGCTTAGTCACAGATAAAAAATAAAATACTGATTTCTCCTCTTCTTTAAATATAACCTGTAAAATTACTTCTGAAAACTTGTAACAGAGTATTCTGTGCATCTTCAGGTAAATGGATATTTGATATTTAAATGCATAGCAGATGCATAATAAAATTCAAAAGATTCTGTATGTCTTAACTCACTGTGACTGCCCAGCTACTGTGGGAAGATTTATTTTCTTTTAAAAAGCTGATCTTAAGGTCCTTTGAAAAATTGCCTCCTACTTTATTGTTTGCTATGAACTTCATTAAACACTTTATGTGGTCTGTGCCAATTAAGACCATTAGCATTATCATGAACCAGTAACCTCAGGGGAAAAAAATGTTTATGCTTAAAAACATAAAAGCAGGGTTATTAACAAAAAGTGACTTATCAAGTATAAATAGAATGACTTGAACAAAATGTGTGTCATTGAACACGCAGGCCCTCATTTACCATCTGGTTTCTGTTTCATGACCCTAGCTATGGATTTATTTTGTGTTAGTGGACAAACAATTGGACAATGCTTAGAAACACGAGCTGGAATTTAGGGAAAGCTTATGGCAATCTTTCACTTGCTCTGTATCATGTGGGGAAAAACGCAGTTTATAGAAAAGATGAGTTGAACTGTAAGCATTGCATCTTGATAATTCTTCTATATAGTCATATAATTATGATTTCTTTTACTTTCTTCAGATTTTCATTGAAGTCCAGTTAAGAATGCAACCAACAAAATAAAGTGAAAAAGCTGGACATTTGAAGAAGCATCCTTCTACTTGGTGAAAATGTCTCTTATTTTTTGACAACGATTAAAAGACAATGGGGTCAAACGCTCTTGGGAAGGCTGCAACATTAGATGAGCTTTTGAACACTTGTATTGAAATGTTTGGTATGCTCTTTCAATTTTTTATTTTGTTGTTATTGAAATTAATCTTTTAATATAAGTCCTGCTGCTCTCTGGTTTAGCTAGTCTTTCTCTTGGCTAAGAGCATTTCTGTTCTGTAAAATTTTCCATGTTTCAATTTGGCCCAGAATCATGCAAGCCAGAATTTTAATCACATGCGTACTGTATTAAATTTTCTTAATACAGATAATGCACAATTGTGTGGTTTTAAAATGCTGGCCCTTACCAAGAGAAATGTTTAGATGACTTATTCAAGGAGTTATTTCTGGCATTGATCTTTGTCTTGAGTGGTTACACAGCTGTGGTTTTGACCAGTCATTTTTTAAAGGTTTTCCAAATCATCATGCAATAATTGACAAGTATATGACCTAAGGCTCATGTAATCTTTTTACTCTTATTAAAATGTGATGTACCAGGTCTGAGGGAAAGAAGTGATGAAAAAGACCTTTATCCATAACACCATTAATCATGACATATATCACGTTGCAGTCAAATGAGTTCATGGATGGGCTTAAAAGTTTCCAAATGGGGCTTTGATTCACAAAGCTACATTTAGGTTCTCTGGAGATGCAGGACAGCTTTTGATTAGAATGAAGTACTAATTTTTTTTCTGTGTGGAGAGAAACAAGTATCTAAAGGTGAGAGAGATTGAACAACTGAAGGATGGACACACTTTGCTACCAGCTGCAGTGAATCCCAGACATCCATTTCTGTAGGCCACCATCAAACTTGTGGTTCTAGAACTTAAAGTATTAGCAGAGCCCATGCACTTGTTTTCTATTGGAAATAGTGTCTCTTCTTGTACACACACTCTCTTGACAAGCAGAGTCCGTATGTGGCTCGCATTTCATGCATCGTATCATCTACTCTGTTCTAAAAAGGTGACAGAGAATCATCTAACATTGCAGATGTTGGAGAAGGCTGATGGTCAGCCAGCCTGCCAGGGAATAACTCTGTAGTTTCAGCAGCTACACTGCAAAGATATGAGGGTCTCTGTTAGGCAGCTGGAGATGCAACCTTGGGCACAGATGTGAGGTGCTGCTTTAACACTGAATTCCTTGAAGCAGATCCATTTTTTAAATAATTTAACTGCTAACTTAAAGCTATAAAGCTGCAATAAAATAAATATTGGAAGTCGTTGTACATAAATCATCTTCCAACCCTCTTGGTGGGCTAATTTTGGATTTGTCCCTTAGATTACTGGCATGGTCCTTACATAAAGTTTAGCACAGTGCTGCCCATGCTCTATTTTTTTTCAGCTATGGCTCATTATCTGCACTGCTTTGGGTTTTTTTCATCTGTTTAAATAACTGTCACTGCATTCTAGCAATAGTTACTGTTCAAGGGGTATTTTTGCACTCTGGTGTTCTTTCCTACCTCTTTGTTAGATAATGAGCCAACATTTCCACTTTTGATCCTTTCTGTCTGACTGTGCTTGAAGAATAAAAGCTCCTCTCTGTTACGATGCAATTAATGGGGTTAACTCATTGTTTCTCTCTTGCAGATGACAGAGGAAACCCATGCTCCAGCCATTTGCCAAGAACCTTTCTTTTAATGCATCGATGGTATCTGCCTTCCACAGAGCTGGCTGGCAAGCTTCTGTCCACATATCCTTTCACAAAGTGCTGCAAATTGGCATTACAGTGTCAAAAGCAGATTGTTTTTCTGACTGGTTGTAAAAATGTGCCAATTAATTAGTGATAAACAAGGTTTAGAGGTGAATTTTTCTTCAACCTGAAAGGTGGAAGTTTGTGAGCTTCTTTATGCTCACATAAAGACTTTGTGGGCTTTCTCCACATGTACAAGAATACTGACTTTGCATCAACCTTGAATAACTGCAAATATGAGGCCAAGATAATTTTTCAAGTGTATCACAGCAGGTTGGCCTTTGAGTAGTATGAATCGTCATCACCAATATGTCATTTATACCTGTAATTCAGTAATCATAACTATTATCATATTTGGTTAGCCAGAGCTGGCAAGAAGCCTTTCAGCAGAATATTCAGAATTGTAGAATAGAGGCATTTTTGACAGGGGGAAAAAAGTGGCAACTAGGAAATAGTCTTTGTTCCCTGTGATGTTGTGAAAGTGAATAAAATATCAGAGGTGTAATGTGGTTATCTCTAGAAGAAAAGTTTGATACTCTTTCAATTCAGCTGGTGTAATATCAGTCTCCAGTGAATAAAAACAACGTTGCTGAATCAAGGCACACAAAGATTTCTTTAGCTGACGTACTTACAGAGATGCCGATGGGGAGAACTGCAATGAATTCAGATTGAAAATCTGCTACTTCATGAGGTAAACGCTCTTCTGGTCCTCTAGCATTTCAGTTTTATTGTTTTGTTAATACTACCTATGTAATTTTGTTTGTTTGGGTCTTTTTTACTTGGTCTCCATTCCACAGTGAAGAGTGAATTTCTGTGTGTTCAAAAGAATTCAATTGAGCCATCCAGCTTTTGAGACACTTAACTGCATCGAGCTGAAGTATAGACTGAAAACTTGTGTTATGATTTGTCTGACTCATGAGTGTTATGATTTATCAGCCTCTCAGAGGGAGACAAGTTCAGTGCCACACAGAGGAGAGACACATTTTGCTTCCACGTGTAACTTAGTGTGGGAGAGGAAGATTGTCTCCCGGCTGTAGACTTCAGTTCATGCAATCCCTACATAATTTATGGTGACAGGAGTGTGTTAGTGATGCCAAAGTGGTTACAGGTTGGGTGTCTTCCAAACCTTGCACCAACTGCTCTGACCCTGTTTCCATGGGAAAGCTTTCATGTGTTGGGCTGTTCTTATGTAGGAGCATTTCCCTGTGAAAGAGAAAGCATGAATTTTTAAGTAATCATGATATAACCTGCTTCACTCAAACAAATGTTTTTTCCTCCTTCCTCTGGATGAAGTCACATCACTGAGAAGAAGGGTGAGGAGGGTTACTGAAGGCAGGGCTGATAAAGCCTTTTCCACTGCCCCCTTACATAGAGAAGGAGACTTACATGGTTTACATGTAAGCTTATGTGGCTTACATCTGCTTCACACGGTTATCCTGGCTGAACTGTCACACAAATTCACATTTGCATTTTCATTGAAAATCTTTTCTGAGCAGACAAAGTTGTCTCGCTTGGACAGGGACTAAGTGCAAGTGTTATTTGGGTGTCCTGGCAGCCCGAGTCAGGACACTGTGTGTGTGCCTTCTGTGAGTGACACCTGAGATACCACTTTAATTTTGTAATTCAATAGAACACTGCTTTGTTGTGAGTTAAGCAAACAAAATTAAAAGACAAAGTGGCTTTTCCACTTCAGTGTCACAAATAATTACAGAAGCAACAGGCTGAGGTAGTTCAATCTCTCTGTCTAAAGAACAGTGGATCTGAAATAAGTCCTATTAAAAAAAGTATGTAAAATATATGCAGCCACTGAATGTTATACCTGAGTCTCTGGGCATCTCTTAACTGCTGTGTGTGGATTTCAGATACTGGATTTTGGAATTTCCTGCAGAGTTTAACTTGGATCTTGGACTGATTCGTTTGACTGAAGAGTTTCAAGAAGTAGCCAGCCAGCTCGGATATGAGGATCACATCCATCTTATTGATATCTCCAGCATGTAAGGATGCCACGAGCTGCAACATCTTTGTGTCTGGAATAGCAGAATTCTAGTTCTGTACAACATATAAAAATATTAAGGTTCATCTTGACCTTGTGGGAGCAAAAAAAACGCTTGCAAAATTGTCTTTAAATTTGAAGTTACTAAAAATATGGGGTTATAGCTACAGAGTAAAGAGAATATTCCTATCTGTAAGTTTTTTGCATAAACAGGAAATAAATTATTTTTCTGGCAAAACAAGTGCCAATTAAGTGATTAGTATTACTTCTTTTTCTGTAAGTTTTCATACAGATTAACAAGCAACGTAGTGGCTGGCATGCTGTGTAAATCTTAGATCTTCTCAGGGAAGCTTTCTTGTCCTCTCATCAGTAATCTGTTAGTTTTTTGTAATATTTTCTATTATTTAACTGGAGAACTCTTAGCATTCACATATGTAGTTGCATTGCATCAAAATGATTACAAGTACTATTTCCTTGACAAGCTGAAATGAAAGTTACCTTTCAAACATCACCAGACATGCTTTTGCATCTCATCAGTTGGATGTTATTGTAGATTTTCTTTTAAAATATGGCATATGCACAGTATTTGGCCGTTTCTGTTGTTCCATTACTTCAGGGGCCTGTGGACTTACAAAGGAAAAATTAATCCTTGATGTTATTCACTTTTATTCTGTATCAGAATTCATTGTGAACTGTTCTCATAATTCCAAAGCATCTTTAATTATGGCTCCCTGTATCATGGAGAAGAATATGTGGTCCTTTTGTTGTGATAGAAACCTGCTATTATTTATCACTTGGAGTAGTGCATCCAAGACTCCTATCTTCTGTCACACTCTTGAACCGCTCTTATTTTAAGTGTTTGTTATGTGTTGGATGTCATAGACCAGAAGGCTCGTGGTCCTTCTATGGTCAATTTCACATGAGACGTTCCGACTGTGAGCTACACTGACATATACCCAAACAGAAATGAGATTTATACCTATTCTGTTGCAGTCCTTCCTATGACTGGATGAGAAGAGTTACACAGAGGAAGAAGATTTCCAAGAAAGGAAAAGCCTGCCTGTTGTTTGACCATCTGGAGCCCATTGAGCTAGCTGAACATCTCACTTTTCTGGAGCATAAATCTTTTAGGAGAATTTCTGTAAGAAGCCCACAGTTTTGCCACTTGCAATTAGGAGCCTGTCTTTAGAATGTTCACATGGTTTCACATTTATGACTTTTTTCTCAACATTTCAGTGTAGTAAATCTTTTTGCTCTCTCATATTATATACATAGCCATGCACTTCCTTAACCTTTTTCATGCCTGATGATTTGTGGCACTGAGGAAAAGTCAGGCACAGTTGCTTCTTTTCAGAGAGGATTGTACAAGGACAAGAGGCAAAAGTGGATGAAAACTAAAGTTGAAGCTAAAGCAAAAGAAATGAGTAAGACAAATGCCAAAAGAAATGCTTATTTCTGCTGGCAAATATCCACATGAAAGGATCATGTGACATTACTGTACCAGGCAGCAAATGGAAGCAGTAAGTTCTCAAGATGACAAATGAGACTTTTTTTAAAGTGTTTAGGAGCATGAGAGAAATCAAACTTCCAAATTAAGAAAAATATATGGTTTTTTTGTTTGTTTCAAGGGAGGAAGGAAAAAGAGATCAATGAGTATCTGAGACCAGTCTAAATAGAATATTTCTGATGTCAATAATGTTCGAAGGTTAATTACTCTAGACTTCAAATCATGGGAAAACACCCTACTGTGATCTGTGCAATGCTAACCTCAAAGAAGGAGGGAAGGACAAGAAAAAAAGCATAGATTTCTAATTAGACTTAAGATGCATTTTAATTCCTTTGGGGATTCCAAGAAGAAAACTCAAACCTGCAATGAATTTTTTTTTTCCTTGCTGTTTCTAGCTTCTCTGTTAATTCTTCTTGAATTTTACTATCACAGATAATTCTCTGCAACCAATGAGAGTTAATTAATGTTGTACGACTTGTTCTCTCAAAGATATGTAATTATAGAATATGATTACTCTGAATTCTGTGTTTGGTTTTGTCTATAACAAATGGGGAAGAAGGAAGAGCAGCATTAACTATAACAAAAAAAATTACCTGAATACTGAAATACTGTTTATCTGCAACTAGGGTACAAGCATACATCTATGTTAGAGTATACACCCTAGTATGTTTTTCTAGCAGGCTGTTTTTGATCAGCTAAGATCAAGAAACCCATCTTGTCCGGCATTGCTAGCAACTCCCTAAACATGCTAAAGTTATGTCCTAAGTTACTGAAAACCTTCCTTTAAGGGACAGCTAAAAAATGTTTTTCAAACATTTAGGAAAATTTAATTTTTGGAATCCTACAGAGTATCATGTCTTGAGGGTGTCAAATATAACTACATAGAATAAAACATGTTAAGTAAATTATGGGAAAGATGGCAGTAACAATTGCACTCATCATTCAGTCTCCTGTATTTCCCTACACACAAGCAAGTTATAAGTTGACATTCAAGGAAAAGCCAAACCAAAACAACAGCAAAAAGCTCTTAAGGAAGAGCTGTTGTGCAGCAGGGTCTGCTGACCCTGAGTCACGATCTCTTTCCAAACAAGAGGAGATTTAAAAGGAAAAAAACTATCAAAGTTTCAATTTGATTCTCCAGTTGTCCGCTGGTTTCCTGAAAATGCTTTTTCTCTGTTAGTTCACAGACTACCAAAGCTATGTGATCCACGGCTGCTTGGACAACAATCCTACTTTGGAAAGATCTATTGCTTTATTTAATGGCATCTCTAAATGGGTGCAGCTCATGGTTCTCAGCAAACCAACACCCCAGCAAAGAGCGGAAGTAATCACAAAGTTCATCAACGTTGCACAGGTAAGTCTTGCAGATGAGTCTTATTCTTCCAGTACAAAGCAGCAATATAAATGGTGATTGCAATAAACAAATTAGCTGATGCTCTTTGTGTTATTTCCTCAGTGAATAGCCTGTTCAACATCACTGGAGGTTATTTGTTCAGATGTGGTGTGCCTGCATTTTTTAATTGGCAGATATAACTATACCATAATTCTTTTTGTTGTGTTCCAGTTGGCAACTGTCATTATTGGGTGTTTCTTCTGGAGCTAAGCTAATTAAAAAATGAAATGCTGAACCATTCTGTTATGTGCCCATGTTTAGTGATTTCTGCTTTAGCCATGATGGGTTGTCTCCTTTAACTTGTTGTGTGTGACATTGAATGGCTGCTACTTGTATTTCATTAATTTTTAATTATATATGATTAATCTCTCCTGCAGAAGCTCCTTCACCTCCAGAACTTCAACACACTGATGGCAGTTGTGGGAGGTCTAAGCCACAGCTCTATTTCTCGCCTGAAAGAGACTCATTCTCATCTGTCTTCTGAAGTCACAAAGGTATGGTGGACTCCAGAACATAGACATATTGAGGTGAACATCACCTCTTTGAGATCTGATGGGTTCTGCAGTGCAGGTGTCTCACCAGCACAATATTTGGATCATGGCAGGGCATCCTGAAAGGCACTTGTGTTCATTCCTCTTGGTGGAGCAGGATAAGCTCACAAAGATCCTCTGGTTGATTGCCTGTGCCAGAGAGGAAATTAACACTGTCGACACCCTGACAAGAGTTGTGCTCGTTTAAAACAGATTAAGGAAATGCTATGAATGCTTTCACAGGGACTTGCTTCTCTGGCTATTTGTAGGAGTGGAACGAAATGACAGAGCTGGTCTCTTCCAATGGAAACTACTGCAACTACCGCAAGGCTTTTGCTGACTGTGTTGGCTTCAAAATTCCTATTTTAGGAGTCCATTTGAAAGACTTGATTGCTGTCCATGTCATTTTTCCTGATTGGATAGATGAGAACAAAGTTAACATAGTGAAAATGCAGCAGCTTTCCATCACCTTGAGTGAACTGGTTTCCCTGCAAACTGCTTCTCATCATTTAGAACCTAATTTGGATTTAATTAACCTGCTAACCGTAAGTATTGAGCATGTTTCAATTCACTGCCATGATTCAAATGCTGAGTGTCAGTAGGAATACGTATCTATATCTATAAAGTTAATATCTCTAAAGTTAAGTGCGTATTGTTATCTCAGTTTTGTAAAAGAGTAAGGAAAAAATACAAAACAAGTTCACATGAGGTGTTAAGAAAGTAAAAAAATTTACTACAGTCGTATGTAATGGCTGAAAGCAGCAACAGGATTGTTATAAATTGCCTCTTTTAAGAATGACAGACGGAAGGCTGTATTTATGTTAAGAGAAGTAAAAACTCAGTTCTGACTACTTAGAATGGGCACTTATATCTCCTGCGGAAGGATTGGGTGACATGCTGGCATCAACACACAAGAGAAATTCCAGCTTGAGCATCTTTCCATTCTTGCTCCCCTGTGCTTTCCATGCAACACAGTACCCTTCCTGTCCAGTAAATAAAAATGTAATGGATTTATACTAGGTCTGATCAGGTACAGAGCTTTACACTAAGGGAGCTGACAAATATGAGCCTGAGCTTGGAGCTACCAAGATGATGTGGATATACCTGTGGCTTCATTGTAATGAGGACTGGGAAAGTTTGGGGAAATTGGAAAACCTTCTTCAGTTGTGCCTTGTGTGGAACAACCTCTGAACAAGTCTAATCCTGGTTGGTGGGATAGGAAAGAGAAGGCACCAGATGCTGACCATTGCAACAATACTTTAACTTAAATTTTGAACTAAAAAGGGTAGATGTTTATTATCTTGTTTATTATCTTTTGTAGGGACTGAGAGTTGCTTTCCCATGACACTCTTTCCTTTCCTGGTCATTTCTTACAAGATTGGCTTTGAATAGGGGGAAGTGAAACCTCAGGCTTTAGGGAACTGAGCAATAAAAAAGTGAGTCCAAAAGGGTAGAAATTAGATAATGTGAAGTGAGAGATGGAAGCTGAACTGCTGCTACCACTTTCATTGGCTGTTCTCTCTTCTTGGTGACAGCCTGTTTTCCAAAAGGAGCAGAAAGCTAAAGATTTAAGACCTGCATATATTCATCATTGTATCAGCCTGAGCTCACATAGTGTGTCTTTCATTTTTTAAAAAATATTTTCCTTGTTTTCTTTGTTTTCATCAAAATGACAGGGCTTTTATTCATATTTTTGTATTTATTTAAGTGTAATCCATTTACTAGCAGAAGTAATTGAGTACATGATGGGTATTTTCTCACTTATGATACTCTGATGTATTCATTCACAATATAACTCTGATGACTTTGTTACAGTTGAGCCAATCTGATCATAAAAAATGAAGTTGCATTCTGCAATGTTGATTCCGGACCTGATCAAGGGTTACAAATAACTTCTGGTTTTTTATACCTGTTAACATGATTCTGTGGTAGTATCTTTATGTGATGATGGGGACAGCCCATCTAGGCTGGGTATTTAGGTAGACAAGTGTAGGTATCCTAAGATATTTCCAGGGTAATTCTGTCTTCACATCAGTCAGTGGAAGTGTAGTTGAGGATCAACTACATTTGATAGTGTGGGAGCACTGACTTCAAATGGTGACTTCTGGAAAGGGATAAAAAACCAAAAAATTTCTACGCAAAGTTCCTGGACAAGAATTTTGATACATACCATAATATTAATATTCTCATTTTTCTTCCTGAATGCACATTTTGTCCTCATCTGTGTGTATGAATACAATACTTTTTTTTTTTTTACTTTTTTTTTTTACTTTTTTTTTTTTTTTACGGTTGTCTCCTAAAAG